>CM051259.1:52433770-52671270 GCA_027921565.1 Artemia sinica | reverse complement strand
TTAATTTTAGGAATTTGACTTCACTTTCTTGGAAAAGTCTGCTGAGTATGAAGGCGGCTACACTGAAACCAGTGATGTTATAAAAAAATTTTGGTCAGTTTTACATTGTCTGGACAACAAAGAGAAGAAATATTTTTTACGATTTTTTTCTGATAGTGACCATGTCCCCGTTGGCGTCGTCCAATAAGTGATCCCTTCGCACTTGAAATGTGCAATTGGTGTTATTTGCTTTGCCGTTTCTCCGTTGTTCAATAGAATGATTTCGTTGCTCCAACTCCATTCGTCTTTGACTGTCAAACTGGAGTCCCTGAACTTTCGCGGCATTGGTCAAAATAAAACCATGCTGAAGCAAACTGAATTTTTCATAAGGTCGATTGCGAACTGACAAAAAGTTCGAAAGTTCTTCGTCCATTTTTACTGTTTTGCTTAAAAGCTTATTGTGGAATTCCGAGAATGGGATTTTCCCCTTTCTGCTTACATTTACTGATATGCCAAGCTCTTTACCAAGGTCATCTGGAGGAAGTCTCTAAAATTGTCGGTTTTATATTTGGTGAAAATGAAGCAAAAGATTTCATAAAGCAATTCAGGAATCTCCAAGTCAGATTCCTTTCTTTTATAACTGTGTGTTATTGGTCAGAGGTGGATACAGAATTTATGTCTGAGAACATTTGAATAAAATTTGACTCCCCCATTGATGTTTTTCACCACTTCCATCGTGTAATTAGTGCAGTTTTGAATTTTCTGGGGGTGTATGTGACGCTAAAACCACCCACTTGGTCCGCCCCTTTTTATTATGTGTTATTTTACTGCTGAAATGATTTTGTTTTTTAATTTTTTATCAAAAGAATTTATAATTAAAAAGTTTCACTGAAGATAAAAGTTTATGGTTGTGACTATCTTGGAAAACCCAAGTGAATGATAGGGATAGGTTATTGCCCAATAGAAGTAGTGTGAATTTATTGAAGCTTTTTGGTTCATAACGTTTCAGTTACTGTCATAAAGTTAGGTGTCTGTAATTCCAATCTCGTAGTTCCTGCATATGTTCAAAGGCTGAAACAAGTCTTTTTTTTAGTAATAGTGAAACCACATCTGAAATATTTAATAAGACTCATTCTAACTCGCCAATTCATAAATTGTAAGAAATACTGTGTACGTTTGTTACTTTCATTGACATTTTTTATCCCACTATTCACAAATTGAAATTTTACCTTGCTCATGTAAGTCTTAGGTTAATTTTGTTGCACAGCAGCAATCTGAAATTCAGCTTATATTGACAATATTTTTTCCATTAAAGACGTGCTCCTTTACGCTAGGGATAGTAAGGATTATGTGTCTGCTCTAGACATTTCTAATAGTGATATTACAGGGGTTTTATATTTTTTTCAAGATAGGGGGAGGCACAGGGAGGTGGTGATATAAGGGCAATTTTATTTCTTATTTCTTTGAATAGTCTAAAAACCATCATTCAGCGGGACATCGATTAGTATACTTGAGCTTCTCGGAGTAATAACATAATGTTGTTCACAGTGTCTTCTTTAGCAGTAGAAGTTTCATCAGCTATAGTTCATTTCATCTGCGTATCATGGGAATGATTGGACTTCTCCTAGAAGTCACCTGGTGACTATGATGCGTAAGTTAAGGAAAGGATAACGACAACTGAATAAAAGACAATGAACTTTGAAGATAAAGCTATAAAATACCCTGACAAAAGATTTTCTTCTTTTAATTAGCAACATGTGGGAACCACCATGAAGGTCCTTTAATCTCTTTTTTATTGACTCTGAAATTTCAAATTTTGTCCAAAATAATAGCTTTGCAGATAAGCAAGTCAAACATTTCGTTTTCTTTAAAGATATTCAACGAGAAATTTAAGAAAACAGGGCCAATTACAAAGTACTTAACAGGAAGGTTACGGACCATCACGCTTTCCCGGTTTTGGCTTTGTACATCATTTCAGTGTTTCACACGAGTGATAGGTAATTCTTTTTTCCGAATTTCTAGATAAAACAACACTGTTTTCACTCTTTTATGATCTGATATTAGAGAAAAAGTTATAAAGAAATTATTAAAATTCCAAATTAAACTATTCAAATAAAACTAGTCTTATTTTTTCTCTGTAACCTTTACCAAACAAAAGTGCCTTTTTTTTCTTTGCAAGAAGAAGGTTAAATTAGCAAGCAAAGAATTAAAATATGAGCTGTCATAGAAGCCCACATATATGTAAAAGTAAACATTGGTTGTGAAAAAGTGAAAATGAGCATATCACCAGGCTGCAAGAAGGTTATTGTAAGAGGAACTACCCGAATACAACTATCTCAGTGTTTGTCGTTAACTCTCAAACTGATAATGTCTTGCATGAGCCAAAAACATACCGAAGAATTTATTTCACATGCAGGTGACTTACATGACTTAGTCTCATCCATCCTTGAAGGTTGTCTCGGGGCCTCTTTTTTCGTAATGGCGTGGATATGTCTTCTGTATGCCTCACAGTCTTCTGCTTGGCGAAGAAAGTCTAAAAGGCGATGAAGCGCAAAATTTCCCTTCCACCTCTTTGGGGGGATTACCTTGAGGGCGAGAACAGTAAATTTAGCCTTCAAAGATGATTTTTGAGGGACGTGATTGCCTTATTCGTATCATTTGACCGAGGCAAGGAAGTTGATGGAGTTGGATCTTGGTGAGGGTTACTGATTTAATTTTAAGACGCTCAAGGAGTTCCATGTTTGAGATTCGATCAAGGTAGTTAATACCAGCAATGCTGTGGACACATTTAGTTTCAAGCGCCGCGAGTCAACAGTAAGGGTTAAACAGAAGATTTTTAACATTCGACAATGCCTCCTTTGACAACGCTTTCTGTTGAGAGGAGGCTAAATGATAGTCTGAAGAGAGGTTTGGTACATGAGCCATCCTCTTGTCTTGAAGTTTATGCCTAAGCTTCTAAATAAGATTTAATGTGTAGTGCACCAATTATTGTCCCCAAAAATCCCATACAGTGGAGTGGGGAGACTCAATTCTATTGCTAAAGTATATCTTCATAGCTCTTGTTTCCTCCAATATCATACTCAGTCCGCAAAGCCAATGAAAAAGGTTGAATTGGCATAAATACACAATTTAAAATTTTAAAGTTGTGAACTTAATTCTTTGGAATAGGAAATCGTAAGTTCTTTTAGATACATTATGCTAAAAAATCCACAATTCTCAAAAAGTCTTGCATTTATGTCCTTCTTGTATGTTTACAGAATAAAAATGTGCATTTATGCACAGGGGAAGAGAAAATTTGTTGGGATCATTAAATTTTGTTTTTAAGTAAAGTGCTATATCTTATAATTTTGCTTTTTGACTTAGGGTCTATTGTATTTTTATTCTTTTATGCATTAGTAAGCCTAACTACTATTTTGTCTATTATATTTCTCTTCTTTCTAGGCTTCCTACTGCTGCTACATGCTTTAATGTCCTCCTTCTCCCAGCATACAGGTCAAAGGAGAAGCTAAAGGACAAACTTTTGAAAGCCATATTATATGCTGATGACTTTGGACTATTCTGATCTCAGTGTTCTGTTCCTCCTTTGTCTGTAATAGCAGTGGCTCATTTATTAAATTCTTATGTTGTTACTCTTATGTTCAATTCTTACGTTCTAGTCAGGGCGCCAGATTCTGTATCGTGCACCCACCCATGCCGGAAGGTACAAAAATGCTGAGGACGGATCCTAAGTTAGTCGACCATGCTGAAAACGAACATTGTAGGGCGCATGTTCGCCGTTGGGGTGTTTCTGAGATATAGGCTAAAAACGCCAAATTTAGCCTATAACTAAGTGTGACGATTCAGGATTCCAGTACAAAAAAAGTACACCATTAGAACCGCCTTGTCCGAAACCTTTGCATGGGAAACCTTCTGTCCCTTGGCTTGAACAGCAAGGGAAATATATTGGCTTGAAAATCAAGAAAAGTGGCAGCTACTACAACATTCTGCCTAAACGGCATATTATTTTTCTTTCTTTTCCACAGATACACTATATATGTGAATCCGGGTTGCAGCAGTACATAGCAACCTAGTAAGAGACGATCAGTCCAATGCTAAGAAATATAAAAACCCAGAACTCCTAACAATAGAATCAGATCAAAAGTACAATGTTGTTTTCATACAACAGTCTTTTCAAAGATATTTGAATTCTGAAACAATCAAACAGTTCATGGTAATGTACTCTATAGTAATAATAGCTACTTGTCTCAATAGTAACCGAAACTCTAAAGAACGAAATTTTGATACCAATAGATACATCAAAGCAAACAGTTCGTGATAACGAACTGTATCCGGGTTGCAGCGGTAGCTAGCAACCTAGTAAGAGACGATCACATCCAATGTTAAGAAATACAAAAACCCATAGTTCCTAAAAAAGGAGTCAGATCAAAACAAAAAGTACACCATTAGAACCGCCTTGTCGGAAACTCCTGTATAGGAAACTTTCCGTCCCTTGGCTTGAACATCAAGGGAAATATATTGGCTTGAAAATCAAGAAAAGTGGCAGCTACTACAACATTCTGCCTAAACGGCATATTATTTTTCTTTTTTCTTTCTTGTTTTCCACAGATAGCTTGGCACTGGAACATCGTAGAGAGTTGTTCAATGGCTCATTTTAAAGGAAATTTACTGGGTTAAAAATCTTTTGTAACCAAATATATTATTTCTAAAAGAGAATAAATTTCTCCACTAAAAACTGCATTTTTGATGTCTTTTCATACTGCAGTCTTTTCAAATATATTTGATTTTTGTACATAAATCATAATCGTATACCAGCGGTAACCCACGCCTCCAAAGAGACTGGTGGCTAACACAAGCGCCTTGGGCCACTCGGCCACGCTGCCTCTCATAACTATATATATGAATCGGGGTTGCAGCAGTAGCTAGCAACCTAGTAAGAGACGATCAGTCCAATGCTAAGAAATATAAAAATCCAGAACTCCTAAAAATAGAATCAGATCAAAACAAAAGTACATCATTAGAACCACCTTGTCTGAAACCCTACTAGATAAATATTGAATGTCGTCATAGTTTTATTAGAGCTATGACGTGAATAGAAAAACACGACATTATGTTGTTATTTCTGAAGACGTCATGAAATAATATCGTTACGCCATGACATCATGAACTAAAATCATTACGCCATGACGTTATAATTACACGTAAGTTAAAAAATCAGTACTACACAAAAAACAGAGATAGCATCAAATAGAATTGATTGTTTTTGTAACCATTTTCATGACGCGTTCAAATGGCTATATTTTACATCACAGAGCTACTTGGTGGATAATAAATTGTAAGACATAAAGTTTGAAAATGACTCATTCTTCTTGCAGATGTATATAAATCCTTTGTTTTTACCGACCATTGCTGGTGCCCCATCGGTGGTTATCGCAGATAGCTTGCCCAAGGGCATATTTACTGACTTGGTATGTGCTCTGAATGTATTATAAATGTCCTCATCCCTTTTCTGTCTTTTCAGAAGTAATACTTCAACATATCCTCTTTTACTGTGAAGTTACTATGTACCATCCTCACCATAACTGATAACTGCGCGGTGTCTGATATATATGTCGACTCGTCAAATTGTAACAAGAACCAGTCACAACCAAATCAGTCTTTAACTGAGTTTGTATGTCTATTGAAATTGCAGGAATTCTTCTGGTGACGGTGTTATTTGACAACTGTAGGTCTTGTATTGCTAAGACAATCTCACGTTTGTTAAAAGGTCCATCAAACAAACAATCGGCATCAGTAAAAAATAGTTCTTTCATCAACCCACCATCAATGCAATGTGTCTTCTTTTTTCAGAGCATGTAAGATATTTTGAAAGAAGCAATGGTGGCCTTTTTAGAATTTTCCACACGTTTAGTGAAAAAATCTTGTTTTGCAGTTAGAATTGATTTTAGTTGACATATTTTTTTCTTTCTTACTTCAAATTTAAGCGGATAATTCACACCAAAAAAGACGTAAATTGTCTGAAAGTGAAGTTCAACATTAAGTTTTTTGCCACTAACAAACAACCGAATTTATTTTTCAAATTAACGACAGTATGATTCCTCTCAGTCTTTGTTAAAATTAAATATAAAAAAAACAAGTTTTTTTTTAACTGAAAGTAAGGGAGCGACATTAAAACTTAAAACGAATAGAAATTATTCCGTACATGAAAGGAGCTGTCCCCTCCTCAACGCCTCGCTCTTTACGCAAAAGTTTTTTATTATTTTAAAAAATAAAGTTGTGAGAAAGAGTCTACCTTTAGCTTAAAGAGCGAGGCGTTGAGGAGGGGACAGCCCCTTTCATATAGGGAATAATTTCTGTTCGTTTTGACGTTTAGTGACGAAGAAGGTCATAATTTTCATTAATTTTTCGAAATTTTATTTTTAGGTTTATGAACATCAATGTAATGACGAATGCATCATTTCTATGGGGTTTCTATGCGTGAAATTTTTTTATAGGTGGAAAATAAAGTATCTTTGTAAATGCGTATATTTATTTTGAATCTTTTGGTAGGCATCTGAGAAATGAGTTATTCTACAATGGCAATGTTTTTGATTTACAACTGTAATTGAAAGCATTTATACAGAAAGATGATTTGAAATTAAAATAATATTAGCTAACAGTCTTTATTCATTCGATTTATTTCTGCTGCGAGAAAGGTTATTCAAGATCTATGGTAGATGGCAGATGGTTTTTATTTTTTATTAATATCTATGTAAGTTTACCATCTTACTATAAACATTTATGTTCCGAAAATTAAATGTAAATTGTATTTCTTTTTTTTTTTAAATTTATTCTAGTTTAACCTCGTAATAATCCATCTTCATAATAAGTTTTATAATTTTTATTATAGAAGTTTTAAATGTATGTATATCATTCATTAGATAAAAGGGGATCGAGTACGATGCATGAGCGCAAGTATTTACGATAAAATAGTTGATAAGTGAGCAATTTTTAGCATCTATATATTGGATATAATAGACTAATAATTGAATGTCTAATGGCCAATTTGTCTAATAAACGTTCTGTCTGTCTGTAGCTGGAGGGGGGATAAAGCCAAAAAGGGGCGAAATCTGTTAGATCAAGTCGGATTTTCTTTGGTCTGAATGAGGGGACGGTGTTGTTTCTGGTTCTTTTATTCTTCTATTAATTTTTTTTAATCTCAAAATAAATCTTAACATAATAATCAGCTAAGGTGTTATTTCTTCTATCAAATGTTTCCTTAAATGTCAGGATGAATATTAGCATAATAATTGGCTAAAGTCGTCAATCCGTCTGTAACTCAATACTTTTTCTGCTTATATGGTAGGAGAATGGTGAGAAGTGGTATAAAAAACCCCAAGAGGGGAAGAAGAGGACAACCAAGAGAAAAAATTTGCTGCTTATTTTTATTAAACACTTATTAGTGGCAAAATACAACACTTGATAATTGACCTATTCACATATCAGGCGTTTGAGTTTATTTTAGCTTTTTACGTACCGCGAGTTGTCACGTGCCAGAAAACATGACAAGGTCGAGTCTAGCCCTACAATTTTTCATCGAAAAAAATATTCATTTTAGGTTTGGTTTAAAGCAAAGATGAATAATTATATATTTGCATAATTTCGGAATATAAACTCAAATTTAAAAAACGCACTAATTGAAATAAAACCTTCTTCAATTTTATTCTCGTCTGCGTCGCATACTAAATCCTTCTCCTGTAAAAGCTTTAAACGTTGTTTCTTCTTTAACCTGCAAAACAAATTTAGTCAATATTGCACATATGTAATTGGTCTATAAGGTCTCTTGGTAACGCACCGTCATATTTTATCTTAATCTATCTTGGTCAACAGGGTTTCAAGCATTTTCTCTAAAAAGTCTCACTAAATCGGCGAAAGGGGTGTGTCATCTTCAAAAACATAATTTCCAGACTTTTTAACCACGTCGAACAAAATTGCTTCAAAATTTTGATTGGATGTGTTTGGGAAAATGGTAGGTGCGAGAGGGGTGTTAGTTATCCTCCAATCACTTTCGACTATTAAAAAGGACACAAGCACTTCTAATTTCCAATCGAGTGAGCCATTTTGAAGTTTCTACAACATCGCTATCTATAAAAACCTTATATTCCCCCAAGGCATAACTTACAACCCTTGCCCCGAGGGCTCTGAGGGGGGTTATCATCCTCAAAGACCTAATTTCTAAAACTTTTAACTACGTTGAACTAAATGGCTATCTAAAAATTTTGATTGGATTTGTTTGGGGAAAAGGTGGACGTGAGAGGGGGGTTAGATGCCCTCAAATCACTTTAAAATATGAAAAAGGGCACTAGCCCTTTGAATTTCCAATCGAATGAGCCCTTTTTCAAGTTTCTACGACAAAGCTTTCAATAACAACCTTATATGGCCCAGGGCATAACTTACAACCCTTACCCTGAGGGCTGTGGGGGGAACGTCATCCTCTTAGATATAATTTCTGGACCTTTCAACTAGTTTGAACAAAATGGCTCTCGCAAAAATTTTCATTGGATGTGTTTGGATAAATGGTGGGCGTGGAACGGGTGTTAGTTGCCTTCCAATCACTTTCGACTATTAAAAAGGGCACTAGCCATTTCAATTTCCAATCAAATGAGCCATTTTTGAAGTTTCTACGACAATGCTTTCTATAAAAAGCCTTATATGCCCCCAGGGCATAACTTACAACCCTTGCCCTGAGAGCTGTGGCGGGGGGGGGGGGTGTCATTAGACCCTGGTGCCGCGCCGGCGGATCGACCGAACGCCACCAACGAGAGGTCCGGTTGACCACCGCCGAAGTGTCACTACGCCACCGGCACGCCGCTGCCGGCAGAGGTAGCGGCATTCGGCTGACTTTGAATTAATTTTGAGGCAATTCTTTATTGCTTCAACCGCAAAGTCGGAGCTTTTTATTTCTCGCGTGGTTTAGTATTTCGATTTTCCTGATTAAAAATCAAGCAGGGCTTGCACTATCCCCGAAGTTTCAGGTATTTCCCCGAAAATCTATGCGTCACCCCGAAAAAAATTTGGTTCCCTGAATCCCCAAACATCACCCAATCACGATGCCAGCCCCAGCGATTTATCACCATTGACTTTCCCTGCCAAATATCTCTTTGCATACCGTAATTCTTCACTACTTTCTTGTTCGTTAGTTTTCGTCTCCTTTGTTACTTTGCATAAGAACCAGACAGATGCAAAATGCAATTGCAAATATTGCAAACAATTTTTTTTTCAAAAAATTGCAAACAATTGCAAGTCCCTGGGAGGATTTGCTAATGGGACCTTTATCGTTAACAAATAATAGTTATATATTGAATAAATATATTATAAAGACAAAATTTTGTCTTAGAGACGACTAAAATGTCGAAAATAATAAATATAAAAATAAAAAAAGAGCCCGTTTCAAAATAAACTAAAAGGTAGAAAATATTCATATTCTTCTAGAATCTATGAATATAAGTGAAGACGGAGGAGCGCGAAACGGGTTGAGTTTGCATAACTTGATTTTTTTTAACTCATTTTCCCCAAATCAACGACTTTTTTTATAGTTATAACTATGTAAAGGCCAAACTGTTTTACAACCCGCGTTTTCCCTTATAATCAAAATTTTGATATTATTTGATTTATTAAAGTTATAAAAGTAAAAACATTTATATTTTTTCAATAACAATAACAAATACTATTTCTGGATCATAACATCTGCCTCGAGCGTGCACTTACAACAACAACATTGACCCCATTAAGCACGTGTTCTCTCTAATGACTCTGTTCAAAACAACAATAACATTGACCTTGGCATTTTGCCTCGGAAACAATAACAACATTGACATTCGCTGAGGGCGTGCCAAAAACACACCTGGAGAAAGAGGTCATTGACCGATTACGCAATCATTCTCCCTAGGGAGGCTATGCCCATATATGGACTCCTGTCACGAGATATTATGGCATCTCTACTGGAATAAAGTGCACAGATCAGTATTTGGCGGATTCCTGCGGCTAAAGGATCATTTTTTATCAAATAAAGTACTCTATTGCCAAATATGAGGTCAAAAAGCAGTTTTCTTTTATCAGTAAATGTTACTAAGACTAATTTTATTGTATATTCTAGAGTAGGCACGCCCAGCAATATTGATGGTAGAATTCTGTTTAATAATAAGCCTGTAGTTCAAGTTCAGGAAATTCGGTACTTAGGTTTTTATATTGATTGTAATTTTTCGTGGAAACGCCACAGTGATGTCTTCGCAACAAAGATTGCACGTGGCCTTGGAGTGATTCGTCGTTTTAAAAAATGTTTACCCCAAAGAGTTTTATTGCTTTTATACCATGCTTTGATTCATCCATATGCTGCGTATGGCTGTATGTTATGGGCAAGCAATTTTTATGTGAATTTTAAACGTTTTCAGACTTTTCAAAATAAAGCAATGCGTCTTATTAGTGGGTATGTTGAAGGTGTACATAACACTTCAGCTTGCTTCAATAAATTGCAAGTGTTGAATGTAGGACAGCTACGGGACTACCAAATAGGAATTTTTTCCTATCAATGCTGGAATAATATTAGTCCAGAGGTTTTTTGGGATTATTTTAGTGACAATAGGTCTTTGCACCATTATGAAACTCGTCATGCTAGTGACTTCCTTGTTCCGAATAGAAGTGGCACCAGGGCCGGCTTCCATACTAGATTTTCCGGACCTAATGTGTGGAACTCTGTTCCTCAGAGCATTTGGGTAGCTGAGCACCTAGGTTTATTAAAAAATAAATTTAAGAAATATTTGTTAGGTCAAGGTTCATAGTTATTTTGTTTTTTTTTTATTATTATTTGTTGTTCCTTTGTTTTTAGTTAATTATTAGTTAGTAGATGAAATGTATGTACCCACCCAGTCGCAACTGCTTTTTTTATTATTATTATTTGTGGCTCCTTTGTTTATAGTTAATTAATTAAAATAACATTTTCCACAAAATAAGTTTTTAAAAGAAAAGTAAAGAACTCCATTAAACTAAAAATGAGCAAAAATAAAATCAAACAATCTACCAAGCGTGAAACTACCACAAATCAGCATCGATAAATAAATGAAACCCAAA
The DNA here is from genome assembly GCA_027921565.1 of Artemia sinica. Classification (NCBI taxonomy): domain Eukaryota; kingdom Metazoa; phylum Arthropoda; class Branchiopoda; order Anostraca; family Artemiidae; genus Artemia; species Artemia sinica. The sequence goes on along the minus strand of CM051259.1, from coordinate 52,660,188 downwards.
ACGAACAGAAATTACAATAAATAACCAAGTCAAACTCAAAACGAGCAGAAATTAACTTAAGTTGGGCTCAAAACCCCTATGCGTTCCCAAGGCCAGAACAAAATTTGCACTTTACTGAAAAAATATAAATGTTTTTACTTTTATAACTTTAATAAATCAAATAATATTAACATTTGATTACTAAATATCAGTATATGTATATCAAACTGACAATGCACATTCATTTGTATTTTTTTCAGTAAAGTGCGAATTTTGTTCTGGCCTTGGAAAGGTATAGGGGTTTTGCGCCCAACTTATGTCAATTTCTGCTCGTTTTGAGTTTGACTCGGTAATTTATTGTAATTTCTGTTCGTTTTCGGTTTCATTTATTTATCGATGCTGATTTGTGGTAGTTTCACGCTTGGTAGATTATTTGATTTTATTTTTGCTCATTTTTTGTTTAATGGAGTTCTTTACTTTTCTTTTAAAAACTTATTTTGTGGGAAAAGTTTTTTTAATTAATTTCTGTTCGTTTTATATTGACATAGTTTTTTCAGGGAAAAAGAAAATAACACTTTAAATCTTTTCGCTTTTAAAGACTTTATAGTTTGGCCTGCTAATTGTATGCTGGAGAAAAAATTTTCAGCAATTTTTAACAACATACACCCTTTTAAAAATCTGGACACAAATAGTACTGTTTAATTTAGTTTCATACCTCCTCTAGTTGACCTGAAATGGAAAACTTGATACCATTCGCAAAAAAATCTGTTTTCTTTCTTTGATAGCTTGTATACACTTACGCAATTTTGATTTGGCTAAATTTCAAGAGCACAAGTAGCCGCGAAAGTTTGAACACAATACCCTTAGTCGTTCATGGGATACTGCTGAGATGCCTTATTGGGAATTAGCATTACCACAGTGCATTTTGATTTAATCTTAAGGCAACATTTAGTTTTTAAACATAATGGGCAAATGGGAGGATGGGAGTGGAAGGGGGATTAGTTGCCCTCCAATCAGTTTCGACTATTAAAAAGGGCATCAGCCCTTTCTATTTTCAATCGAATGAGCCCCTTTCGAAGTTCCCACGACAACTCCTTCGATACGAAGTGCCCTGCTCTAAACAACAACAACAACAAAAAATATCACTAATCACTTTTGACTATTAAAAAGGGCACTAGCCCTTTGAATTTCAAATCGAATGAGCCCTTTTTGAAGTTTCTACGACAACGCCTTCTATAAAAACCTTATATGCCCCAAGGGCATAACTTAAAACCCTTGCTTTGAGCGTTGTGTGGGAGTGCCCTCCTCAAAAACATATTTCCTATGTGGAAATCAACCACGCTGAGCAAAATGGCTACCTCAAAATTTTGATTGGATGTGTTTGGGGGAATGATGGGCTTGGGGGGGGGGGCTAGTTGCCCTCCAATCACTCTCGACTATAAAAAAGGGCACTAGCCCTTTGAAATTCCAACCAAATGAGCCTTTTTTGAAGTTTCTACGACAAAACCTTCTCTAAAAACCTTATATGCCCCAAGGGCATAACTTAAAACCATTGCCCTGAGGGTTGTGGGGGAGTGTCCTCCTCAAAAACATATTTTCTATCTGGAAATCAACTAGCCTACGCTGAACAAAATGGCTATCTCAAAATTTTGGTTGGATGTGCTTGGAGCAATGATGGGCGTGGGGGGGGGGGCTAGGTGCCCTCCAATAACTTTCGACTATTAAAAAAGGCACTAGCCTTTTGAATTTCCAATTGAATGAGCCTGTTTTGAAGTTGCTACGACAACGCCTTCTATAAAAACCTTATATGCCCCCAGGGCATAACTTAAAACCCTTGCTTTGAGCGTTGTGTGGGAGTGTCCTCCTCAAAAACATATTTTCTATCTGGAAATCAACTACGCTGAACAAAATGGCTACCTCAAAATTTTGATTGGATGTGTTTGGGGGAATGATGGGCTTGGGGGGGGGCTAGTTGCCCTCCAATCACTCTCGACTATAAAAAAGGGCACTAGCCCTTTGAAATTCCAACCAAATGAGCCTTTTTTGAAGTTTCTACGACAAAACCTTCTATAAAAACCTTATATGCCCCCAGGGCATAACTTAAAACCATTGCCCTGAGGGTTGTGGGGGAGTGTCCTCTTCAAAGACATATTTTCTATCTGGAAATCAACTAGCCTACGCTGAACAAAATGGCTATCTCAAAATTTTGGTTGGATGTGCTTGAAGCAATGATGGGCGTGGGGGGCTAGGTGCCCTCCAATAACTTTCTACTATTAAAAAGGGCACTAGCCTTTTGAATTTCCAATTGAATGAGCCTGTTTTGAAGTTTCTACGACAACGCCTTCTATAAAACCTTATATGCCCCCAGGGCATAACTTAAAACCCTTGCCCTGAGGGTTGTGGGGGAGTGTCCTCCTCAAAAATATATTTTCTATCTGGAAATCAACTACGCTGAACAAAATGTATATCTCAAAATTTTGATTGGATGTGTTTGGGGGAATGATGGGCGCGGGTGGGGGGGGGGGGGGTTGCTAGTTGCCCTCCAATCACATTCGACTATTAAAAAGGGCACTAGCCCTTTGAACTTCCAATCAAATGAGCCCCTTTTGAAGTTTCTACGACAACGCCTTCTACAAAAACCTTATATGCCCCCAGGGCATAACTTAAAACCCTTGCCCTGAGGGTTGTGTGGGAGTGTCCTCCTCAAAAACATATTTTCTATCAGGGGAATCAACTACGCTGAACAAAATGGCTATCTCAAAATTTCTATTGGATGTGTTTGGGGGAATGATGGGCATAGGGGGGGGGGCTAGTTGCCTTTCATAAAAACTTTATATGCCCCCAGGGCATAACTTACAACCCTTGCCCTGAGGGCTGTGGGAGGAGGGGTTGTCATCCTTAAAGACCTAATTTCCAAAACTTTCAACTGCGTTGAATAAAATGGCTATCTAAAAATTTTGATAGTGTGTGTTTGGGGAAAAGGTGGGCGTGAGAGGGGGGTTAGTTGCCCTCAAATCACTTTCGACTATTAAAAAGGGTAGGCTACTAGTCATTTGAATTTTAAATCGAATGAGCCCTTTTTCAAGTTTCTACGACAAAGATTTCAATAAAAAACCTTATATGCCCCCAGGGCATAACTTAAAATCCTTGCCCTGAGGGTTGTGGGGGAGTGTCCTCCTCAAAAATATATTTTCTATTTGGAAATCAACTACGCTGAACAAAATTGTTATCTCAAAATTTGTATTTGATGTGTTTGGGGGAATGATGGGCGTGGGGGGGGGGGGCTAGGTGCCCTCCAATCACTTTCGACTATTAAAAAGGGCACTACCCCTTTGAATTTCCAATCGGATGGGTTTTTTTTGGAAGTTTCTACAACAACACCTTCTTTAAAAACCTTATATGCCCCCAGAGTCTAACTTAAAACCCTTGCCTTGACGGCTCTGGGGGATTGTCCTCCTCAAAAACATATTTTCTATCTGGAAATCAACTACGCTGAATAAAATGACTATCTCAAAATTTTTATTTGATGTGTTTGGGGGAATGATGGGCGCGGGGGGGGGGGCTAAGTGCCCTCCAATCACTTTCGACTATTAAAAAGGGCACTACCCCTTTGAATTTCTAATCGAATGGGTTTTTTTTGGAAGTTTCTACAACAACACCTTCTTTAAAAATCTTATATGCCCCCAGAGCCTAACTTAAAACCCTTGCCCTGATGGCTCTGGGGGAGTTTCCTCCTCAAAAACATATTTTCTATCTCCAAAATCAATACGCTGAATAAAATGACTATCTCAAAATTTTGATTGGATGTGTTTGGGAGAATGATGGGCGCGGACGGGGGGGGGGCTAGTTGCCCTCCAATCACTTTCGACTATTAAAAAGGGCACTAGCCCTTTGAATTTCCAATCAAATGAGCCCCTTTTGAAGTTTCTACGACAACACCTTCTATAAAAACCTTAAATGCCCCAGGGCATAACTTAAAACCCTTGCCCTGGGGGTTGTGGGGGAGTTTCCTCCTCAAAAACCTATTTTCTATCTGGAAATCAACTATGCTGAACAAAATGGCTATCTCCAAATTTTGATCGGATGTGTTTGGGGACATGATGGGCGTGGGGGTGGGCTAGTTGCCTTTCATTGAAAACTTTATATGCCCCCAGGGCATAACTTACAACCCTTGCCCTGAGGGCTGTGGGGGGAGGGGTTGTCATCCTTAAAGACCTAATTTTCAAAACTTTCAACTACGTAGAATAAAAGGGCTATCGAAAATTTTGATTGTATACGTTTGGGGAAAAGGTGGGCGTGAGAGAGGGGGGGGGGGGGTTAGTTGCCCTCAAATCACTTTCGACTATTAAAAAGGGTAGGCTACTAGTCCTTTGAATTTTAAATCAAATGAGCCCTTTTTCAAGTTTCTACGACAAAGATTTCAATGAAAAACCTTATATACCCCAGGGCATAACTTATAATCCTTACCCTCAGGGTTGTGGGGGAGTGTCCTCCTAAAAAATATATTTTCTATTTGGTAATCAACTACGCTGAACAAAATGGCTATCTCAAAATTTTTATTGCATGTGTTTCGGGGAATGATGGGCTGGGGGGGGGCTAGTTGCCCTCCAATCACTTTCCACTACTAAAAAGGGCAATAGCCCTTTGAATTTCCAATCGAATGAGCTTTTTTTGAAGTTTCTACGACAACACCTTCTTTAAAAACCTTATATGTCCCCAGGGCATAGCTTAAAAACCCTTGCCCTAAGGGCTCTGGGGGAGTGTCCTTCTCAAAAACATATTTTCTATGTGGAAATCAGCTACGCTGAACAAAATGGCTATCTCAAAATTTTGATTGGATGTGTTTGGGGGAATGATGGGTGTGGGGGGGAGGGGGCTAGTTGCCCTCCAATCCCTTTCGACTATTAAAAGGGCAGTAGAACTCTCAATTTCCCATCAAATGAGCCCCTTTTCAAGCTTCTACGACGACCCCTTTCATATGAAGTGCAGAGCTCTAAAGGAAATAAAATAATAAATAGTATATTGTGCCAACATCGTTCTTATATGCCCTTAGGGCATAACTTAAAACCCTTGCCCCGAGGGTTGTGGGGGAGTGTCCTCCTCAAAAACATATTTTCTATCAAGAAATCAACTACGCTGAACAAAATGGCTATCTCAAAATTTTCATTGGATGTGTTTGGGGAAATGATGGGCGTGGGGGAGGGGCTAGTTGCCCTCCAATCACTTTCGACTATTAAAAAGGGCAATAGTCCTTTGAATTTCCAATCGACTGAGCCTTTTTTTAAGTTTCTACGACAACGCCTTCTATAAAAACCTTATATGCCCCTAGGGCATAACTTAAAACCCTTGCCCAGAGGGTTGTGGGGGAGTGTACTCCTCAAAAACATATTTTCTATCTGGAAATCAACTACGCTGAACAAAATGGCTATCTCAATATTTTGATTGGATGTGTTTGGGGGAATGATGAGCGTGGGGGGGGGGGTGTAGTTGCCCTCCGATCACTTTCGACTATTAAAAAGGGTACTAGCCCTTCGAACTTCCAATTGAATGAGCCTGTTCTGAAGTTTCTACGACAACACCTTCTATAAAAACCTTATATGGCCCTAGGGCATAACTTAAAACCCTTGCCCAGAGGGTTGTGGGGAGTGTACTCCTCAAAAACATATTTTCTATCTGGAAATCAACTACGCTGAACAAAATGGCTATCTCAAAATTTTGATTGTATGTGTTTGGGGGAATGATGGGCGTAGGGGGGGGGGCTAGTTGCCCTCCAATCACTGTCGACTCTTAAAAAGGGCACTCGAACTCTCAATTTCCAATCGAATGAGCCCCTTTTGAAGTTTCTATGATGACCCCTTCCATATGAAGTGCCCTGATCTAAAGGAAAAAGATTATACATAGAACATTGTGCCAACATCGGTCTTATGCCCTCAAGGCATAACTCAAAACCCTTGCCCCGAGGGTTGTGGGGAGTTTCCTCCTCAAAAACATATTTTCTACCTGGAAATTAACTACGCTGAACAAAATCGCTATCTCAAAATTTTGATTGGATGTGCTTGGGGGAATGATGGCGTGGGGGGGGGGGGCTAGTTGCCCTCCAATCGCTTTCGACTATAAAAAGGGCACTAGCCACTCCAATTTCCAATCGAATGAGCCCTTTTCGAAGTTTCTACGACAACTCCTTCGATACGAAGTGCCCGGCTGAAGAAAAAAAAACAACAAAAAACACACATTGTGCCCACATCGTTCTTTACTTAGGCAGCGCTAGGGTGCTGTCTATGATTATTAGTTAGTAGATGAGTTGTATGTACCCGCCCGGTCGCAAGTACTTTTTGTATCTTTCTTGAGGCAGGTATATTAGTTAAATGTATTTTTGATGTTAAATAAAATGAACTGAACTGAACTGTGGACACCCTGTACATCTGTAATCTAAAATAAGCTACTGTGCATCCAAAATACTGAAATACATTCATACATGAATACATTGCTAGTTGCCATCCAATCTTTTAGTCGCTTAAAAAGCGCACTAAAAATTTTTATTTCTGTTCTAATGAACCCTCTCCTGATCTTCTAGGACCATTATTTCGATACGATCACCCATGGAAAAAAAAATTGACACACAAGCGTTATCTTTCTTCTGGCAAAAAATGTAAAATTCCACGTTTTTGTATATAGAAGCTTGAAAGTTTTACAGTAGGGTTCTCCAATACGCAGAATACCAGTATCTCCCTGATGATGCAGATGTATGTTCTATTGATTCTGTCCGAAATTTCGGTATCATTTTCGATAAATGGAGTTTGATAAACAAGAATCAGCTGTCTGCAAAGCAAATTACAATTTGCTTTGCATCAAAAGAATATTCAGAAGATTTAACCTGCAAAGCATTACTACCCTGTATAAGAAAATTATACGACCTATTATTGAGCACTGCTCATCTGTGTAATAGCCTTGAAATTACCCATATAATTTAAGTAGCTCCTTTTGTTCCCTAGCAACTCCTCCTTTCTTACACCAGCTTCTCAGTTAACTAGTGTTAACGGTTTTACTCTGTTTTTCAACAAGACTTTGAAAACGTTTTAGAGTGAGATACACATCAAGAATTGCGCCACTGCTCTAAAGCATTATTCAAATCGTATTCCACTCAAGATACTAAACACAAAGTATACATAAACCTTAGCAATGTTTCTATTGGAAACAACTATAAATATTTTCAACCACCTTTAAAGATTATCCATGTCTTAATTCTTATCCATTTCAGTGCTACCGATTAGCTGGGAAAATGCATTACAATTCCTAGCGTGTGATGTATTTCAGATACCGCAAGTTTTGCTTCATTCCCTACATTGATATCGAAATCAACACTTCTACTTTCTTCCCCTCGGTAATCCTACCTGAAGTCCTAAAAATCCTGCTCCAAATGTCTAAAAATACCACTATAAACTTTACTTCTATTAGTTGAGGAGATAGTTGCAACCAGGGTAGCAGCCCAACCAAAAACAAATCCACGGCGATCACTAAGTCAAATCAATAAATCAATTCGTTACCACAGAGACTTGAACTTCGATCCTCCTTCTCCAGAGGAGAGTCCCACAGACGTTGTGCTGTAGCAACTGTGAATTGTGGATGTGTTATCATGTTTGACGTTATAATCTGTCTGGTGTGACCCACATGGGTTATTTTTCTATTGTGTCTTATAGTAGAAACTTTTAACCTTAAATCAAATATTTACAATTCTGAATCACCTTAAATGGTGACTCCATCACTTGACAGTTTTTTTTCAAAACACTTACGCGAATTTTCAGTTACTATGAGCTAGAGTTCGTTCTTTACCTAGTTGCAGCAGATGCTGTAACTATGATAATTGCTTACTCCTTTTCGTTAACCACACCCAAAATCACTCCTTAATAAAATTCCAACAAATTGGTCCTGAAAACATTTTACAATTAAGACTTTTAAATTTATTTTAGACACAAACCTTCTGCTGAACTTATAATGATACAACAATGACTATATATCAGACACAGGTAAGAGCCTTCAGTTTTTTCTTAGCTGGTTATAGTAAAGAATGAACCAAAGTTGCAACTGACCATCATATAATCAAACTATAACATCATTCATGGTTGTACTATACGAATATCACGTCATTTATAATCTTGTAAACAAAGATGCAGTTTCCTGTCGAAAAATTGATTACATTTTTAACATTATGCTTTTTTAAATACAAAACACTTAATGTAGCGATTTCCTTTGAAACGAGCCATTAAACAGCTCTCTACGATGTTCCAGTGCTGTGATAGGAGTAGAGAAAAAAATAAAAAGGAAAAGAACATCAGTGCTATCCATACAAAAAAGTGATTTTCCTTGTTGTTCAAGTCATGAACTATGAGTTCCTTGAATAGGGTTTTTGGCCATGGATATCCCAATAGTGTTCTTTTTGTTTCAATTTGATACAATTTTTTAGGGATTCAGGCTATTTTTCGAAATTTCCATAATTTGGCTTTTTAAATAGCATTTTACTAATAAGGCTAGTTGAGATAATAGTTAACATTCCTGCATCAGCTAGAAATTGTAATTTTTTCTCACTTGTCAGTTTTTTTTTTTATACAACTTGTTTTGTTTTTTTTAATTTTAGGTTACTATGGGCTGTGGTTCTTCCTTTACTGGGTTCAATAATTTCAATAATTTATTATGTTAATTTATTATTTAGATTATTTAATTATCATTAATTACTTTAATAGTTATTGTTTTAATTTTTTTCTATGAATTAATTTAAAGTTTATTAAATATTTTCATTTATTATCTATGCCCTCTATTTTATTTTAATAAAACGAAATTTCAAAAGTACAAAATGATTATAACTGTTACGTTATTTATTTGAAATTATGCACCCCTAACATTTCTATGCCTAGGGCAAGTGCCCCCTCTGTCCCTTCCCTAAAACTGCCTCTGGTTGCCTGACCCTGATGTTTCAACAAACAAAATTCCTGTTTTTAAAACAGCTTTGGTTTGGGACCTTATTTTACAAAAGACAACATACTTAACCATAACATTTATGGTCCTAGTATGGTATATTGGTTCCTCGTTCATTGTGAGGTATCTATATTGGTCATGTAATATGATAAACATATGAAATATGTTTTTTAAATGGTTTATGTTATTTATGGTGCCATTCAATATCCAGACATCAGATCCTTGTTTTTAATCTTTCTGTTTATTGTGTAGTTCTTTTATATTGTTTCCAGAAATATAGTTCACTTTGTGTCACTTTGTAATGTGACAGTTCTATGGAACTGTAGCATCTATGGTTTAGGTACCTATGGAACGTTTCATTTAAGCTACCAACCTATACCCAGACATTCAGTTCTTCTTTATTGTCTTTTTTTGTTATTGTGACCAGGGCTGGATTTAAAGCTCTGACACTTCTATGGCACTTTGATGATAAATCACATCAGTCCGGTTTTGTAAAAAAAAATCTTGTAAAAAAATTTTGTAAAAAAATTTGAAAAAAAATCTCTCAGTGATAATTTGTTGTGTCCCCTGCTATTGTATGCCCCTAGACCTAGGCCTATTGTTAAAATCCGGGGCTGATTGTGATGTGTTTATTTTTTTGCTGTAACCAGAAGTGTTGTCTCTATTTTCTGTTATTTTGTATTGTGATGAGCCTATGGGACTGTAATATCTATCGTTTTGTGATAGATAGATATCACAAACAATAGTGCTCTGTTCCTACTCAAAAAATAAAATTAAAAAATAAATCAGGTGCCACTTACTTTTCCCTCCTTTTTCTAGGTCTTGTTTGTCATCTGGGACCATTGAAACTGAATAACATCTATATTGCTTGACAAACCTGCTAGGCAATGCCTGCATAAATGGGAATCCAAACTGAAATATAAATAAAATATATTATCCTGGGTTGTATAACCAGAAACTAAAGGATGAAATATGATATTTCTTACTCAAAGCAACAAAACATTACAAGCAGAGTAGTAGAGAAAAAAAGGAAGAAAATTAAGGGGAAAAACATACAAGGTAAACAAAAGAAAATAAACATAACTAATAGACAAAGAAAAAGGAACACTAATGACACCAAGTAACCTAACAACAAAAATTAAACAAGTCATGCAAAAGCAAAAAGCCATTAAATAAAGGTAAAAGTGTCTGCTATTAAAACTTTACTGAAATTTAGCAATCTATCATCAGATAGGATACAACAAAAGAGTCAAAAGTTATTATGGGCCACTCACTCAAGTTTACGCTGTGTAAAACATGAGAACAAACTGGTTTTTTCTTTAGTTTTTTTTTAGCTTAGCACAAGACAAAGACAAGTGACAGAACATATGGGAAATATATAATTTGGGCTATATATCTGCACATGGGGGGGGGGCACAGTCTTTGGACAGTTTGAAGTTAGAAAACAATTCTTTCATTGAAACAGTCATTGAAAAAAAAAATCCCAGTATAAAGTAGGGGGAAGTGGTACATACTGAGCATAGGTAAGTGAGCCACTAAGCTTAACTGCCATGCACTGAGTTGAAAAAGGACCCTCAAGCCTTTTGACATAGTTTACAAGATGGCCATTTTTTTGTCCATTTTTGAAGGTATGTTTCTATCTTCGTTTTTCCCCAGGTCTATTTAACCTTTTTGTTATACCCTAGGAAAAATATTTCTTGTATGCACTTCTTCATCTTTCTCTGCTATGGTTTATCCTAGAAGGTTGTTTTCTACCTTGTTTGAATCCTTATTTATCAGAGAGCATAAGCAGTGCCATCTTTTTACCTATTCTTACAGCCAGCTTCAGACAACTTCACTTTTAAAGAACAGATGGCCTGTGGTACATACAGAGCCACTCAGATGCAGTACACACTGGGTCAGTGGCTCACTATGTACCATAGGATTTTTGCTCAAGTTTCTTCTAGAAACTGATTTGCTAATCAAAGTACTTTTGTTCTAGGAACTGATCTACAACCAGAAAGAAGTCCTCAAAATGCCAAGGGTCCCAAAGGGGCCAGATAGAACAGTATAGACAGGATGCAGCGGTATGGCAGGCTGAATCCAAAGAGAATACTAGACTAGCTTTGAATTAGGTCTATGAGGTATCAGTGTCCAAACGGCTGGAAGTATGTTTGGCATTCCCAGAGCAACGCCTCAGCAGCAGTACAACAAATACAAGAATTTCAGTGATGACCAGAAAGTCTCAGCCAGTCTTGCCAGAAAGCATGGATTTGTCACTGTGTTTTCTCCCAATGAAGAACCTGCTTTGGTCACTTACTTAATCATTGCTTCAAACATGTGCTACGGGCTACTGAATACAGGCCAGGAAACTTGCATGTCAGTTTGCATTAGCAAATAACAAAAAAATGCCCCAGGCATGGGTTGACCACGAAAAAGTGGTCAAAGAATGGATGTAAGATAAGATATTTATTTCAAAAAATGACTATCACAAGCCCCATAGAAATAGCACAACAACTAAAAAACTGGCTAAACAATGCAAAAAACAATATCAGAAAGGCAAAGCCATTCATTAGTCTAAAAAACAAAAAGTGTCAAATGTAAGAAAGTTAAAAAGGCACAAACTAAAACAAAACCAAAAAAAAAAATTGAGATAAAAACAGTGTTAAAAAGGTTTAAAAGAGAGTATATAAAAAGGGGAGGGAACAGAAGAACCAAACGGACACAAGCATGGGTATCACCAGTAAATAAAAAAAAAAACAAACAAAAAAACTAGTGGTTTATTTGATCAGTAATGAGGGGACAAAGGTTTTTTCATATCTGGAGGTTAAACAACGGATGGGGGACAAGATAGGGACGGGTTCAGAAACAGTACATGGCAAGCGGTGTCTGGATGGGGATTGTCTTTTGAGGAAAATGTTTTCCGTGCGAGGGTTTATTATTGCATTTTTTAAGCAAAACGGGGGAACAGCGTTCCTCTCCTGTGCTCAAGAGTTTCCAGCTTGGCCTTTTTTAAAAGGAGTGAATATGGTACCAAAGTTTCTTTAAAAATCATTCTTAGGGCTCTTTTTTGAATAGATTCAATTTTATCTGATTCATCACGGGAGATGCCAGGATGCCAACTGGACAAGCATATTCAAGATGGCGGGGGCGGACAAAGGAAGTATAAATCCTTAAAGAATGGGATGGGGGGACGTTAAATTTATTCAAGAGCTTAAGGAGAGACATGGACGCATTAGCACTGTTAGATCCTACTGGGTAGGGTAGCCAGGGGGATAAAGTGTAAGGGAAGGGAGAAAGGTTTCCTGGTGATCTGGGAATAAGTCCAATTGGGAGTGTTCTTTATATTGGGGTGGGGGGGGCAAGATGATGCTGAGGGAGGGAAGTACATTGGGGGGTGTCTGAGAGAGGAGGGGTTGGGTTTGTTTTGGCAAATAACGGGGAGTCCAGAACCAGCCGGTAACTTCTTGGACGCACGGAGAAGAACGGAGTCCGAAAGGAAGTGGATTTTTGGGAGGAATATGAGTGAGGGGTGGAGGGGGGATGGTCCAAATTGAGTAAAGTGATTGTGGGGGTTGGACTGAATGGGTACGCGTAAGTACTTGGGGCGGAGGATTGTTTCGAGGGATGGATTCCTGAGGTAAACTGCTCTGTGTTGGGTATGCAGGGGGATAAGACTGAAAGTCGAATGGAACACGAACTAGGGGGGGGGGGTCGTGAATACTTTCTGCGTTGCTCTAAAAAACGTTGGGTTTTAAACCTGCACACCAATCCTGAAGATGCATGAGCAAAAGTACACGACTTATCAATACAAGATAAAACAGAACACAGATCAACATGGTCAAAAATACACTTATCAGACACACAAACTCCCGAAATAAAACGACGACAAATATGTACAAACTTGCATTGTTTGTGAAACTTGCAGAAACCACTATCAAAATGCTTGCAGATCCCATTTTCCTTTCTGCTTATTTTTATATTCATTTCCCTTTTATCCATCACTTTCGTAATTTCTTCAAAAATAATAACTATGTCATCGTCTGGTAATGACTTCTCCATAACCTTGTTAATCCTTTTGTTTAGTTCATTATCACCTGATAATTTATGTGAAAAACCGGAAGTCACTGGACTATTCACAAACTCAAGGGCGTCATCAGTAGTCATACTACAAGTAGGTATTTGTATGCTCTCATGGGATACTTTGCAATTAATGCTGGATTTACTGAAGTCTGATAATTGATCCCCTAGTGTAGTAATAATTGCTTTGTTGTTTTTTAAGTCCTCTTGTAATTTGGTGATTTTCGATTTAAGGGTCACTTGATTGTTTTCTAGATTGTAGAGTTTATCTTCCATAAGGAGGCTGTGGGAATTATAGGAGTTATTATTTTCACTTAATTTTTTAATTTCAAGATCGCGTTCATGGAGTATGTTGTTACCAATTTTTGGTCATTGAGAAAAATGTCAACTTTTTTTTTCAAATCTTCTATATAACTTCATGCTCTGAATTCTTCTCTAACTGGGAATAGTATTTAGCTTGGAGATCAGTCAGCTGTTTGATGTGTTTAACACAGTCAACACAAGGGGGACTTAGGAAGCTTGATTTTTTGAAACTGATTTTGGGGTTGTAGGTTTTGTGGCAGACTTGGGTGTAGAGCGTGGTTTAGAGCCAGGGGGTAGAGAAAGTGGTGTTAAAGGTGGTTCAGGGTCATCATTCAAAGAACAGGGGAACTGGCAGTTTAAACATAACCACTCACCACATTGTTTTCTCTCCTCAATAGAAATACCTGCACACTTTGGATGAAACCACTGTTGACACCGACTGCACTGCACTGTTCCACTAGCAGCACGAAGTCTGCACTCAGGTCATGTGAATTTCATGGGCCTTGACATAATAGTGAAACAATAAATCCAGTTAATATGTGTGGTTTCATATCTCGGAATCCTACTTTATCACTGAGGAAACCAGAAGCAACCAGCCTCAGTCAAGCAACCAGCTTCAATCCTCACAATGTGATGCAGTTTTTCAACAACCTGTGCACTATGCTTGAAAAAAAACTGCTTTGATGCAGCTGATATTTACAACACGGACAAAATAGGTGTGACAACAGTTCACAAGCCCCAAAAGGTCCATGTCGAGAAAGGAAGAAAAATAGTAGGTAAAGTCACTTCAGCAGAAAGAAGAACTCTAGTGACAGTGATTGGAACAGTTGCTGCTACTGGACATTTCATGCCTCTGTACTTGATCTTTCCCAGAAAAAAATTTCAGCCGAATATGCTGAATAGAAGCTGAATTGGTATCCCAAGAACTGTTTTGCAACTACTTGCAACATTTGCAAGCTTCAACTGAGCAGAAAAAGCTGCTCATACTTCATACTAGACAATCATGAATCCCATATCTCCATAAATGCACTGGAATTTGCCAAGAAAAATGGCGTAGTCCTACTGACTACTCCCCCACACTGCAGCCACAAGCTACAACCCCTTGATGCCAGTGTCTATTTCTCATTCAAGGCCCAGTATAAAAGGCAATGGATAATTGGATGTTGAGCAATCAGGGAAAACCAGCTTGATCTACAATATTGCTTGACTAGTTGGTTCAGCCTTTCCACTCGTATTTACCCCTTCCAACATCCAGAGTGGGTTTACTAGATCAGGCATTTGGCCTTACAACCCAGGCGTATTTACAGAAAAAGATTTCCTGTGCTCATATGTCACAGACAGACCCAAAAGTGAGGAGAACAGATCCAGCAGTACCACAAATCATGACACAGAAGCTGTGGACTCTCACCCAAAGGCTAACAGCACAGGTTTGAGTACCAGCCCTCAACTTCAAAGAGCAAGCATGACCAACAATGTAAGACAGATGCACATACCCTCATCTTCCATCACCTTCAGTCCAGAACAGGTGAGGCCTTTTGCTAAAGCTGCTCCTAGGAAGCAGTCTCTCCGAGGTAGGAAGCAAGGGTCGTCCAAAATCTTGACTGATATACCTGTAAAATAACAAATCAAATTAGAGGAAGTAGCAAGAGCCAGCAGAAGGGGGACAGCTGCAAAGCCAAAGCCAAGGGGAGTGCAAAAGAAAGCAGCAAAGCAGGTTTTACAGTTCAACAAGGACAGTGATGGAAGCCTTTCACTCCATGATGACAGTGATCATTCATTGCTTCACATTGGACAGGAGGAAGAAGACAAGCTATGTCCAGATAATGGACTGTTTGGCACAATTATAGTTGGCGATTTTGTGAAAATTTTTATGAAGGCAAATACTTCCCTGGAGTGGTTTAGGTAAAGAACAAAGACTCTGCCCAAGTTAGTGTGCTGAGCACGGCGGGAGTGAATAGGTGGAAGTAGCCCAAAAAAGAAAACGCCATTGTGTATCCCCGTGAAGATATTCTGAAGAAGATTTCAAACCCAATCCCAGCAAAAGGGACAGCTTCAAGGGCATCTTCTTTCTTTACTTTTGGGAATTGGTAAACATCTGTAGTTTTCACTTCTTGCCAAACACTTTTTTTGTATAGCATAACATTTTAGTTTTCTTACTTTTCTAGCACTTCAACATTATAAACAAATGACTGTCATCTGTTTCATTTTTTAGAAGTTTTGTTTACCTTTGTACTATTTTAACACAACAAACAAATGATTTTTTATGTGAAAGTCTTCAAGCGGCCCAGTATGTACCATAGGATGGCTCACTATGCACCAACCCAGTCCATACTGGGCCAGTTGGTAAATAGTGATCCACTGAGATTTTTCCCTAGATGGAGCCAGTAATATAATCTGCAAAAATTATAAAAAAAAAACTACTTGTTATGTGCTATGTTATGATGCAAGAGAAGTAACAAAACACCCAACAGGTAGCAAGAAAATCCATTTTTCCAAAATCCAGCTCAGTATGGACCACTCTCCCCTAAATGTAATGTTTCATTTAAATGTTTTTTCCAAGTGTTAGGTGTTATTTTCAATGACTGAACATCAACTACATGCAATGTTTTTGAAAAAAAATTATACAGTTTTGTTTTGCCATTAGAGTAACATATTCAGTAGTTGACCAGCTAAATTCACTCTTTAAGAGCTAAACCATTGTAAAATCTCTATCTAAAATCATCATTGATGAATATATTAAATAATGTAGGACCCAAGACACTTCCCTGAGGAACTCCACTCAGACCACACATTGAGGAAGAAAGAATACAATCTCCAGAGTCATCAAACAACTGAACACATTTTTTCACAAATAAAGAAAATCAAGGATCCAGAGCAGGGATTTCTCTTTGAGCTTAACTGCGCGGAATTTCATTGCAAGTTGATTGTGACACACTTTGTCAAAAGCTTTAGAAAAGTCAAGCAGAATCATTTCAGCAGGAACCCCAATATCAAGCAACTTGGTGATGTGATCATATGATTCAAGGAGATTGGTGTCAACAGATCTTTCAGAACAAAAGCCATGTTGTGAACTGTGTAAAACATTATTTGCTTCAAGGTGATTAACAACTGCAGAATTGATTATTCTTTCAAGAACCTTAATAACTGCTGACGTCATGCTGATGGGTTGATAATTTTCAGCAAGGTCCTTTCTACCTTTTTTCAAAAATAGGAATAAAATGTGCAGTATTCCAATCCTGAGGTAGTCTAGAAAGATTTAATGATAATTTGAACAGCAGGGAAAGAGGTTGACACAAAACTGTACAACATTCATGTAGGATATGTGGGTGAATGCCATCTGGGCCAGCGGATTTATTCAGTTTTTTTTCCAATTTCAAATTCATTTAATTCAAAAACAAGACACAGCTCTTGTGGGCAAAGCCCAAATATGATGTCTCTATAGTCATAATTAGCAAAATAAAGTTGTCTGATAAAACTTTTTCAGGATAAAAACACTTGGGATTGAGAATGAAACTGTCTGATAAAACTTTGTCAGGATAAAATAAACTAAAGAATAAAAACACTAGAGATCATTGTAACATTTCACAAAGCTTGGCGCAAAGCTTTTACTGTAGCACATGGTGTTACAGTGGACTGGGGTCAGTTTTGGAGCCTTCTCAGCCACTTCCCTGGGGGGACAAGATCTTATAGGGACAAAAGGTGGGGGAAGGAATGATTGGGAGATCAGATGTTTGAGGAGGGAGGAGCCAAATCTTTGGCATAAATTTTCTCAACAGGAAGAAAGGGATTCAAGTTTAAATTCTTTGAGCTAAAAGGAGTAAGGTAGAGGGGAACCGCCATAAATGATTTGCAATGATCTCTTCTGAACTTGTTCTATTTTATCAGTTTCATCCAGCGTAAGGGCAAAGTGCCAAACCGGACAAGCATATTCAATTAAGGGACAGATGCAAGTGTAAAATATTAGTTTCAGCTTGTCCTTAGGAACTTGAGATTTTTTCAGTGTTTTTAGCATTTGGATTGTGCTGTTAGCTTTTTTTACAATTATCTTTGTATTCTCCCACCATGAGAGGTCAGAAGAAATCACCACACCAAGGAAAGTTATTTTATGACTTATTAGCTTGGAAGCAATAGGAGGTTCAAAAGACAGTTGAGTATTCCAAAGAAAAGAAAATATCATGACCAAGAAGTTTGAGGGATGTCACTTCCTTTAGAACCAAAGTATCAGTAATCAGAATTGGTTCCATATAATGTGATACATCATATAAGGGAGGTGTAGGATATACAATACTGGGGTTGAACAAAAAAAACAGAAGAGAAATATTGATTGAAAATTTCAACTTTCAGTTCAGGATCAGCAACTGATTTCCTATCATGCAGGATATCTGGGATTGTGCGTCTGCTGCTAAATTTTTGAGTGGCATAACACCAGAAAGATTTAGGGTTAACCTAAACTTCCTCTGCCAGTTTTTCCTCAAACCTTCTCTTCAACACCTTTATTTGGTTTGTTATTTGATTACAAAAGGATTTGAAGACTAGATAATTTTCTGTGGTTTTATTTTTTCTGTAGCTGTTCCATGCTCTGTGTTTTCTATTGATTAGCTTACTAATTTTAGTAGTTAAAAAAGGTAAACTTTTTGCCTGTTTTACCTGAAAAATTCTGGTGCATGACTTTTCAACATTTAGAATTTCTGTTTTTACATTTGACCAACTCTCCTTAATATCATCAGTAATAAGCTTTTTCCAGTTGACTTTGGCAAGTTTTTCAGAGACTATTTTGTAGTTTACATACTTTTGTTGCTTAGAGGAAGGCTGAATGGTAGGTAGACATAATTGAAATAATTACAACATGGTCACTGTTACCAACAGGCGTGGTTACAACATTCTTAATAAGATGGTTGGGGTTATTGAGTATAAACAGATCAAGAATGTTGGAGACTTGACCTTCCCTCTAACAAGTTGGTTGTGAGGTTGTTTGACAGAGAGAATTATCAGAGAGGGCAGACAAAAAAGGAGAATCTCTATTACAAAAACCAGATCCATCTGATCCAATTGATTTCAGGAAGATTAAAGTCCCCCATAAGGACAAGATCATAGCTGGCAAAATTGGTTATCATGTGAGACAACATGGCAGCCAAATTAGATTCAGAGACCATAGCACAGGGAGCACTGGGGCTTCTATAAACAACACCCACTACAATTGAAGTTCTTTGACTGTGTAATTTAATCTACACAGACTCAATTCCATCAGAATTCAGAGAATTAAATGAGACTAACATTTAGTCCATCTCTTATATAAAGGCACACTCCTTGGTGGCAAAGGGGGGAATTCAGATTAGAAAATAGTTTATAATCATCAATTTTAATTTCATCAGGAGTTAAAACTGACAAGGTCTTTTTTGGTGAAACTTCTGTAATTGCAGCAACATCTACTCCTTCAGATTTCATATGAAAGGAAAGTTCAGAAAGCTTATTAGGGTGGCTATCAACACAGAGCTAAGGAATCTCATTCCCTGAGAGGATGCAGGAACTAAAGGAATGGCAAGGTTGTTGGATACAGCACTATGAAATGACAAAGAAGAAACATCAGTTAAGCAAGTTGTTGTTGAAGAAATAAAAGAAGTGTCAGCATCAGAAAGGGAACTATTATTATTGTGTTCACTACTAGACCATTGAGAGACAGTATTAGGTGATCCAAGTCCATAAACATTTAAACAATTATTAAAGGTAAAAGAAGGCACATACATTAGTGGGACATTGGAGCAGTTGGGGGGATTGCTCCAACTGGCAAGTTTTTTTTAATGATGGCACCATTACAAATTATCAAATCTGCTTCTCCCTTAGCTTTTCTGCATTTCAGCTCCTCAATTAGAGCTTTATGCAATCTTCCTTAGGACTATCTCCATAAAAACTGATTGATCCTTTTGTTTCAAAGGATTTCTGTATAATTTGCTTTCTAAATTCAATTGATGGTACAGAGAAGAGAAGAGGAGGGGGCAGCTACCAGATGGTTGATTGCTATTAGAAAATCTTTTTACTTGGGCCAGGGGGGGGAGGGCACCAATGTCAACTCCATAATTGCATAACAGATAATTGTACATGAAAACTGCATCACCAGCCGGGGGGGGGGGGGATACCATGAGCAAAAATATTAAGACGTCTTTCAAAACGCTGGTGCCCTGAATGTGCTATCTGACAAATATCAGATTCAGATAATTGGGCTGACAGAAGTTGAGACAACTTAGGACACTGTAGATGCCACTAGGTCCTGAACTGTTGAAGTATAGCAAACTGACTGTAATGAATTTTCAATATATGATACCCTGTTTGCAATATTGCTAACTTGGGCAGAAATGTCACTTTTTATGTCAGTTCTCAGTTGGGAAAGAGTTTTTGTCAACTGACTAGTAGTTGCAAACTCCTGCTTAACATCTTCCCTGAAAGATTTCAAGGAATTATCCATAACTGACACTAGCTTATTTATCATAGCTTGCTCACTAGAGGGGGGAGGGTTAACTTTGCAGGCTGGACATGACCAGGAACATTACCTTAAATTGCATGTCCAGCAAGAGAAGGTGGTGTTGAGCCTCCTGTAGAAATCTTGCTGTTGGTGTTTCAAGGTTATGATTTGACATCCCAGTTCAGCCTCCATTCAGCATTGGCCCAGTCTTGATCAACTCCTTTCTTGAAGGCATCTAGAGTTTTAGATTGGATGGTGGCTTAGGACAGGCTGTTCCAGAGTAGGACAGAACAGACTGAGAAGAACTGTTAGCGCTCTTGCTTGATGAAACTGGGGGCCTGCAGCTTCTTGGTGTGTCCTCTTGTGGTAGTTGAGAAGGACTGGGAAAAGACATGACTTAATAGGTCATTTTCTAGCAACTTACGAGTTGCTATTACGTCTCCTCTGTTCCTTGGAATGCAGAGATAAGCTTAGTTGCTCTTCTTTGGACACTCTCAAGTACTTTCACATCCATCCTATAGTACAGAGAGGCTAAGGTCATGCCAAATTCCAGGTGAGGATGGACCATGGCTTTGTACAGTTTTGTAATCACTCCTGACTTCCTGGTGGTAAATGTTTGCTTTATGAGGCCAAGGGCATGATTTGCTTTTGCAACTTGAGCTTGTGTGTGGCAGTGAAACTTCAGCTCACTGTCAACAATAACCCCCAGGACCTTCTCCTCACTGACTGCCTCAAGCTGGGTGTCCCCTATGTGATATGCAAGCTTGGGATTATTGTGTCCAAGATGTAGAACTTTACATTTTAAGGCATTGAACTGTAGACACCAATCCAATGACCATCTAGATAGTCTGTCCAGATCTTCTTGCATAGTTAACAGATTTAGGTTGTTCTGGGCCAGTCCTAGGAGCTTGCAGTCATCAGCATATAGCATCAAAGGATTCTTCAGGTTTGTTTTACAGTCATTGATGTACATGCTGAATAATGAGGGCCCCAGAATGGTGCCCTGTGGCACTCCACTTGTGACTGGGAGCAGTTCAGAATAGACAGCATTGCCATTGCAGTTGTACACCAACACCCTCTGAGTCCAGCCAGTTAGAAAGGCTTCTATCCAAGCTACTATATATTCATGCACTCCATAAGCCTTTAATTTCAAAATTAGTAATTGGTGTTTAACTTTGTCAAATGCTTTGGCTTGGTCAAGCAATATGACATCCATCGGCTGACCAGTATCCAAGAGTCTAGTCACAAAATCATATGACTCAATTAGATTAGTATCAATTGAGTGGCCTTTTTGAAAACCATGTTGGCTTTTGCTAAGCAATTGGTTTTTCTCAAGGTGGGAGACCAGTGCACTGTTTATGATACCCTCCAGTACTTTACATACAACTGATGTGAGACTTATAGGCCAATAGTTACTAGCAATATCCCTTCTCCCTTTCTTGTGTATTGGCTTGATGTTGGCTTGCTTCTAATCATTTGGAAGTGAGGGACATCTCAAACATCATAGCAATTAGTTTGGCAAAGTATTCAGCAGTTTCTTTTAACAGTCTTGGGTGTAGGTTATTGGGTCCAGCAGCTTTGTTAGCCTCTTCTTAACATCCTCTTTAAAAATAATTGGCATGACCATTGGTTCTGGGATTAGTTTTTCTGGTAGAGCAGGTGGTGTGTTGGCTGTGTGTAGGGCAGAGAAATTGGTACTAAAACTGGAATTCAGGAGGTATGCTTTTTCTTTTGTACCTGAAGCTTTTTTACCATCCTCTCTCATTAGATCTGGGATATCTTGTCTAGATGGGTTAGCTGCAGAGACATGTTTCCAAAACATCTTTGGGTTCTGTTTTGAGTTAGCTACAATTGCATCTTTGTGGTCCCTCATAACCTTCTGAGTTAAATTTCTTAGTCTGTTTCTACATTTCTTAAACCTGTCATGGTGGTTATCACATTTACATTTTACATACTTGGCCCAAGCTCTTTTCGTTTTCTTCATTGCACTTTTTACTTCTTTTGGTAGGTATGGGAGTGTTTTAGGCGGTAGACACCAATATTCTTGGGTGTTTTTCTTTTCAGCATCTAAGACTGTTACCTTAAACATTTCTCAGCTTTTCTCAATATCCCCACTATTGACTATATCCTCCCATTCAATCCTGGATAGGTCCTGCCTTATCTGCTCATAGTCCATAAAGGATTTCTTTATCATGTTCTCCTTCTTATTGTTTATCTGTATCTCAGTCAAGATACAGACATGGTCACTGCTTCCAAGAGCAGGATTGTAAGAAATAGAGAGAACTTGTTCAGGATCATTTGTGATAACTAAGTCAAGTAAGGAGGGTTGTTGTTGGTGCCTGAATTGTGTTGGTTGGTCTACAATTTGTATCAGTAGATTGTCAGAAATGGAATTTGTTGTGACACAAGATGGGCTACTTTCAGGGGGGTATCCTAATCCTTCAACCCAATTAACATCAGGCATATTAAAATCTCCCAACAAAAAGACAGTTGAGTGCTCATTGGAACTCATTTTGGACACCAGGTCAGATATGGATAGATGTGAAATAAATTGATCAGGGGCTGATGGACTTTGGAAAATAACACCTATCATATATGATTCAGATCCTACATGGAGTTTCAAACAAACATTTTCAACCCAACTACTAGTGGAATTAATGAGAGGGTAACTCACAGTTTTAGCTTTCAGTTCAGTTCTGCAGTATATTGCTACTCCTCTGCAACATTCAGAGTTATCCAAATTGCTACACAAGTTGAATCCAGGGATTTGAATGTGAGATTCCTCCAGCTTGTGCACTGAGATTTTTGGGCAAATTTCACAAACACAAATAATGTCCACATTAAGATCAAAACAAAAAGCTTTCAGTTCAGCAAGTTTTGGGGCAAGAGTATGAGAATTTGTGTACAGCACACAAAATGATTTTTCAGATTTGTTTATCTTTGTAGCACTGTTGTGAATACCAGGAATTTCATTTTTGGAAATGATTTTGCCTTCACTGTCCAAATTGGCACTTAGAAAAACGTCATTGGTTGATTCCACTGATTCTGTGCTTTCATAACTTGTTGAGTCCATGGAACTTCCAATGCTCTTTTGCTCCCTATTTACACTATTTACATAAGGCTGTTCCAGATTTAGTGCTCCATCTGTTTTGATTGCACAGGGACTGGTAACCCAAAGGTGCCCCATTTTTTAAAACAATGACCCCATTTCTAATTCCTAGATTATGCTTGCCTGCAGCAGCACATCTTTTTATCTCATCCACTAATTCCTTTCTTTTCTGGCGGTCCTTTTGGAGGTATCTGCATAAAAGGCTATGTCACCTTTTTTGGTGTGGGAGAGCTTAAGGATTTCTGCTTTCTTGTTACTTGAACTAATAGAAAACAATATGGGATCAGGCCTCACAGCAGCAGGGGTTCTAGAATCTGCAGAGTTTTGAGCTTTTGGTAAGTGTTGAATGTTTGTAATGCTGTCCAGATCAACCCTGAACTCATTTTGTATGAATTGTTCATTGTCTGCTTGAGGTGGTATGCCATATGCAATAAGGTTCAGGTGTCTGTTGTATCTGTCTTGTTCCTGCCTGACAACTTTACAAACATTGGTTTCTAATTTCTCAGCAACAACACAACCTGCTATGTCTGCGGCTTAAGATACAAACACTTTTGTCTTGACACTCTTGTCAAGATCTTGAATTTTGGCTTTAACAGAGTCCAAAGACACCCTCATGTCCTGTTTGAGTGAGCCAAACATGTCCTGCATTTTGTCTTGGTGCTCATTCAATGCAGTTTTTAGAACATCTTGAACACTTTGTTTGGCACTACTGGCCTTACACATGGGGCACACCTATACACCTCCCAGTCTAACATTTATTTTGGTAAAAATGTCATATTCCATGTCTGACATTGAGAGGCACTCAGCACAGAGCCACTTGTCACATTCATTGCACTGAATGGCTCTAGAGATTTCATCTAATGCACAGCCATCTACTGCACATCTGTCAGAGTTTTTTTGGGCGTTACTGTTTTTGGCTGTTTAGAGGCGGTTTTTCCAGTGTTTTTTGGTAACATCATGAGATCAAGGCAAAGCTGCTGGCAAGGAATTCACTCAAGAGATGGCAATAATGGAATTCAGGTAAGTGTCCTTTCTTTCACATGGATTTTTTCATGAAAATTTGGCAAAACCGGCATTACAAGCTTTAAAGATTTAATGGTAGATGAGACCCATGGGAAGTGCAACACACAAATCACATTATCCCAGCAATTTAAGGATGAAAAAATCCTGCTAGTACTGTACAACCTCTTGAATGTCTGTTGTTTCTCACTTCTGCACAAGCTATCTCCAAAAAATGCAGCCCAAAATATATTGTCAAAAATGTGCAAAAAGTGGCTGGGTCACTGATCTATGGTGGTAATGAAATACAACAATTAGCCAAATTTGTCAACTATGCAATATTTGGCAACTATGTAACCTCACTTATCCAGAAGAGACAGATACACAGATGGTTTTGTTTACAACAGAAACACTTGGGTTTGTTTACAGAAAACATAAACAAAAGGAGACAAAACTAAGGTGGATCACTTAAATTGACAATAAAGATAAAATTAAGTAGAAAATATCAAACAATATGTAAGAAAATGTTTTTGTCTTATAAATAAGGCATATACTCCTGTTTTCAAATTTCACATAACCAGTTGCTGTTGAGTTAAGCCTCTATATTTCTGTAAGGGATTGCATCATCTTAGTTAATAATTCATATTCTCTAGGGGACAGGTCCAGACATTTACCACAGATCTGCTTCTCACTATATCACACTCAATAGCAGAGGACCCTTCATCCAGTTCTGTAGAACAGGCAGCACATTTGTCATTGCCTTTAATTGGGCTAATATGTTTTCTTTTAGCTTTGCTGGACATTATATGTCAAATAAATCTGGGAATGAAACCAAACAGTTCAGGCTATATGCTAGGCTACACAAAGCTAGACTACTACAACAGAACTTATCAAAGGTGACCAAATTACACTGCTCTTCTATTTCAGAATAGGAATAGGGATGGAATGACAATTCTTGGCTAAGGACATGAGAGGTAACTTATAAGTGTAGGATCTAGACCTAGATGGATATATAAAAGATCTATAAAGGGGAGACATTTTTTGTTGTGTAGCACTTCTAATATATCATTGACATAGCCTATACAACAAAAAATCAGGGTATGGCTGAGAGCAAGACATTAAACTCTTAAAAAAAATTCTTTGGGAATTTCAGGAAGGCCTGAACCCCCTCTAAGTAGCCTACCAAAGCCACTGTTGTTAAGGTAGGCCTATTCATCTAGGCTTGATAGCTCTGGTTAGACTACATAAAATCATTAAAGGGGGAGTCTGAGAATAGATTGTCAAAAACAAGGACAAAACCAAAAAAATTAACATAAAATTAGCTATTTAGAATGTATCATTTTTGTCCTAGCCTAGCATGTCTCCTTCTGGAAAGCTGCTATTCTTTACCTTTAACTTTTATGATGTTTGCTTTTGAGGGCACAGGCCACTAAAATAGAAGTATGTGTTTCCTTCAGATGTGGTCAGGTAAATATTTACCAAATCATAGGCTATTATTGAGTTTCAATAAAGTGAATAGCCTTTACCATATGATGCCTTTTTTATGCTGATTACAAATATAGGCTAACAATCATTTCTATTGGAAATAAATTTTAACCCCCCCCCCTATATATGTCAATTCAGGATATATATTTGCATATATGGGGGTTGGGTTAGGTTAGGGAGGGGGCTCAAATTCATTTCTGATAGAAATGATTATTATATTTGTAATCAGCATAAAAAAAGGGGGTCAATATATACCAAATCATATTATTGAGTTTCAAATAAAGTGAATACACCATTCAATGCCTTTTTTTATGCTGATTACAAATATAATAAGCATTTCTATCAGAAATGAATTTCAGCCCCCCTATATAGGCTATACCTAACCTAACCTAACCCTGAATTGGCATATATAGGGGTGGGGCTGAAATTCATTTCTGATAGAAATGCTTATTATATTCGTAATCAGCATAAAAAAGGCATCAAATGATGTATTTACTTTAGTCCTAACTCAATAATATGATTTGGTATATATTGACCAAAAAGGGCATCGAATGGTGTATTCACTTTATTCCTAACTCAATAATATGATTTGGTAAATATTTACCTGTGGTCAACCAAAACTAATATAGCCTACCACTAATAACATTCATTCACATGGCATTACCTAGGCCTTCCAACTAGCCTAATTTCCAAGGAAGCAAGAAGCCTGGCATCTATAATTTTACCACAACCTTTTCCGAGCAAAAATTGGCAGTAGCTTTAAACATAGAACCAAGCAATAGAACAAACCATTTTATATTTTTTCAACCTAAACACAATAGTTCAAAATGGGAATTATCTATAGGCAATTTCAGCGTACTTTTCTGTTTGAACAAGATACTTCAAAAGAAATTAACAGATGTCAGTAGCGTCAATTAATACCGTCTAGAGTGCGATGGAAACTTGGACTGCAGTTGACTAGTTTTAGCAAAGAGCCAAACTTTAATAGCACAGACTCCAAACGCACTTCTTGATCCACATATATTCTATATGGTATCCCATAGCTCGATCCCGGTATTCCTCTTTAGATGCAACGAATCATCAATAGGGGACGGTAAAGTGGATTCAAAAGGTGGATCTTTCAGAAATGGTGAAATTGGATTGGTTATTTTCGAACCTACTTAAATAAAATGATTTTGAATCTCATTATAAACCGCAAAACTATTTGCAGGTATGGCCCCATTTACTATGAATTCATATGGTAGTATATTAGGACTCTGACCCATAACACCACGGATTATTTGCCAGGTCTTCAGTGGGTTACTTTCCGCTTCCTTAAATTTCATGTTAAAATACCTTTTTTAGCCTCACTGAGAAGATTATTCAAACCCATTATGAAAAAAAACGGCGTTGTTCTTTTTCCGCAGATTCTAAAGCTTGTAACTTAGATAATCTGTCTCTTACATTTGTTTTCCAAAATGTATCTCATGTTATCCATGGCTTCATTCCATTATGTCTTCGTTCTTTCATATTTTTAGTAAATCCCACTTCCTTAGCCTTTTCCAATAACTTACCATAAAAAAGCGCAAATTACTGTTTGGACCATTTTCCTCTCCAAGCCGGGACATCCAATCAATTTGAACCAAATTATTATTTAATTTTAAGATGGAATTTTGATAGAAGAATAACAGCCCTTTTACTCAAATCAGAATTTACTCGCTTATGAGTAAAAACCTTTAATTCAGCAAAAACACCAAAGTGGTCAAATTCAACATTCACAACAACTCCTGGAGATCTAAAAGGTACATTTGAAAATAAATCGTCTAAAAGCTTTGCAGACGTCCTAAAAACTTTATTAGGCATGTTAATCGTAGGGACTAAACCATAAGACAGACATAGGTTTTAAAGTTGAGAGGTTACCGAAGACTCAATATGTAGCATGTTGATGTTGAAACAACCTAGAAAGAAAGAAGGCTTATTGCTAAATTACACTTCCACCAGCTGTTCATGAAAATTCTCAAGAATTCTTGGATAGGGATAGAGGGAGACATGTACACAATGACTAAATATGCATTAACATTATTTAATCTAGCTTGTAGAACTAGTGTTTCACGCACCATTTCATTATATGTGCTCAGATCATTACGGATTTTCACGTGCAGATCTTCACGGACATAAGCTGCAAGACCCCCGTGCTGACGTAGCTCTCAGTTCCGTTTAGACAAAATATGCCCCGGTATATACAAAAGAGTAAAGTTTCGAACACCCAGCCAAGTTTCCGTTAAAGCAAGCACATGGAAGGAATTAACATTAACGTTATTAACTAGAAAATCAAAAGTTGCATTAAGGCCTTGGTAATTCAACTCAAAAATTATAAAATCCTGTGATCCACCATGTTAGCACACAACATCATTAAAATTATAATTCAATACAAATTTAGTATCTTCAGGGGGTTCCAAAACCAGAACAATAAAATTCAAATTCCTATTTTACTTTCATTAAAACAATCATAAAAAATTACCCTCTGATTTCTTACATAAACTATGCTATAAGCCCTGGGGGAAGAACAAGTTCTCTAACCACTATCTAGTAAAGAACTAAATGGTATGTGGCGTCGAATAGGGTGAATACCAGTCACAATTAAATATACGCTTCCAACTCTCATAACATAATAATAAAAAATATCAATGACAAAAATGAAAATGAACACTAAAGAAGAAAAAAAACAAAAAGCACAACTTTTAGACTAAGGCAAACAGAAAAATTAATCCTTATCAATTATAAAAAAAAACATACAGCATAACCACGCGCAAAGGTAACCAAACACTCCCAACCAATTATTATTACTACAAACTATTTCATAGCTTTTGATGATATAATTCTCTGAGTTGTGATTATTAAAAAACACTCAATTATTTCGCCTGAATCGACCCCTTTCACTACGCTCAGCATAATCTTGTCTAGTGACTGGTTTAGCAAGTTCATCAATTGGATCATTTTGAAAATATTTAGCTATCAATCCGTCAGAGTGTCTGATTTGCAAGTACAGCGGGAATGATTTAGATACCCTTACATCAAAATTTGCATCACGTAACTGGGATCACTGACTAAGTAGGGCATTTCCGGATAGGCGTAACTGGGGGTTGCATCATCACTAAGAAACAAATCCTCGAATGGACCAATAATCTTATTTTTTAGTTTGTTTGCAATACGTAATTCGCCTATTCTTAGGGATAAGGAAAGGATAACTCACTTACCCTTTTACCGGTTACCCTTTCGCCGTTACTCTGAAAGGGTTAATTTATATTAGTTTTGTGTTTTGTTTTAAGGTTTGGTATTTTATATTTTATTAGTATTATTCTGCACTGAGGACGGTCAAGTGGAGGTCTTGATCAAAATATTTGCATAATTTTAAAAATTTTTAACTGGCTGTTATTGTCCTCGTTTTCTCTTTTTCCCACGATTTTATGTTTTGTTATCACACTTGATGAATTTAAAGGGTGGAACTGCAGGCTGCTCAAGGCCAACTGTAATAACATCTTTAAACAGATTAGTAGCAGCGTTTTCTTCCTCACTAGCTATATGCAAACAATTATATATTTTACCCCTCTGATCAATTTCCATTCTAGAAACCCTATCCGACAAATCTAAAGCTCCCTGTGACTGGACCTTAGCTTCATCGACAAGAACTGGTATTTGGGATTTCAAAGATGTATTCTCATTCGATAGAAATACCATTTTAAAATCTATGCTAGCAGCTTTAGAATATTGCCCCGGTTAGGATACCTCTAATTTGAAAACACGAACGTCTAACGCTGTTAGCTTATCATTCACAACGTCAAACTTCTTTTATTTTCTTGAATGTATACCAGTATTTGTTTAAAATTTAGTTTCAAAGTGTTCATGGTAACTTTGGCAATCGTACTTCCGGTGCTAGTAGCTTTCGAATTCAATGGTTCTCAGGGTCTTCACCAAGATGATTACATTTGCGATGACGCCCCATACCAAATTAAGATTAAAGAGATTCGCCAACCTCTAATGGAATCAATTATTTGCCCACGCATTAGTTACGCTTTAGGTATTAGTTACTGGCACAGTTAACACCATGCAGCAACATCAACATGAACAGTAGCTAAATAATTATATCAGCTCTCTAATGCATAAATAATCACCACAGCAGCAAAAAACAAAGGCTCCAGAATTTCGTAAAATAAACTGACTCCACTGCATACTGACAATAAGCACACTTGCGCAAACTATGCTATTACTCAAGCAAGAGCATTATGATGACTGTTAACAAATTAGCATAAACATTAGGCATTCCGAGTGAAGTCTTACTCAGTCAATCGTATAATAATTCCATGTGAGCGCTAAATATCTATATTAATTCAAGCTTTGATTTTATAATAAATTATCCTTTTTTACTTGCCATTAAATACAGTTGAGAAAGGTATTTTTAGATGGATAGATGCTCATAGTACGTTTGCTGAATAAAGGCTTGGCTGGTGTAAAGACGAGCCAAGTCCATAATCAACTTAAAAACGAGGTATTACGTTGAGCCTCACTTGGTAGAACTTTGAGCCTAGTCAAAGATGCATATTTTCAGAGACTTGTCGGTCTTGAAACATTTTAGGTCCTACTAGCAGGACTTAGGTGAGATGGTGTGAGAGCCAGCCTGCCGACAGACTCTGTGCAATATGAGCCTTGATCCTGGGGCGGATATAGGATTTTTTAGGTTGATCCTAACTTGCGTTAGGAGCAAGTTTAATTAATGAAGTCTTGCGTTAATTAAGTAAATTACACTACTTTAGACTACGTTAGGCCCCCCCCCCTGGAACCACCACTGCCTTGATCTGGCTGGCTGTGAAAGCAAACCAACTCCTGATTTGGTGCATAAAGAAGCTGACTAATATATTAAAAAAAAATTCAAATGGATTCTGACATTTTCGTAAGAAAATTAAATGATGGTTAGAAATGGTGAGCCTATTAAAATTTTTTTTTTTGGTTACCTTGTCCTTCTGCGCTTGCTCAGTATGTTACAAGCGGATATGGATAATATATTAACCCCGTTCTTTAGCACTAAGATCTTACATTATTCTGCACATATCACCGTTCTTTAGTTCATCATTGTTCTAAGATCTTTCAGCTCACAGATATTAGCAAAAAGTGGATAGAATTCCATTTTGCTGCCACATAGAACAATAATGAAAGGATGTTAATGATTTGACTCATCATTGTTCTTAGACCACTGATCAGAGCAGAATGATGAAGGACGTTGGAAAAGAACGGTATAAGAAGCAAGATTTTAGTCCTATGATTTCCCTTAAAAGCGCTCTTTGTCGAAAGATCTTAGCGCAATGATGAGCAAAAGAACAGCCCTATTATTCAGTTGACTCTCGAACTTTCTCTTCGTGGTGAAACTTTATTTCTGCTATTTGAGGAGATAGTCACTACCAGGGTTGCAGTACACCCAAAGACAATCCATGGCATTTTCTGATGAAGTCTGGACCAGCAATTGCTAACACCTGTTTAAAATTTAGCTCCTGTGACGCTTCCCATGAGTCATATATTTCGAGCTTATATCACTAATATCAGAGAGAAAGGGTGTGTGTGACATCATCCTACTTGAGTGGAGAAGCCGAAACAAGACATTATAACTTTTTGAAGGATTTTTGCTAATTTTTATGATTAAACGGTAAAAATATGTATAAGAAAGACTATGGCGCTTATGACAGAATGTCAACTAATATGTCGGTTTTCTACTGTTAATGTTCCTATAACCTAGTCCTTAGATTCCAAATAGATTTGTTTTCAATTGAGCGACAACCTTGGTAGTAACTATCTCCTTACCTAGTAGATATAAACTCAGTAGTGGTATTTTTGGACTTTTGGAGAAAGATTTTTAGGATTTCAGGCAGGGTAAGGGAGGAAAAGAAAGTAGAACCCCTGATTTCGATACCATACATGGGGAATGAAGCAAAAACTCGCGGTATGTGAAATATGTCACACACTAGGTACTATAATTCTTTTATCCCAACAAATGGGTGGTACTGAAGTGAAAAGAATTAAAACATGGATAATCCTTAAAGGTGATAAAATCTTATGGAAGCATCACTTAGGTGTATATGTACCTTGGGTAGTAGGAGCTTTTTGTCCCCAGAGCCCAAATTCATGTTAAAAACATAATTAAATTCAGAAAAAATTATCCTCTCAGGTCTGACACTGTGGAATCTGGTGAAATAAAAAAAAAAACGTTGGAAGAAGTTTGCTGTTCAGAAACTGATCATGAAGAAGCGGTTGCAATCAGCAATGCCTTCTTTTTTTTTAAGGAAAGAAAGGTTTTACTCATCAACAATAAAAATAAAATAAACCTGAAGTATTCTTTCTTGCATTATTGACTGTACCGAGGTAGCAAAAAACTGACACTTAAAGTTAAGTTTGTTTCCGTCACCAACGAATTAGACGCTGCAATACAAGCTCTAGACATAGGTGACCAATCAGCAAATATGGAACCAGACTTATTAGTCAGTCCGAGAAATTCATATCTCTGAAAGCGCCGAGAATGAAAGAAGTAGAACCTGAAGCCGAAAGTTTACAGCAAGCTGGAACCGTAAGAGTTGAGAACAATTCTGGTCGCAAGAAGAAAAACTTTCAAAGTCAGAAAAGCTGAAGCTTATCAAACTAGGACCGTTTCAGCAAAAAATGAATTTAAAAAATAAACGAAGAAATCCAATTCCAGAGTTCCAAACACCAGTTGCGGTTTATTAGAAACTGGTACATTGAGTAGCGGAACCTAGAGTATAATGTTGAGAAAGATTTTGCCTACTGCCTTGCCTATTCCTTGTTTCCAACTAGACATGACCGTAAATACAGAAACAAAGAACCCCTTACAAAAAAAAATGAAGCTCAGCAAGCACTTGGCCTAAAATATTCCACCAATCTCCTCCCGCAGGTCAAAGTTGCCAAGTTTCTTGATGTCTACATAGACTCCTCCCTATCATTTGCAACTCATGTATCCTGCATCAGAGCCATAATTTTGCGACAGGTAAGTATGATTAATCGTGTGAATAATTTTCTTCCCCCTGATATCCTTGTCACCCTTTATTACTCTTTTATTTACCCATATATCTCGTACTGCGGATCTGTTTGGGGCTACACTTATCCTTCAGTTACCAATAAATTAAAAACTGCCCAAAACTGTGCCATCAAAGCAGTTTTTCGGCTGCCCCGACTATATCCCACCCAGGACTTGTTCTCCGATTTTGGTATTATTCCTTTTGAATAAATTATTAAAAAATTAAATTTATCCCTTTCATACTCCGCTTACCATAAAAACCTTCCTCCCCAATTATTATCTTATTTTAATTGCAATAATTCTGAAGGCCTGTGTCTCCGTTCATCCAACCGTTCCTTTATTGTCCCCAAGTGTGTCTCTAGCTCCGCCCAGCGATCCCCCATTTATAAATCTATACTTCAATGGAATATGATACCCTCCAGTATCGAGCTATCCACAAGTTTTCGCACGCTGTATAACAATGTTACTAAATTTTGATATTATAAATCTCTAAATTTTTAATCAATTTGCTTTAATTTACCCGTGTTTTCTCTTTTTTTCTGTTTTTTTCTTTTTTTTCTCTCTTGTTCATTTTCAATTTTTTGTTGTTATGGTCCTCAACAAGTTCGCTTCCAGGATGGTGTTGTGTTTCATCTTGTTTTTATTTCAATAAATTGAATTGAAATTGAATTGAAAGAAACTTTATTTATAACATTAACTAGAAACTGACACAAAATGCGAAGCACGGGTGCCAGGGCTGAAATGCTCGTCACTCTATTCCAAACAAATGGTCACAAAGCTTTTGTAGTTGGTCCCATTTATTTTATAAAGAGAGATAAATCATTGCCAAGATTAGTTAACAAGGAGAAACTAATGAAAGATATAGAGTCAGAAAAAAAGGGAAAGAGGACGTCGCATTATATACATGTTGCTAGATGTTACCACCACTCTAGGTAAACAAGGGCTTGCATTTCGTGGGAAGAATCATGACGGGGAAAATCACGTTGAGTTAGCCTTTCTTCTTAGAAGACACAACATCTAAATGAACCATCGAATGAAGAACCAGATGAAGCCGAATGTCACGTAGTAGCTAATCACGAATGTCAGGTAGTAGCTAATAGTAGCTAATATAAAGTAGCCAGGTAGTAGCTAATATAATATCGGGTTGTAGCTAATATAAGTTAATTGCAATTGTTGGAACAGAGCTAGTTCGAAAAATCGTAGCAGAAGTTATTGAAGCTGACTTCTTTGACATCTTCGCAGACGAAACACTCGCTGTCAGCCATCAAGAGTGTTTAGCTGTAAGTGTACGGTACCTTGATAGAGAGGTAGCCGATAAAGAGAGTTTACTCTTCATTGTAGATTCTGAGTTAAAAAAGAGGAGCCGATATAGTAGAAGAAACTCTACAAGTTTTGCGAAAGAATCGTATAAATGAAGAAAAACTGGCATTCCAATGCTGGGATTTTGCAACGACCAATAGTTGGCAACTCAATGGAGCACAAGCTCACATTTCCAAGAAGCTAGGAAGTAATTTTCAATACCTAAGATGATTAGCCCTCAGAGGGAACATTATCGTTCTTTTTGCAGAGATTTAAAAAAGCGCTAGAAGTATTATTGAGTTTGTCGATTTGTTCTCTCTAGTGAAAAAGAACACACTAGGGTTGCCCTTAATTTAAAGAGCATTCACTTTTGCGAAAACTATTGCAGTGAAATTGGATGAAGGAGAACAAATATTTAGCAAGCTGAAAATTGTCAAGAACAGTTTGAGCTCAACTATGGGAAATGATCGACTTGACCACCTCATGCTCATGATGTCAGAAAAAGACCTACTGCAAAAAATGGACCTCAACCTAATTTGAGAAAAGTTGGAAGTTGAATAGCTGCGCAGCCTTATAGTTTAGCTTATTTTCTTTGTCTTGATTTTGCTTTTATACAGTTTTTCGCAACTAATAAACATTATTTTAACATATAAAAAAGGAAGTAACAAATTTTGTTTGTCTTCCTAACCTACTCGAATTTGCCGGCACATTTTGGACGTACTCCCCCCCCCAAAGTTAAAAGTCTAGTGAGACCCTTGTCTGTGGGATAAGTTACACCTGCTAAGACCAGATAATGCTGGATAAGTGACGTAACATTTAAAAACACAGTTCCATCATTTCAAGAATAGAAAGAATATATGAAATTAAAGGCAAAGAATGAAAAGAGACTGTAGTAGCGACAAGTGAAACAGCTTCAGGGATCTTTAAATTTACTGTGTCTACATCGGAGTACACCTGATCATTGCTCTTGTTCGACTAGTTGTCAATAAGTGCTTCATCCAGTACGTGACAGGATAAGTATTTGTTTCTGACTTTTATGAATTGCATTTGTGGAAGCTCGTCTGAGCTAGATAAGAGATATTCCAGCACATTATTTTCAATTCTTTTCTATTTTCAGATGAATGATGGCAAAATGTTAACCATCGTCCAAATTATATCTCACTTTATGGGTCTTCAGTTTTTCTACATGGTTACAAACACCGGCAGCTGGCTAGATATCGGTACTTGTATTTCACATTTTGTTATTGTTGAGCTCACAGTATTCTTCATTTCTTCTTAGTATTTTGAGAAAGATCCTAGTTTGTTCTAGTACTGATTTATAATCAATAAATTTTATAATTTTTAATTTATAATATGTATTTCTTTTTAACATTTTTCTTTAAAATATACTTGTTTAACATTAGTGTTGTGTTATTCTAAGGTTGTTTATATAACTTGATAGCTTTGAATACGACTGCTATTATTGTTATTGTTTTTTAATGTTAGTATTAAGATGGTATTTGTGGACATTTTTCTTTAAAATTCTTCTTCTTCTATTTAACAGCAGGCGGGCTTTTCAGTAATACTATTTAGCCCTTTTCCTTTTGCTTCGCTCTGTGGGCTACTGGCTGGATTGCCTCATATTTATTGGATATTTTCAGATATCTTTCTGTAGATCTTTTGACTCTAGGAGTTCAATTATGAGATGGTAGATGTCGATTTCTATGCTCTGTGTGCAAGTATAGTTGGCTAGGCTCTTGGCTGATAGTGAGATTTTGTGGTGTTTGAAGCATTTTAACACTTTACAAAGCAAGGTATGTTGTGCAGACGTCAGCATATTACATTCAAATAGACAATGGTCAATTTTTTCATAATTCATGTTACAATGCCTGCAAAGAGAGGACAGGGGAATTGAACCAGTTGAATTAGAAAACTTATACGAGAATGCAAGAAAATTTAGTCCATTTGTTCCAGAACGAATTCTATGGTAAATTTTAGAAAAGTACTTATTGGGAAAGGAGGAAAGGATAGGATTATTCTTATTAAAATTAATATCTGATAGCCTCTATCGGTAAATATCTCTAATCGGGATTGGTCTCCCACTTGGCTGGCCAATATTTATAGCATTTTTTGCTATTTCATCAACCTGATGATTATCACTTTTGCCAGAATGACTAGAAATATACAGAAAATAAGTTCTTATGCCACTTGAAGCAAGTTTATCTATAATACTGAGACAATGATAAGTGTCAATGTTTAACTTATAATGAGGAGCTGAGGCCAGCAACTCAAGGCTTGATAAAGAGTCGGAATATACTATAGAATTATTTGAATTTGCAATCAAACGTTGGTTTTCCTTAAGGTGTTCTAATGATTCTAATGATTATGGCATTTAACTCAGCAGACATCATAGATACATTATTATATAATCTCTCGCCCATTGCAATTTTCAGGTGAGGAAGGAATACACCACTTGCTACCTTCTCATTCATTTTTGACCCATCAACAAATATTTGGAAGTGGTTTTTATAAGTAATTGTATTAAGTTCAGCAATTTTTTTCTGGACAAAAGCAATGGGGGTTAGATCTTTATTCCACTTTGAGAAATCAGTATTTATTATGGGAATTGACCAATTCCATGGAAGGGATTGGGGGAAAGTAGGTGCAATAGACTTTGCTGGTACAGGGAACTTCTTCTGAATATTGGCATACTCATCTGCAATGCCTCTATACATGGCTGGATTTCTTAACCAATTATGTAGGGTGTGTGAGCTATTTGATTCAATTTTTTGTAAGATGTTTTGTCAAGAGAAAGCTACGTCTCTCCCTTATTGTTGTTAATCCACTCTCCATAAGCAGAAACTTGGTGCTTGTGGGTTTCCTAAGACCAAATATCAGACGTATTATATCGTTTTGTGTTGTTTTAATTTTTTGCATCTGGGTCTTTGCGCATGCACCATAGACGATGAGCCCATAGTCAATATGGGGTCTTATACGTGATTTATAAAACTGGAGTAAGGTTTTCTCCTTACAGCCCCAGGGTGTGGAAAGAAGTCTTTTTAGTATAATTGTTTTCTATAGCATTTTTTTATTGTGTTTGAAATGTGGAGGTGGAAATTAAGTTTTTGGTCAAGCATGAGACCTAGGTAATTAATATGATTATCTTCTGGAACAGTTGTTCCATTTAGAGTTAGTCTTGCATTAACATGATTTCGCTTTCGGTGAAATTGGATTATTTTTGACTTGGTAGGTGCAATGGGTAAATCTGAATGTTGAGAGAATTTTTCAAATTGGAAAAGTGACTTTTGCAGATTTGACTGTGCAATCTCAAAGGTTTTGCCAGATGGCCAAAGCACCAGATCGTCAGCATATTGTAGATTCGTGTGGGGGAGGTTCATGTCCCAGAGATATAGCGCAAAAAGGAGGCAACTGAGGATTGCTCCCTGAGGTAGGCCTTTAGTTATTGTCTTTTGGGGTGAAGAGGCTGAACCAACACAAACAATGAAACTTCGCACTTCTATGAAAGATTTTATAAAAGATACTAGCTTGGGGGGTAGTCCAAGGTTTGCAAGTTTGTTTAAAAGGGTTTGGTGGTTCACATTGTCATATGCCCCTTCAAAATCTAGGAAATCTGCAACTAGGACATTATTTTTGAGAATGATTCATTTATTGCATTTGTTAGCAAAATGAAAGCATCTGTTGAGGAGTGGTGTTTCCTGAATCCAGTTTGAGTGTGAGGGATCATATTATTTTTTTCAACAAACCAGAGGAGTCTGTAACAGATCATTTTCTCCATTATGTTTCCCATCACAGGAGTAATCATTATGGGCCTATAGGACTCAGGGTTATCTTTGGGTTTATTTTTCTTTAGGATTGGTAGGAGGGACGAACATTTCCATATATTGGGGAACATAGAAGATGCCCAAGCGTGATTATAACAGTTTAGCAGTTCCTGTTTGTATGAAGGGGTGAGATTCTTTATCCATGTAGGGTGTATATTGTCATAGCTGCCGCTAGTTTAATATGATGTATTGCATTATTCATTTCCTGGATTGAAAATGGACTAGTTATATACTCGGATCCTGGGTGTGGTTGGTAACTTGGGTTCATAGGAAGTGAGTATATTTTGCTTCGATTATTTGATGTTAGCTTATTAACAGATAGAGTTGCAAATAGCTCAGCTTTTTCATTATCATTGTCATAATGGGTATTATTATGTATAAGCTCATACAGGAGTGGGTTGGGGGAAGTCTTTTTCCCACAGATGTGGCTTATGACTTTATGTATAATTGGCTCATGTGTCTCTCTGGAGAGATTATTAGTAAAATTATTCCAGTATTTATATTTAGCATCTATTATAGTCCTTTTTAGATTAGATTCTGCTTGTAATTTTTTTAAATATGTAGTAGGTGATGGTTTTTTTATGAATTCTCCCCTAGCTGCCTTTTTTATTCTCCATTTATTTTGGCACTCATTTGTCAACCATGCTTTGGGAATGTGTTTAGGGAAGGTTTTTTTGGGTGTTGTCCTGGGGATAGCATGATTAGCTGTATTTATTAGTAAAGATGCCAAGACTTCAGCATGTGTGTCAACTGTTGTGTTTGAAATGCATGAATTTTGGGTGAAACTTGTAATTTCATCATTTAGCTTATTTTGGAACATAGACCAATTTGCTTTAGTGTTGATATATTTTGAGGTGTGTGATCGGGTTTCAGCAGGTTCATTTAGGGAGCAAACTATAGCAAAGTGGACAGTACATAGACTATCAATTTTATTTATACAAATTTTATTCAAAATATTTAAAGACACAATTTGTAGGTCAATTGTAGAGAATCTGCCACTTTTGGGGTTGAAATATGTATTCAGGTTTGGAAGGGTAGCAACAGCTAATTCAATATTATTTGAAGTCATATTCTCAATCAATTTACCAGCTTTATTTGCAGGTTTATTCCCATGTGGGTATTGAAATCTCCACAAATAATGATATTTTTTAACATATTAGAATTATTTATATAATTAAAGAAATCCATGGCATCTGTAGTTTGGCCATTAGGGTTATAAAAGCTTATTATGTAGGTTTTTGTATTATTCAGCCAGACACTGATACCAATTGCATCAACATCATTTGCAAAATCTGGAAAGTTGATGCCACAGAATTCTATATTATTTTTAACTATTAAAGCTACTCCACCTCCTTTCCTCTCTGATGATCTATCCTTTCTCAGGATAGTATATCCCAGAGACTTAATTTTTGATTTTGGGTTAAATGAGTTTCCTGGAGGCAAGCAATATTAATGGAATTATTATTCATAAAAGATATTAGTTCATTTAGCTTATTTTCTGTGAGTGATCTTACATTCCACTGGAGTATTGATATGTGTTGTGTTGTTGATTTATTTTTCATATGACTGTGTATCAATGTTCAGCTTTGTTAAAAGTAAGCATGATTTTTTTTTGCTTGAATGAGCATATCATCAGGGATGTAGATTTTTGCCAATTCTGCAATGATTTTTGTTTTCTGTAGTTAATGTATGTTCATGGCCTGAACTGCATTACAGTTTAGAATGAATAAGCATATATTTGGGGATTGCATGTTTGGTTGTGCATCCTGTTTGTCAGTTAAGGGATTAATTCCTCGTAGTGTTTCTGGTTTGTTTCTTCTTGAGAGGGGGGGGGGGGGCAGGCTGACCTCATCTCACCGGGGAAGGATGCTTGTTGACTTAGTGATTCCTTCTGATAGGGATGTGAGGTAGGGGGCTTAGAGGATGGTTTTTTATACGGGTACTTGATGCTTTGGGGACGTTTGACTTGGGGGTTTTGGTTGGTTTCATTACAGGCTTTATGTGGTATTGTTGGGCAGCATTTGCTTCCATTGCTGCAAACGGATATGGAATGGCCTTCTCTGTTGCTATTTGGAGTGTTAGTGCTCTTTTCTTATATGCAGGGCATAGTGATTTATTGGTAAATTCATCTGGGCCTTTGCAATTGATACATGTAGGCTGAGTGTTGTTGCAAGTTGTCAACTCTTTAGGATGGAATGCTTTACAATTACTAAACTCTATGAGAATTTCATTACATTTGTTTGTTGTGTGTCCCAGCTTGAAACACTTTTGACACTGGATAGGCTTTGGTTTGTATTCCTTGTGCGGTTTCATTTGCCCAAATAGGAATAACTTTTCTGGGATATTAATTTTTTCCTTCAGTGTAAATAAGAAGGATCTACTTGTTTTTAGGCCATTAGAGTTAGGTTTACCAAGTTGGGTAACATCTTCAACTGGGATTGTGTTGCCAGCCCTATCTGAGAGCCCTTCTTTTAACTCTTGAATGGGTATTTCTGGGGGAACATTATAAACTACTATTTTTGTTGGGGATTCTTTTGGGTTCCATTTAGATGCATTAATTGGGGTATTCAGAAGGGATTTTAGATTAATTATTGTGTCTGCTGATTTTTGATCTTGGACAGCTATTAGCAGAGATCCATCACGGTGAATATTAATAGAGAACATTGATTTATCAGTTTGAAAATTGCAACTCTTATTGCAGTAATCTTTTTTATTTCAAAGGGGGTAATAGGAGAAATTTTAAGGTAAATTCCTAAGTTTTGGGAGGGAGGATCTTGGGCAGGGAGAGGGGAAATGCTTTTGATTGGGGAGATTTTTTTCCTTTTTTAGAGCTTCTAGAAAGTACCTCTTGAAACCCATTATCATCATTTATAGTGACATTAGGCCCTACACTGATCATTGTCCTATTCTCAGTATTGGAGCTATCATATGAACTTTGTGATAGTAAGCTTGACCAGCCAATATGGGTATCAGTTTCACTGGTATTTGGGGTGGGATCTGGGGGGATTTTTTTGGAGGACTTCTAATCATTGCCTATTGGAAAAAGCTTTAAACTAAAACAAAACTATAACAAGAAAGGGTAATACAATGATAGCAAACCGTCTGCACTCTACTATGGGGAAAGTTTCAGGATCAAAAGAAACACCACAGTATGGCCCTGAGGAGGATTTGAGCACGATTCGTTCGGTACAACTACTGATTAATTGAGATAATAATTCACAAGCAATTTAGTTTAAATTTCTTTAAATGTTGCTGCTGTATATGCCAAATGCTGTAAAATGCAAAATAAAATTGAAAGTTTCTGCTTATTCTTATTTTAGGTGTTCATTTATATATCGTATATCATATTAATTATTGTTCCTTAACCGTAATTAGTAGACACACAATCAGCTTAGAGAATAAGTTCATTCGCTCATTAAACCGCCTTCGTCACAGAAATATCCTCCCCTCTTTTTTTGTTTCCTCAGGGATAGATTCCCTTGCCAAGCGGCAGTGCATGTTTCCAAACTGCAGCTCATTGACTTGCAACATACTTTTCGTTTCGGCTTCATAAAATGTTATAATTCAAAAGCATGAGCTTTTGAACTTGTGTAAATTTAACGTCGAATTGACTTGCAGATTTTTACTTTTGTCTCTAAGTTCTTCATATACGTTAGTATTGTGATGAAAAGAACAGTTCCGGCATGTTGCCGGTATGTGAGGTTTTTCCTTTTATAGAAAGGATTTGGATTTTTATCTGAGCCGAAAAAAATGGTAATAAGGAAATATCATTTTCTCTAATTATTGGTATTTGTAACTGAAGCTAGAGGTGCAAATTAGCGGACTGGGTGGAGGGGGTGACAATTGTCCCTTAGATTCCCCCTCCCCTAGATTAGAAATGTATCCTTTTTTATTGGAAAAAATCGAAAAAAAACAACAAAATTACCCCCTTCCACCTAAATTTTTAAAATAATCACCTTGGTGTAGTCTATATTTAAAGAAAAAAAATTTCCTTTACACTATCAGGAATTCGCACCCGTGACTGTCACTGGTATATGCAATCAACTTAGCAACTAATAATGAAAGTAAATAAAAAGACAATGACCCTAGAAGTAGAATAATAACTTTTCAAAAAGCAATGGTTAAAAAATTTTTGTCGTAAATGATTTAATAAATAATGATTAACCATCAAAATTATCGAAAAAACAAACTGGTTTAAATATTTACAGTATTTGTTTGGTTGTTTAATTCGCTTATTCAATACCTTTCTCTTTGGTATTAGTAATATAGGCTTCAAAAATGAGCTATATTAAGCGTCATGAGAGATAAATTTTTATGATATGTTAGCGAACGCTGGTTTGGACTTCCTCAAAAAACGTCATTGGTTTTTTTTTAAGTTGTGCGGTAACTCGGGTAGTGAGCATATCCTCAAAAAGTAGAAGTAAGGATTCTAGTGGGATTTTTATAGTATTTATTTAGTTATTTTATTTTTTTACCTACAAAAATAAATAAAAACAGAAAACAACACAAAAATAACTGCAAACGCTACGTAAGAAAAAATCACTTAACCAACCTCAGGAAGGTAAATTGAAAAAGAGGTTCCTATGCAGAAATGATATTCAAAGCTCTCACATGCAGAGTCTCACTCAGACTCTTTAGTAGAGGTTGAATTTAAGGTGATCAAACTTGTGCCCATGTTTTGGTCAGTGCCTTCACTTCACAGAATTTATTCTGAAATTCATCATTTTTGGGCTCTGGCAGGGTCTGTTTTAGATTTTTTAAGAATTTAGGACTTCTCATAATTTTTGTATCAATCAATTATCACAAATCAATTTAATGTATTTATCTGGTACATTAAATAAAATAAAACGATAAATAAAAGTTCAAATAGGGATAAAATCCTTTTAATAGACAGTGATGATGATAACAGTGATAGAAATTCACAAAAAATACCAGATATTTCGGTCACATATACAGTGACCGTCATCAGTAGTAAAACTAAAATAAAACAATTTAAAACAAAAGTTTATATACTAAATCAAATAACACTACATATTGTTTAAATCTCTAATTCTTTTCAAAGCAAAGGCGGAAGCTATTCTCTTTGACCTTCTTGGATTCGGTTCATTAGCGTTCAATGATATAACATTTGGACAAAGGTCAACAACATTGGGTGAATTGAACTTTACTCTGTCAGATTTTAATAAATTATCATAGATAGAGTTCAGCCCATATTCACCTGTATCCTGATTCAAAGCAATATTCTTGAATAATCTTGAGCAATATTGCTAATATCTGTGAACTGTAAGATCTTAGAACATGCCTCAAAAATGCCATGGATTGTCTTTGGGTGTACGGCAACCCTGGTAATGACTATCTCCTCAAATAGCAGAAATCTTAGGACTAAAATCTTGCTTGTTATACCGTTCTTTTCCAACGTCCTTCATCATTCTGATCTGATCAATGGTCTAAGAACGATGATGAGTATATCATCCTTTCATTATTGTTCTATGTGGCAGCAAAATGGAATTCTATCTACTTTTTGCGAATATCTGTGAGCTGTAAGATCTTAGAAGAATGATGAACTAAAGAACGGTAATCTGTGCAGAATAATGTAAGATCTTAGTGCTAAAGAACGGGATTAATATATTATTCATATCTGCTTGTAACATACTGAGCAAGCGCAGTAGGACAAGGTAACCAAAACAAATATTTTAATAGGCTCAACATTTCTAACCATCATTTAATTTTCTTACAAAAATGTCAGAATCCATTATAATTTTTTTTAAACATATTAGTCAACTTCTTTATGCACCAAAGCAGGAGTTAGTTTGCTTTCACAGCCAGCCAGATCAAGGCAGTGGCGGATC
Organism: Artemia sinica; assembly: GCA_027921565.1. Taxonomy (NCBI): domain Eukaryota; kingdom Metazoa; phylum Arthropoda; class Branchiopoda; order Anostraca; family Artemiidae; genus Artemia; species Artemia sinica. Next base: position 52,616,804 of record CM051259.1, on the reverse strand, counting down.
CAAGGGAGGGGGATCTAACGTAGTCTAAAGTAGTGTAATTTACTTAATTAACGCAAGACTTCGTTAGTTAAACTTGCTCCAAACGCAAGTTTATCGGATCAACCTAAAAAATCCTGTATCCGCCCCAGGATCGAGGCTCATATTGTGCAGAGTCTGTCGGCAGGCTGGCTCTCACACCATCTCACCCAAGTCCTGCTAGTAGGATCTAAATTGTTTAAGACCGACAAGTCTCTGAAAATATACATCCTTGACTAGACTCAAAGTTCTACCGAGTGAGGGCTTGCCTCATTTTTACGTTGATTTTGGACTTGGCTCGTTTTTACACCATCCAAGCCTTTATTCAGCAAACTTACTATGAACATCTATCTATCTAAAAAAATACCTTTCTCAACTGTATTATATTGCAAGGAAAAAAGGATAATTTATTATGAAATCAAAGCTTGAATCAATATGGATATTTAGCACTCACATGGAATTATTATACGATTGACTGAGTAAGACTTCACTCGGGATGCCTAATGTTTATGCTAATTTGTTAGCAGTCATCATTATGCTTTTGCTTGAGTAATAGCATAAATTGCGCGAGTTTGCTTAGTTTCAGCATGCAGTGGAGTCAGTTTATTTTACGAAATTCTGGAGCCTTTGTTTTTTGCTGCTGTGGTGATTATTTATGCATTAGAGAGCTGATATAATTATTTAGCTACTGCTCATGTTGATGTTGCTGCAAGGCGTAGTCGTGCCTGTAACTAATGTCTTAAGCAAACAGAATGTTAAGATCACCGTGGGCAAATAATTGATTCCATTAGAGGTTGGCGAATCTCTTTAATCTTAATTTTGTATGGGGCGTCATCGCAAATGTAATCATCTTGGTGAGGACCCTGAGAACCATTTGAATTCGAAAGCTACTAGCACCGGAAGTACGATTGCCAAAGTTACCACGAACACTTTGAAACTAAATTTTAAACAAATACTGATATACATTCAAGAAAATAAAAAGAAGTTTGAAATTTTGAATGATAAGCTAACAGCGTTAGACGTTCGTGTTTTCAAATTAGAGGTATCCTAACCGGAGCAGTATTCTAAAGCTGCTAGCATGGATTTTAACATGGTATTTCTATCGAATGAGAATACATCTTTGAAATCGCAAATACCAGTTCTTGTCGATGAAGTTAAGGTCCAGTCACAGGGAGCTTTAGATTTGTCGGATAGGGTTTCTAGAAAGGAAATTGAGAGGGGTAAAATATATAATTGTTTGGATGCAGCTGGTGAGAAAGAAAACGCTGCTACTAATTTGTTTAAAGATGTTATTACAGTTGGCCTTGAACAGCCTGCAGTTCCACCCTTTAAATTTATCAAGTGTTATAACAAAACATAAAATCGTGGGGAAAAGAGAAAACGAGAACAATAACAGCCAGTTAAAATTTTTTAAAATTATGCAAATATTTTGATGAAGACCTCCACTTGACTGTCCTCAGTGCAGAATAATACTAATGAAATATAAAATACCAAACCTTAAAACAAAACACAAAACTAATATAAGATGATCCTTTCAGAGTTACGGTGAAAGGGTAAACGGTGAAAGGGTAAGTGAGTTATCGTTTCCTTATCCCTAAGAATAGGCCAATTACTTATTGCAAACAAACTAAAAAATAAGATTATTGGTCCATTCGAGAATTTATTTCTTAGTGATGATGCAACCCCCAGTTATGCCGAGCCGGAAAAGCCCTACTTAGTAAGCGATCCCAGTTACGTGATGCAAATTTTGATGTAAGGGTATCTAAATCATTCCCGCTTTATTTGCAAATCAGATACTCTGACGGATTGATAGCTAAATATTTTCAAAATGATCCAATTGATGAACTTGCTAAACCAGTCACTAGACAAGATTAGGGTGAGCGTAGTGAAAGGGGTTGATTCAGGCGAAATAATTAAGTGGTTTTTAATAGTCATGATTCAGAGAATTATATCATCAAAACCTATGAAATAGTTTTTAGTAATAATAATTGGTTGAGAGTGTTTGGTTACCGTCGTGTGTGGTTATGCTGTATTTTTTTTTTATAATTGATAAGGATTACTTTTTCTGTTTGCCTTAGTCTAAAAGTTGTGTTATTTGTTTTTTTCTTCTTTAGTGCTCTTTTTCATTTTTGTCATTGATTTTTTTTATAATTAAGTTATGAGAGTTGATAGCGTATATTTAATTGTGACTGGTATTCGCCCTATTCGACGCCACATACCATTTAGTTCTTTACGAGATAGTGGTTAGAGAACTTGTTCTTCCCTGAGGGCCTATAGCATAGTTTATGTAAGAAATCAGAGGGTAATTTTTTATGATTGTTTTAATGAAAGTAAAATAGGAATTTGAATTTTATTGTTCTGGTTTCGGAACTCCCTTAAGATACTAAATTTGTATTGAATTATAATTTTAATGATGTTGGGTGCTAAGATGGTGGAACACAGGATTTTAAAATTTTTGAGTTGAATTACCAAGGCCTTAATGCAACTTTTGATTTTCTAGTTGATATAGTTAATGTTAATTCCTTCCATGTGCTTGCTTTAACGGAGACTTGGCTGGGTGTTCGAATCTTTTCTCTTTTGGATATACCGGGGTATATTTTGTCTAAGCGGAACTGTGAGCTACGTCAGCACGGGGGTCTTGCAGCTTATGTCCGTGAAGATCTGCACGTGAAAATCCGCAATGATCTGAGCACATATAATGAAATGGTATGTGAAACACTAGTTCTACAAGCTAGATTAAATAATTGTCATGCATATTTAGTCATTGTGTACATGTCTCCCTCTATCCCTATCCAAGAATTCTTGATAATTTTCATGAACAGCTGGTGAAAGTCTAATTTAGCAATAAGCCTTGTTTCTTTCTAGGTTGTTCCAACATCATCATGCTAGATATCAAGTCTTCTGTAACCTATCAACTTTTAAACCTATGTCTGTCTTATGGTTTAGTCCCTACGATTAACATGCCTACTAAAGTTTGGTGTATTTGCTGAAACTTTGGTGTATTTGCTGAATTTAAGGTTTTTACTCATAAGCGAGTAAATTCTGATTTGAGTAAAAGGGCTGTTATTCCTCTGTCAAAATTCCATGTTAAAACTAAATAATAATTTGGTTCAAATTGATTGGATGTCCCGGCTTGTATATTTACCAAAACAATCCCTAAAATGTGTCAAACTGTTGGCACAAATATGAAGGGTGAATATAATCATCGAACAACCATCCAATAACCAGATGTATACATCCAATTTGTTGTTGAACTTATGTTGACATCCAAAGAAAACAATAAACAAATTGACCAACACTCATGACCATCAAACAACCATCCAATAACCAGATGTCTACATCCAAGTTGTTGTTGAACTTATGACTACATCCAAAGAAAACAATAAACAAATTGACCAACACACATAACCATCAAATAACCATCAAATAACCAGATGTCTACATCCAAGTTGTTGTTGAACTTATGTTGACATCCAAAGAAAACAACAAACAAATTGACCAACACACATAACTATCAAACAACCATCCAATAACCAGATGTCTACATCCAAGTTGTTGTTGATCTTATGTTGACATCCAAAGAAAACAACAAACAAATTGACCAAAACACTTAACCATCAAACAACCATCCAATAACCAGATGTCTACATCCAAGTTGTTGTTGAACTTATGTGGACATCCAAAGAAAACAATAAACAAATTGACCAACACTCATGACCATCAAACAACCATCCAATAACCAGATGTCTACATCCAGCAATTGTTGTTGACATCCAAGAAACATCCATCAACAGTGAGAAAAACCATGAAAAAATATCCACAGTGAGAAAAACCTTGAAAAACATCCTCAGTGAGAAAAACCATAAAAACATGCATAAATTGTGTAAGTTTAGTTTCTATTAGGTCCCTCCTACTCAGAAATTACAATAAATAACCGATTCAAACACAAAACGAGCAGAAATTAACATGAGTAGGGCTCAAAACCCCTATACCAGTAGTGATCTACATAAAGGTTTCACGATAGATGGTATAAAGCGACCAATCCCTCTATATTATGGACCTATAAAGCGATCAAACATGTTATATTTGGAACTAGGAACAAGATTGCATAATGAAATCAGACTGGTTTAGACGATACATGCTTTACCAAGTTCGTTCATCTATCACCATAACATATCTTTTTTCTTACTATAAAATAATGTTTCTACTAGCGATACAGGCAAGTCGGACATCTTTTTGAGTCAAAACCTTTCAAAGAGTTCGATAATCGCTAACTTAAAGACATCTCATAGGGTTTGGTTAAAAATACATCATGGGATAATTACAGAACTTTGAATGATGAAAAGTTGTATCATTTACCTAAAAAATAACTTTATTTGCGAAAAAGGTACTGCATTTGCGAATTGGACTGTATTAACGATCTTAATTGAATAATACGGAAAAAACACAGCTAGATAACATTTGCGAATTGGATTGTATGAAGGTGGTAAAAAATGGTTAAATTGATTACCAGTTAAGCTAACCCCGAAGGGCTGGTTAACTCCGGCAATTTGCTATAAATTTGGAACAACATCAACCTATGAAAATGGTTAGCGATGATAAAATGGCCTTGTGACTTCACCTAGCTTTACTTCACCGATGTGTTCCGTATAATACACAAGTACCGTTTGAACAGTGTTGTCAATTTAAAATAGGGTCTAACGTTATAGTATACTAAAAAGATGATACTAATAGAGATGTAGATGACAAGAAAAGAATTTTAATAATGAAATCAAGAACAACCCTTAGAAATCCTTGCAAATCAAGTAGTGAAGTGTATATGAGTATGAACCGTCAAGGATCATAAGCACCAATGACTCTAACCACCAGGTACCTCAACCGCCAAAGCTCCTTTATCCCCAACCTCCAAGGGACCCCTCCCCCCATTTTTTGATACTTTTTTTTCTTTTTCCTTTTAACTTTTTTGTTATTTTTTTAACATGATATGTTTTTTCAACTTTTTTTTACATCTCTTAGAATGACATGTAACACTTAAATCATACGAAAATCACATGTTATATTTTCCAAATTCAAAATTAGAATGATATAGAAATGTTAGACATGACTTTTACTATTAGAAAAATATTGTTTGTAGTAACACTTTTTTTTATTGGACTAAATTTTTTTTTGACATCGAAATTATTCAACTTTTTTTTACATATCTTAAAATGACATGAAATATGCTTACGGCTCTAACAATTGTGCTCTATGCTAGCTCAGAGACACGATGCGGCTTTCTCACTGGTACTCTATGGTCGGTTATCGACACTACCTAGTTTACTGCATGGATTAAATCAATATTTTTTACGCAGTGGAATGATAAACACATAAGTCATATCTTTAAAAAAGTGAAGATGGAGCATTTTAAGAAAGTGTGTTCACATGATAGCATTATTGTAGCATTGAATGCTGACAAGGAAAAGTATTTAAACTATGAAATAAGTACAAGTGGTAGCACTATAGGAATCGTATGCGTGCATTGTCATGACAGTAAGGGATTAAATTTCTTTGGAGTACCAAAACAATTCAACTCTCATGTTGGTGGATATGCGAGATTAAGATCTCCAGAGATGATTACACTCAAAGAGAATGCCAATATAAAAATAATCGTTGATGATAGAGGATAACTCCTTGCTACTGTGGCAGGTAACACATTACCTACTGATACATCCTATCGTCAGCTTTCGGGTATTAGCATTCAACGGAAGCTCAAAAGAAGAAGAAAGGCCTACTCTTCTACTAATATCATAAACCATATCTTGTCTACGTGCTGAAACTGTTACCTTTGTAAAAATAGTGCTGTTGTAGACAGTGAAATTGCCGGAAAAATAAAAAGGGCATTGGTAGAAAATATCACTAAGGAATATAAAGATGAATCGATGAAAAACAAAGTGCCAGCAAACGTTACTACCATTGATCAAACAGTTAATGAACCAAATAATACCAAAGACGAAACGCATATTGAACCTGTCGGTAACACACCAGTAAAAATTGTGGATAACTCAAAATGGAATAATGATTATTATACTGATTACGAGCTAAGAGAAGAGAATAGCTATAATAACGAGAGAGAACATGGTGAACTATTTTATGGAACAGATTCAAAATGTCCAAAGTTGATCATTGCTATTAATAATGTATCATAATATATTTTCGTATTAATTTTCTACATGGCATTATTTCATTAGAAATATATTATGCATTACATTGTTATGTGTTCATTATTTTTAGAGTATACTAGCATATAAAACGTTTAGAATGTCTATTAAAACATCGGAGATGTAAGAAAAAGGAATTCGCATACATCTATTGTCAGACACATGGGATAACGTTGACAAAATCTAAGTATCAGAGTGAATAAATTTTTTCTATCAACATCATTGTCAGATACATCGGATAAAATTGACTAAATCTAAGCATCAGATTGAATGAGTTCTTTTTCAACATCCTTTCTATGATACGTTTGGATAACATTGTGAAAATCTCTTTATTAGAGTGGACAAACTCTTTCTCAACTTCTCTTTGTCTGATACATCAGATAACATTCACAAAATCTGTGAATTAGAATGAATAAATTCCTTATCATCATCCTTTGTCGGTTACGTCGGATAAAATTGAGAAAATCTAAGTATCAGAGTGAATAAATTCTTTATCAATGTCTTTTTGACAGATACGTTTGATAACACTGACCATATCTATGTATCATAGTGAATAAATTCTATATCAACTTCTTTGTCGGATACATCAGGTAACATTCACAAAATCTAAGTATCAGAGTGAATAAATTCTATATCAACATGCTTTGTCAGATGTGCTGGATAAAATTGAGAAAATCTAAGTATCAGAGTGAATAAATTCCTTATCAACAAGCTTTGTCAGATACGTTTGATAACACTGACATAATTCAATTATCGAATTGAACAAATTCCTTATTAAAATTCATTATCGATATCATTTGTCAGATACGTCAGATGACATTGACAAAATCTATGTATTAGAATGATCGGTTACGTCGGATAAAATTGAGAAAGTCTAAGTATCAGAGTGAATAAATTCTTCATCAATGTCTTTTTGACAGATACGTTTGATAACATTGACCATATCTATTTGTCATAGTGAATAAATTATATATCAACTTCTTTGTCGGATACATCAGATAACATTCACAAAATCTAAGTATCAGAGTGAATAAATTCTATATCAACATGCTTTGTCAAATGTGCTGGATAAAATGGAGAAAATCTAAGTATCAGAGTGAATAAATTCTTTATCAACATACTTTGTCATATACGTTTGATAACACTGACATAATTTAAGTATCAAATTGAACAAATTCTTTATTACAAATCATTATCGATATCATTTGTCAGATACATCGGATGACATTGACAAAATCTATGTATTAGAATGAATAAATTCTTTATCATCATCCAGTTGTTGGATATGTCATTATGAAAAAATTTTAAGTAAGTAAGTAAGTCACTAACAAACTCTTTCTTGAATTCACCTCTTGGATACATAATACAGAAATTTAATTCAAGAAATTATGAAAAAAATTTAACAAATTCTTTATTAACATTCTTCATCGATTCTTTGATTGATATGTCGGATAAAATTCACACAATCTAAGTGTTAGAGTGAATAATATTTTTTATCAGCATCTTTATCGGATACAACGGATAAAATTGAGAAAATCTAAGCATCAGAGTGAATAAATTTTCTATCTGTGTCTTCTGACAGATATGTTTGATAGCACTGACAAAATTTAAGTATCATAGTGAACAAACTATTCATCAACATCCTTTATCAATATCATTTGTCGGGAAATGTTGGATAACATTGACAAAATCTGTGTATTAGAATGAATAAATTCCTTATCATCATCCTTTGTCGGTTACGTCGGGTAAAATTGAGAAATTCTAAGTATCAGAGTGAATAAAATCGGATATGTCGGTTAACACTATCAAGACCTAAGTGTCAGAGTGACCAAATTCTGTATCAACATCAATTGTCAGATACATCGAATATAATTTACAAAATCTAAACATCAGAGTGAAAAAATGCTTTATCAGCATCCTTTGTCGAATATATCGGATAAAAATCCTTTGTTGGATATGATGGATAAAATTTACAAAATCTAAGTGTTAGAGTGAATATTTTTATTATCAACATCCTCTGTCAGATACATCGGATAAAATTGACAAAATCTAAGTATCAGAGTGAATAAATGCCTTATCAACATCATTTGTCGGATATATCTGATAAAATAGACAAAATCTAAGTATCAGAGTGAGTATATTCATTATCAACATCCTTTGTCGGACAAGTCGAATAAAATTGACAAAATCTAAGTATCAGAGGGATTAAATTCTATATCGACATCTCTTTCTCGGATACATGGAATAAAATTGACAACTCTAAGTGTCAGAGTGAATAAATTTTTTTCTATCGACATCTTTTATCAGATACAACGAATATAATTGACAAAACCTAAATATCAGAGTGAATAAATGCTTTATCAGCATCCTTTGTCAGATATGTTGGACAAAATTGACAAAATCTAAATGTCAGAATGAAGAAATGCTTTATCAGTATCCTTTGTCGGTTATGCCGGATAAAATTTACAAAATATAAGTGTTAGAGTGAATATTTTTTTTATCAACATCTTCTCTCGGATACATCGGATAAAATTGACAAAATCTAAGTTTCAGATTGAATAAATGATTTATCAACATCATTTGTCGGATATGTTGGATAAAATTGACAAAATCTAAGTACCATTGTGAATAAATTCATTATCAACATCCCTTGTCTGATATCTCGGATAAAATTGACAAAATCTAAGTTTAAGAGTGATTAAATTCTATATCAACATCCCTTTCTCGGATACATGGGGTAAAATTGATAAAATCGAAGTATCAGAGTGAATAAATGCTTTATCAACATCCTCTAAATGCATTATCAATATCATTTGTCGGGTATATCGGATAAAATTGTCAAAATTTAAGTTTCAGATTGAATAAATGCTTTATCAACATCATTTGTTGGATATGTTGGATAAAATTGACAAAATCTAAGTACCAGAGTGAATAAATTCATTATCAAAATCCCTTGTCTGATATCTCGGATAAAATGGACAAAATCTAAGTATCAGAGTGATTAAATTCTATATTAACATACCTTTCTTGGATACATGGGATAAAATTAATAAAATCGAAGTATCAGAGTGAATAAATGCTTTATCAACATCCTCTAAATGCATTATCAACATCATTTGTCGGGTATATCGGATAAAATTGACAAAATCTAAGTATCAGATTGATTAAATTCTATATCAACAACCCTTTCTCGAATACATGGGATAAAATTGACAAAATCTAAGTGTCAGAGTGAATAATTTTCTTATCAACATCTATTGTCAGATACATCGAATATAATTGACAAAATCTAAGTATCAGAATGAATAAATGCTTTATCAGCATCCTTTGTCAAATATATCGGATAAAATTGACAAAATCTAAGTACCAGAGTGAATAAATGCATTACCAACATCATTTGTCGGATATGTCAGATAAAATTGACATGTGGGATAAAATTGACAAAATCTAAGTGTCAGAGTGAATAATTTTTTTTTATCAAAATCTTTTGTCAGATACATCGAATATAATTGACAAAATCTAAGTGTTAGAGTGAATATTTTCTTTTTGATCAACATCCTCTGTCAGATACATCGGATAAAATTGGCAAAATTTAAGTATCAGACTGAATAAATTCATTATTAACATCCATTGTCAGATATGTCTGATAAAATTGAAAAAATCTAAGTATAAAATTGACATGTCGGATAAAATTGACAAAATCTAAGTGTCAGAGTGAATAATGTTTTTTTGTCAACATCTTTTATCAGATGCGTCGAATATAATTGACAAAATCTAAGTGTTAGAGTGAATATTTTCTTTTTGATCAACATCCTCTGTCAGATACATCGGATAAAATTGACAAAATCTAAGTATCAGACTGAATAAATTAATTATTAATATCTATTGTCAGATATGTCTGATAAAATTGACAAAATATAAGTATCAGAGTGATTAAATTCTATATCAACATCCTTTTCTCGGATACATGGAATAAAATAGACAAAATCTAAGCATCAGAGTGAATAAATGCTTTATCAACATCCTTTAAATGCATTATCAACATCATATGTCAGATACATCGGATAAAATTGACAAAATGAATTATCATCATCCATGTTAGACCGGTTATAGATGGCAGCACACCCGCTCAGACACTTAGTCATAGAGAGAGATATGCAAAAAGTTGGGTTAATTTAAGTTCACTTATAGTGGCGCGCCACTATAAGTGAACCTACGTTAACCCAACTTTTTTGCATATCTCTCTCTATGGGAAAGTGTCTGAGCGGGTGTGCTGCCATCTATAACCAATCTAACAAGGATGCTGATAATGTATTTTGTCAATTTTAGCCGATGTATCTGACATATGATGTTCATAATGCATTTAAAGGATGTTGATAAAGCATTTATTCACTCTGTTACTTAGATTTTGTCAATTTTACTCCATGTATCCGAGAAAGGGATGTTGATATAGAAATGAATCACTCTGATACTTATATTTGTTCAATTTTATCAGACATATCTGACAATGGATGTTAATAATGAATTTATTCAGTCTGATACTTATATTTTGTCAATTTTATCCGATGTATCTGACAAAAGATATTGATAAAAAAAATTATTCACTCTGACACTTAGATTTTGTCAATTTTATCTAACATATCCGCCAAAGGATGCTGATAAAGCATTTATTCACTCTGATATTTATATTTTGTCAATTATATTCGTTGTATCTGATAATAGATGTTGATAAAAAAAATTTATTCACTCTGACACTTAGATCTGCTAACTTTATCCGATGTATCCGAGAAATAGATGTCGATACAGAATTTAATCACTCTGATACATAGATTTTGTCAATTTTATTCGACATGTCTGACAAAGGATGTTGATAATGAATTCATTCACTCTGATGCTTAGATTTTGTCTATTTTATGCGATATATCCGACAAATGATGTTGATAAGGTATTTATTCACTCAGATACTTAGATTTTGTCAATTTTATCCGATGTATCTGACAGAGGATGTTGATAAAAAAACTATTCACTCTAACACTTAGATTATGTCAATTTTATCCGAAATAACTGACAAAGGATGCTGATAATGCATTTGTTCACTCTGACACTTAGATTTTCTCAATTTTATCCAACATATCTAACAAAGGATGCTGATAAAGCATTTATTCACTCTGATATTTAGATTTTTGTAATTATATTCGTTGTATCTGATAAAAGATGTTGATATAAAAAAATTTATTCACTCTGACACTTAGATTTGTCAATAGTATCCAATGTATCCGAGAAAGGGATGTCGATGTAGAATTTAATCACTCTGATACTTAGATTTTGTCAATTTTATCTGACATATCCGACAAAGGTTGTTGATAATGAATTTATGCACTCTGATACTTAGATTTTGTCTATTTTATCCGATATATGTGTCAAATGATTTTGATAAAGCATTTATTCACTCTGATACTTAGATTTTGTCAATTTTATCCGATGTATCTGACAGAGGATGTTAATAGAATAAATTTATTCACTCTAACACTTAGTTTTTGTCATTTTTTCCGACATATCCGAGAAAGAATGCTGATAAAGCATTTATTCATTCTGATACTTAGATTTTGTCAATTATATTCGATGTATCTGACAATTGATTTTGATAAAAAAATTTATTCACTCTGACACTTAGATTTTGTCAATTTTTTTCCATCATGTCCGTCAAAGGATGCTGATAAAGCATTTATTCACTCTGATATTTAGATTTTTGTAATTATATTCGATGTATCTGACAAAAGATGCTGATAAAAAAAATTTATTCACTCTGACACATAGATTTTATCAATTTTATCCGACATGTCAATTTTATCCAACATATCCAACAAATTATGTTGATAATGCATTTATTCACTCTGGTACTTAGATTTTGTCAATTTTATCCGATATATCCGACAAAGGATGCTGATAAAGCATTTATTCACTCTGATACTTAGATTTTGTCAATTATATTTGATGTATCTGACAAATGATGTTGATAAAGAATTTTATCACTCTGGCACTTAGGTTTTGATAATGTTAACCGACATATCCGACTTTATTCACTCTGATACTTAGAATTTCTCAATTTTACCCAACATAACCGAAAAAGGATGATGATAAGGAATTTATTCATTCCAATACATAGATTTCAAGGCCGTATCCAGGGGGGGGGGGTTACCCGGTTTGAACACCCCCCCCCCCCCGAAATTTTTGACCGACTCGAAAATAAGTCGAAAATTAGTAAAACATAGGTAAAATTCAGTAAAATTAGTCGAAAACTGAGTAAAAAATTAGTAAACCCCCCCCAAAAAAAAGACAAAAATTAGTAAACCCCCCCCCCTGAACAAAAATCCTGGATACGGCCCTGACAGATTTTGTCAATTTTATCCAACATTTCCCGACAAATGATATTGATAAAGAATGTTGATGAATAGTTTGTTCACTATGATACTTAAATTTTGTCAGTGCTATCAAACGTATCTGTCAAGAGACATTGATAAAGAATTTATTAACTCTGATACTTGATTTAGTCAATTTTATCATGCATATCAGACAAAGGATGATGATAAAGAATTTATTCACTCTGATACTTAGATTTTGTGAATGTTATCTGATGTAGCCGACAAAGGTTGTTGATAAAGAATTAATTCACTATGATACTTAAATTTTGTCAGTGCTATCAAACATATCTGTCAGAAAACACAGATAAAGAATTTATTCACTCTGATGCTTAGATTTTCTCAATTTTATCCGTTGTATCCGATAAAGATACTGATAAAAAATATTAATCACTCTAACACTTAGATTGTGTGAATTTTATCCGACATATCCGTCAAAGGATCGATAAAGAATGCTAATAAAGATTTTGTTAAATTTTTTTCGTAATTTCTTGAATTAAATTTCTGTATTATGTATCCAAGAGGAGAATTCAAGAAAGAGTTTGTTACTTACTTACTTACTTACAATTTTTTCATAATGACATATCGAACAACTGGATGATGATAAAGAATTTATTCATTCAAATACATAGATTTTGTCAATGTCATCCGACGTATCTGACAAATGATATCGATGATGAATTTTACTAAAGGATTTGTTCAATTCGATACTTAAATTATGTCAGTGTTATCAAACGTATCTGATAAAGCATGTTGATAAAGAATTTATTCACTCTGATGCTTAGATTTTCTCAATTTTATCCAGCACATCTGACAAAGCATGTTGATAAAGAATCTATTCACTCTGATACTTAGATTTTGTGAGTTTTATCTGATGTATCCGACAAAGAAGTTGATATAGAATTTATTCACTATGATGCATAGATATGGTCAGTGTTATCAAACGTATCGGTCAAAAAGACATTGATAAAGGATTCATTCATTCTGATATTTAGATTTTCTGAATTTTATCCGACGTAACCGACAAACGATGATGATAAGGAATTAATTCATTCTAATACACAGCTACACAGAATGTTATCTGATGTTTCAGACAAAGGGAAGTTGGTAAAGAATTTATCCACTCTAATACAGAGATTTTGACAATGTTATCCAACATATCCGAGAAATGATGTTGATAAAGAACTTATTCAATCTGATACTTAGATTTAGTCAATTTTATCCGATGTATCTGACAAAGATGTTGATAGAAAAAATTTATTCACTCTGATACTTAGATTTTGTCAATGTTATCCCATGTGTCTGACAATACATGTATGCGAATTCCTTTTTCTTTTAATAGACATTCTAAATGTTTGATATGCTACCATACTCTAAAAAAAATGAACACATAACAATGTAATGCATAATATATTTTTAATAAAATAATGCCATGTAGAATATCAATACAAAAATATATTATGATACCTTATTAATATCAATGATCAACTTTGGACATTTTGAATCTGTTCCATAAAATAGTTCACCATGTTCTCTCTTGATATTGTAGCTATTTTCTTCTCTTAGTTCGTAATCAGTAGAATAATCATTATTCCATTTTGAGTCATACACAATTTTTACTGGTGTGTTACCGACAGGTTCAATATGCGTTTCGTCTTTGGTATTATTTGGTTCATTGACTGTTTGATCATTATATTCCTTAGTGATATTTTCTACCAATGCCCTTTTTATTTTTCCGGCAATTTCACTGTATACAACAGCATCATTTTTACACAGGTAATAGCTTCGGTACGTAGACAAGATATGGTTTATGATATTAGTAGAAGTGTAGGCCGTTCTTCTTCTTTTGAGCTTTCGTTGAATGCTAATACCCGAAAGCTGACGATAGGATGTATCAGTAGGAAATGTGTTACCTGCAACAGTAGCAAGGAGTTGTCCTCTATCATCAAGGATTATTTTTATATTGGCATTCTCTTTGAGTGCAATCATCTCTGGAGATCTCAATCTCGCATATCCACCAACATAAGAGTTGAATTTGTTTGGTACTCCAAAGAAATTTAATTCCTTACTGTCATGACAATGCACGCATAAGTTTCCAATAGTGCTACCACTTGTACTTATTTCATAGTTTAAATACTTCTCCTTGTAAGCATTCAATGCTACAATAACACTATCATGTGAACACACTTTCTTAAAATGCTCCATCTTCACTTTTTGAAGGATATGACTTATGTGTTTATCATTCCACTGAGTAAAAAATATAGATTTAATACATGCAGTAAACTAGGTAGTGTCGATAACCGACCATAGAGTACCAGTGAGAATGCCGCATCGTGTCTCTAAGCTAGCATAGAGCATAATTGTTAGAGCCGTAAGCATATTTCATGTCATTATAAGATACGTAAAAAAAGTTGAATAATTTCGATGTCCAAAAAAAAAAACTTAGTCCAATAAAAAAAAGTGCTACTACAAACAATATTTTTCTAATAGTAAAAGTCATGACTAACATTTCTATATCATTCTCCTTTTGAATTTGGAAAATATTACATTTGATTTTTTTATGTTTTAAGAATGTTACATGTCATTCTAAGAGATGTAAAAAAAGTTGAAAAAATATATCTATAATAAAAATATATTAGAGTCATTGGTGCTTATGATCCTTGACGGTTCATACTCATATACACTTTAGTACTTGATTTGTAAGGATTTCTAAGGGTTGTTCTGGATTTCAATATTGAAATTCTTTTCTTGAAATCTACATCTCTATTAGTATCATATTTTTAGTATACTATAATGTTAGACCATATTTTAAATTGACAACACTGTTCAAACGGTATTTGTGTATTATACAGAACACATCGGTGAAGCAAAACTAGGTTACGTCACACGGCCATTTTATCATCGTTAACCATTTTCATAGATTGATGTCGTTCTAAATTTATAACAAATTGCCTGAGTTAACAAGCCCTTCGGGGTTAGCTTAACTGGTAATCAGTTTAACCCTTTTTTACCACCTTCATACAATCCAATTCGCAAATGTTATCTAGCTCTGTTTTTTCCCTATTATTCAATTAAGATCGTTCATACAGTCCAATTCGCAAATGTATACCTTTTTTCGCAAATAAAGTTATTTTTTAGGTAAATGATACATTTTTTCATCATTCATAGTTCTGTAATTATCCCATGATGCATTCTTAGCCAAACCCTATGAGATGTCTTTAAGTTAGAGGTTATCAAACTCTTTGACAGGTTTTGACTCATAAAGATGTCCGACTTGCCTGTATTTCTAGTAGAAACATTATTTTATAGTAAAAAAAAAATGTTATGGTGATAGATGAACGAACTTGGTAAAGCATGTATCGTTGAATAACCAGTCTGATTGCATTACACAATGTTGCTCCTAGTTCCAAATATAACATGTTTGATCGCTTTATAGGTCCATAGTATAGAGGGATTGGTCGCTTTATACCATCTATTGTGAAACTTTTATATAGATCACTACTACTTATACCTTCCCAAGGCCAGGACAAAATTTGCACTTTACTGAAAAAATATAAATGTTTTTACTTTTATAACTTTAATAAATCAAATAATATTAACATTTTGATTACTAAATATCAGTATATGTATATTAAACTGACAATGCACATTCATTTATATTTTTTTCAGCGGAGTGCAAATTATGTTCTGGCCTTGGGAAGGTATAGGGGTTTTGATCCCTACTCATATTAATTTCTGCTCGTTTTGAGTTTGAATCGGTTATTTATTGTAACTAATTAAAAAAACTTTTTCCACAAAATAAGTTTTTCAAAGAAAAGTAAAGAACTCCATTAAACAAAAAATGAGCAAAAATAAAATCAAATAATCTACCAAGCATGAAAATACAACAAATCAGTATCGATAAATAAATGGAACCCAGAACGAGCAGAAATTACAATAAATAACCGAGTCAAACTCAAAACGAGCAGAAATTAATATGGGTACGGCTCAAAACCCCTGTGCCTTCCCAAGGCCAGAACATAATTTGCACTTTACTGAAAAAAATATAAATGATTTTACTTTTATAACTTTAATAAATCAAATAATATTAAGATTTTGATTACTAAATATCAGTAAATGTATATTAAACTGACAATGCACATTCATTTGTATTTTTTTCAGTAAAGTGCAAATTTTGTTCTGGCCTCGGGAAGGCATAGGGGTTTTTAGCCCAACTTATGTTAATAGCTGCTCGTTCGAGTTTGACTTGGTTATTTAATGTAGTTTCTGCTCGTTTGGGTTTCATTTATTTATCGGTGCTGATTTGTGGTAGTTTCACGCTTAGTAGATTATTTGATTTTATTTTTGCTCGTATTTTGTTTAATGAAGTTCTTTACTTTTCTTTTAAAAACTTATTTTGTGGAAAAAGTTTTTGTAGTTAATTTCTGTTCGTTTTATATTGACATAGTCTTTTCAGAGAAAAAGAAAATAATACTTTAAATCTTTTAGTTTTTTTAAGAATTTATAGTTTGGCCTGCTATTTGTATGCCGGAGAAAAAGTTTCAGCAATATTCTTAACAACATACACCCTCTTAAAATCTGGACACCAATAGTAGTGTTTAATTTAGTTTCATACCTCCTCTAGTTGACCTGAAATGGAAAACTTGATACCATTCTCCAAAAAATCTGTTTACTTTCTTTGATAGCTTGGATACACTTACGCTATTTTGATTTGGTTAAATTTTACGAGCAGAAGCAGCCCCAAAAGTTTGAACATAATACCCTCAGTCGTTCTTGGGATACTGCTGAGATGCCTTATTGGGAATTAGCATTAACACAGTGCATTTTGATTTAATCTTATGGCAACATTTAGTTTTTAAACGTAAAGTCAAATGGGAGCGTGGGCGTGGGAGGGGGATTAGTTTCCCCCCAATCACTTTCGACTATTAAAAAGGGCATCAGCCCTTTCTATTTTCAATCGAATGAGCCCTTTTCGAAGTTCCTACGACAACTCCTTTGATACAAAGTGCCCTGGTCTAAACAGCAACAACAACAAAAAAATAATACATTATATCCACATCGATCTTTACTATAAAAATGTCAAGCCTTCCAATTACTTTCGACTATTAAAAAGGGCACTAGGCCTTTCGAATTCCAATCGAATGAGCCTTTTTCGAGTTTCTACGACAACACTTCCTATAAACACCTTATATGGCCCCAGGGCATAAATTGAAACTCTTGCCCTAAGGGCTCGTGAGGGTGGTTCTCATATCCTCTAAGACCTAATTTCCAGAACTTTCAACCACGTTACACAAAATGGCTATCTCAAAATTTTGATTGGATGGGTCTGGGAAAATGGTGGGCGTGAGAGGGGCATTAGTCTTTCTCCAATCACTTTCAACTATTAAAAAAGGCACTAGCCCTTTCAATTTCTAATCAAATTAGCCCTTTTGAAGTTTCTACGACAACGCTTTCAACAAAAACCTTATATGCCCCCAGGGCATAACTTACAACCCTCGCCCTGAGGGCTGGGTGGGGGGGGGGGGGTTGTCATCCTCACAGACCTAATTTCCAGAACTTTCTACTACGTTGAACAAAATGGCTATCTGAAAATTTTGATTGGATATGTTTGGGGGAATGGTGGGCGTGAGAGAGGGGTTAGTTACCGTCCAATCACTTTCAACTATTAAAAAGGGCACTAAAGGGCACTATCCCTCTCAATTTCCAACTGAATGATCCCTTTTTGAAGTTTTTACGACAACTCTATCATTAAAAACCTAATATACCCCCTGGGCATAACTTACAACCTTTGCCCTGGGGACTCTCGGGTGTTTGTCATCCTTAAATACATAATATCCAGAACTTTCAACTACGTTGAACAAAATGGCTATCTCTAAGCTTTGATTGAATTTGCTTGGGGAAATGGAGGGCATGAGAGGGGGGTTAATTACTCTCCACTCACTTTCGCCTATTAAAAAGGGCAATTTCAATTTCCAATCAAATGAACCCCTTTTGAAATTTCTACAACAACTTTGTATATAAACCTTATATGCCCCCAGGGCACAAATTACAACCCTTGCACTGAAAGCTCTGATGGGGTTTTTATCCTAAAAGACCTAATTTCCAGAACTTTCGACTGCGTTGAACAAAATGGATATCTCAAAATTTTGATTGGAAGTGTTTGGGGAAATGGTGGGCGTGGGAGGGATGTTAGTTGCATTCCAATTATTTTCGACTGTTAAAAATGGCACAAGCTATTTCAATTTCTAATCAAATGAGCCCTTTTTGAAGTTTCTACGACAACGTGTTTTATAAAAACTGTATATGCACCCAGGGCATGACTTACAACCCTTGTCCTGAGGGCTGTAAGGAGTTTGTCATCCTCAAACCCCTAATTTCCAGAACATAAAACTACGTAGAACAAAATGATATCTTCAAAGTTATCTGGAAAACAATCACGCTGAACAAAATGGCTATCTCAAAATTTTGATTGGATGTGCTTGGGGGAATAATTGGCGGGGGGGGCCTAGTTGCCCTCCCTTCACTTTTGACTATTACAAATGGCACTATCCCTTTGAATTTCCAATCTAATGAGCCTGTTTTGAAGTTTCTACGACAACGCCTTCTATAAAAACCTGATGTGCCCCCAGGGCATAACTTAAAACCCTTGCCCTGAGGGTTTTGGCGGAGTGTCCTCCTCAAAAACATATTTCTATCTGGAAATCAACTACGCTGAACAAAATCACTATCTCAAAATTTTGATTGGATGTGTTTTGGGGAATGATGGGCGTGGGGGGGGGGGGGGGGCTAGTTGCCTTCCAATCACTTTTGACTATGAAACAGTGCACTAGCGACTCCCATTTTCAATCGAATGAGCCCTTTTCGAAGTTTCTCCGACAACTCCTTCGATACGAAGTGCCCGAGTGGAGAAAAAAACCAAAAAACACATTGTGCCCACATCGTTCTTTAGTTGGGCAGCGCTAGGGCGCTGCCTATGATTTCTGTTCGTTTTAGGTTTCATTTGTTGGTCGATGCTGATTTATGGTAGTTTTACGCTTGGTAGATTATTTGATTTTATTTTTGCTCATTCTTGGTTTAATGGAGTTCTTTACTTTTCTTTGAAAAACTTATTTTGTGGAAACAGTTTTTTTAATTAACTCTACATTAAACGCTCAGTTTATTTTCATTAGTGCTTTTGAGCCATTTTGATTATTATATAGAAATTTCAAGCAACTTTGTTCTTAAGGTTATGTGGCCCCAGACTCCGAAGTATGGTGCAGGAATCTAGCAATCGAGCCAAAGATTAGCTACGGCTCGCATCGCATATAGAGCGTCATAAGAGGATAGTTTGGCACATTTAACTGAGACCCAGTTTCAAAATTATTCAAGTTGAATAATTTATCTTAAGAGTGTGCATAAAAAAGCTTTAATAACGATTTGGAAGAAGTCCAAATTTTTTTTAAGGAATTTTAGTACCGAAAATGGAGTTTCATAGGGTTTCTTCACCAGCATTTTGGGGATTTTGAAAAATATGTAGTGAAAACTGTGCTTGCATAAAGATATTTCATCGCTTTTATCACTTGAAAAAATTCAAATTTTCTATCACGTGAAATAACATGAAGAAACTGTTAAGTAAGTTCCGTTTCTTTAAATCTGAATGATTATTTAAAAAGTCAAACTAATGAAAATTGTAGATAATCTTATTTCTCAACAGAAGCTGGTTTCTAGAGGAGACGTTAATAAGCAACAACAACATGAAGAAACTGTTAAGTAAGTTCCGTTTCTTTAAATCTGAATGACTATTTAGAAAGTCAAACTAATTAATTGTAGATAATCTTATTCTAAAATACAGTGAATTTTGAGACTATTCCATTGTTTACGTTGGGACAAGTTGAACACACTAGGCTTAGGCCTATTTGGTGTTTTGGTAAAAATTTAAAATTGTGACTCTTGATTAGGACATGTTAAAACAGCAATTCTTACTTTTGAATATGTATAATGATCCTAGTTAATATACTATCCAAGGGGGAAAATCTTTCCTTTTTTTCCCTTCTTTTTCCAACTTAAAAGAATAATTTTACAATTTTTGCCATGCTTTGAAGAAAATGTATAAATTTTTTGAAATTGTTGCTATAAATTGTTTTTTATAGATAGTTTTCATCCCAGTCATTGTTAATTCTGCTTTTTTAAAATGATTGATATAGCCTAGCAGTGGCAATTTTGTATTTTTGCCTCACCATGTTCAATCATTAAAAAATAATTATACCCCTACCCCCTAATGTGCAATTATATAACCATGGTAAAGTTCTACGAAATCATATTATTGAGTTAGGACTAAAGTGAATACACCATTCAATGCCTTTTTTTTATGCTGATTACAAATATAATAAGCATTTCTATTGGAAATGATTTTCAGCCCCCTCCCTATATATGCCAATTCAGGGTTGGGTTAGGTTAGGTATAGCCTATATAGGGGGGGGGCTGAAATTCATTTCCAATAGAAATGCTTATTATATTCATAATCAGCATAAAAAAAGGCATCAAATGGTGTATTCACTTTAGTCCTAACTCAATAATATGATTTCATAGAACCTTTACCACCAAAATTGCATTCTGTTTCTAAATCTAACCTTCATTTACATCACAAATGAATTTTGCCCCCACCCCCCTGATGTGCAAATATATACCCTGATTTAGATATATTTAAGGGTTAGAGTACAGTTCATTTGGTTTTATTTAGGTTCAGAATGCCATTTTGCAAAAGTTTGTCAGAATGCACTTTGACAAATTGGTTCAATCACTATTTTGACATTAGGCTATGTGTTGTGAAAGGAGAAGTATAAAAAGTAAAATTTTAGACAAGCTACTTTTTACCATCTCAGAAAGTACTTAGGTTAGGGAAATTAAAGTTTCAGGGATAGATCTGCAGCCTAAAGCATGCCCCAGGAATGTATTTTGAAATACCCACCTCTACTCCTCCCTCTAGAGGGCACTGACATTTGATGACCTTTAAAAATCTTTGTTTTATAAAATTGAAGCCCTACAAAATAAACCTCCTGCTTAAATGAAGGGTATAAACTTAGGACCAGTCCCAGTCATAAGGAAAAATGTTAAAAACAATAACTCTTACTTCATAATATGCAAAATTATCCTAGTTAACATATTTTCCTAGGGGAGCACCTTTATTCTGTTAACTAGAATAATTTTGCATATTATGAAGTAAGAATTGTTTTTTAACATGTCTCCTTATGACCAGGACTGGTCTTAAATGTGTACCAAATGAAGCACAAGAAAAGTATTTTCAGCTTCATATCTTTGCTTAATCCTAATTTATTTGGTTTCAAAGATCTGCAAATACATATAATAAAATAAGAAAAAAAATCCATTGAAATGGCTTAAAATTTTACTCAATAACAATAATAGCATTTTCAGAATTAAAACCAGAGAAAAAGAAACTGAAAATTAAGATATAATGTTTTTTTTCCAAGTTCCAATAGGTATAGAACTGTTAAGTAGGCAAATTTCTAACATGTGGTTATCAAAAAGGGTCAACCTAGTAACTTGACAACACCTTTGTGGAGTATGTTTTGACCCTGGATTCATTACTGAAAGTTTTATTTTTACTTGTGTATTATATGGCAAACACTCAAGTGTATGCTGTGTAAAACTCAGGAACAAACTGGTTTCTTTCAGCTTAGCATGAGACAAAGACAAGTGAAAGAATAAATAGGAAATATATATTTTGGGCTACATGTTTGCACATTGGGGGGGGGGGGGGTCAGGGGTGTTGGTAAAGTATTTGGACAGTTTGAAGTTAGAAAACAATGATTACTTCATAATATGTTGAATAATTGTACCTAACACATTTTGCATACAGACCCACTGTGCCCCCATCCCCCTCATGTGCAAATATACAGCCCAATTTTTTATCTAAAGTATTATATTTTCATCATTTGTTGTGATATTTCATTAGGATTGAGCATCAAAGACACAGGTTCTAATTAAAAGAAACACTTGAGTGTTTGCAGTATAACACACAATTAGGGTGAATTGGGGAAAGTCCAACACCTTAACATGTTTTTTTCTGTTGAATTGACTCAAGATTTTTTTTATGAGTATCTCATATCTTAGCCAAGGTGCACAAATCTCTGAATGTAAATGATTGCTTGTATTTTAAAAAAGAAAAACATATCACACAAATTATGGTTTGACTTCAGATACAAAAAGTAACTCATATATGTTGTAGCTTATGTGTATGGGCATAAAACAAAGATCTACTGACGCTTGCCAGTAACTGCCTTGTATGATACAATAACCTGACAGATTTGGGGTATTTCAAATGGTCCAGTTCCCACTAAGTTTACTGGTCCTGCAAAAATGTATTTGTCATCTACATTATCAATATCATCTTTCTTTGGCCAATTGAAAGAGTAGGGATCCTCATCAGAGCCAAGTTCAAGGCTGATGTCTGATTCACTATCACTTGAATCTCTATTTGCTTCCCTCTTAGGAAGATTTTTTTTTGATTTCACACCCTTCCCATCTGAACTTTTCTTCTTCCCTTTGCCTTTTGCTTTCAGATTTTCTTCCCTCTTAAGCACCTCTAGATGTTCTTTTGATGTTATCACTTCTGCCTCTCTTGCAATTTTCTTCCATTTTTCTATTCCTGAAACTGATGGTAGGTTGGGCTGCTTGATTGAGTCAAGAAGAATCTCTCCAAAAGTTTTTGATTGGTTGCCAAACAACTTCCTTGGACTAAAGGTAACAGAAAATGTAATTTTTTCTAGTTCAGTGTTGATGGTGGTTGTGACTTTAGATGTACCTGCCTTTTCCTCTTGTTCCTTTTTCATTTGTGCATAGCATCTCAACTTGGTAGGTTCAAACTTGGTCTGGTAGATTACAGATGGGTTTACTCTCATTGGAACACTCAGATCAAAGATTCCAGTTGCTTTTAACAACTTTTTGATCAGACTAGGAGTGAGATAGGTATCCCTACCTTTGATAAGAGACACACAAAATCCTTCTTTGACAGAATGTTGCCAGGGTGCTCCCTCAGCCATTTCATGAGATTCTGATCATAAGACACTTTCATTCCCTGGAAAACCACTTTATCAAGAGGTTGAAGCATGTGTGATGCATGTGGAGGTAGCTTGAGAATTGTCATGTTATATTTGTTTGCAAGCTTGACAAGAGTAAGAGAAAGATGTGAGCCATGTCCATCTAAGATGAGGAGTGCCTTTCCCTTTACATGAGGAAGAAATTGGAATTCAAACCAGTTCATAAAGAGATCAGACGTCATCCACCCTTTCTTGGTAGATGCACTAAGGTAAGCTCCATCTACAGGTATCCATGAGGTCTTGGTATTCTTTGCAGAGAAAACTATTAGAGGTGCGAGTTTTTCTCCATTTGCACTGATACAAGCCAAGACAGCTGTATTTTCATGTCCATTACCACCTATTCTATGAGTGGCTGGTGAGCCTTTGGCTCCAGCAACTTTTGTGTTGCCAGGATCCCTACAGTAAGATGTCTCATCCAAATTGAACCAGCT
This sequence comes from Artemia sinica, assembly GCA_027921565.1. Taxonomy (NCBI): domain Eukaryota; kingdom Metazoa; phylum Arthropoda; class Branchiopoda; order Anostraca; family Artemiidae; genus Artemia; species Artemia sinica. The sequence goes on along the minus strand of CM051259.1, from coordinate 52,592,646 downwards.
CTGGGACTTGTCAAGAATATCCATTGCCATGGCAGTTTCATGCAACAGCTCATAAAAACCATACATTATGAAGGGGTCAGATTGCTTCAAAAGTTTTGTTTTCTAACCTTTCTGGTTTCTGTAGTGAAAATTTGTTTTGGCACTTGAACCCCACCCACCTGTCATGACCATGTTGGTTGTCCTTAAATCTTGTTTGAACTTTGTTCTTGATGACATAGTCTTGGACTTGGTCAAGAAATTCCTGCTTGCTGGAACCTATGCCCCACTTTTCAAGTATTTGGAGACCCTGAGCCTTATCTTTTTCTATTTCAGCAGGAATTTCTTGGCTCCTCCCTCCACCACAAACTGGTTTTTGACTTTTGTCTTCTTCATAAGATGGTCATGCAAGATGGTAGTGCACAGTATCTTCATAAGATGGTAGTGTGTGGTGTCTGAAACACTTTGGAAGCCTGTAGCATAGACATTTTCTTTGAAGATATCTCTGCTAGCGCGTTTTGTAGCTGAGTTGCATCACATATTCCTCCAACCCGGCATTGTGTTTTCTGAACATAATTTCTAGGCATCTAGAAAAGACAAAGGAATTATGAAAGAATGGATGAATTTAATCCATTGATGATTTAAACCAAGTAGCATTTCTACTTTGCTACACTTTTTGCATGGCGGGTCACAAGTAAAGGTTAAGATGGAAAAACAATGACAAGGGAGAAAGATAAAACAAAAGCAGGCACAGAACTGCAATACATGAATGATCAACACAACACTACATTTCACTAAGTTAGTAGAGTCATCCAAGGATGGTTACTGGCTTCAACCCTTATTATCTAAAGCTTAGAATCTGTTCTACCATTTAAAATATCAGTCTTTGGTAACATGGGGTAAGTCTGACACCCCTGCCAAACTTCCCCCATAGGGGGTAAGTCCAACATGTCAGACTTTCCCCAGATGGGCTTTTTTGGGGGTAAGACCAACACCCCTCTTATTACTTTATAATATCTCTCTTGCTTTATAATCCGCGTAAGTTAAAGTAAAGTCAGTTACCTGTGTTCCTAAAAAAACGCCATCCAAAAAACTTCAAAACCTTCTTGACAGAAGGCATGCTAACTCTGCTGCAAGTTGATGGCACTGTTGCCTACTGCTGCTAATATGGAAGAAAATATGAAAGTCTCCCAAAGATACAATGGACCATAGATAAATTGAAGGTTGGTTTTGGACTTACCCACTGTTGGACTTTCCCTGATTCACCCTACTGTTTTATTTTCCTAACTTAATGACTTTCTAAGATAGCAAAAAGCAGCTTGTCTAGAATTTTACTGCAATAAAGATAGCCTAGCCTCTATGATTTAGCCTATCAAGGGAGAAGGAATGTTAATTGTCAAAGTAATGACTATTAGGCTTATAATGACAAGGAACATAAAAAGGAATGAATTAGGTTATAAGCATAGAATGGGGGCTATTGAAAAGGAAACATGTTAAAAAACAATTCTTACTCCATAATATGCAGAAAAGCTGTAGTTAATATATTTTGAATGTGCTTCCACTAGGCTATACTTTACTCCAGTGTTGTAAATGGTAAATTTGTTCTTGGTAAAATTGAGTAGGCTTATTGTCTTATTGTCACTCATGTTGATGGCAACAGGGAACTTACAGCTTCTTTGTGTGACCTCTTCTTGTACTTGCAAGGAGTGAGGAGAAAACTTGACTTGAGAGGTTGTTTTTGAGCAGTTTGCAATTAGTGATTGCATATCCTCTCTTCCTTCAATAGACTAGGGCGGGAGTTTGAGGGACACAAGGTGTTCCTCATATGGCTTGTCTTGCAAAGCTGGTATGGGCTTTGTTGCTTGTAAGAGTTAAAAGTGATTGAAGGGCAAGCAGCCCTCCTCCCAAGTCTATTCATTTTAACACCTTTAGTCATCAGTTTTATAGATTATGAACAAGCATTTGATTCAGCTGATAGAAGACCTTTAGCAAAAGTTTTATCCTTTATGGTATACCAGGCAAACACATTAAAGTGATTAGTGCTATATACAAGAATAATACTACCATGGTAAAGGTAGGAAATGAGGTTAGTAGCTGGTTTTGTATTAAATCAGGAGTTAAGCAGGATTATGTTCTATCCCTATTTATATGGATCATTTTTTTGGACTTTGTCTTAAGCAGCACAGGAAAGGCAGTGGGAGAATGCAGAATCAAATAGAAGGTAAAACTTTCCTGGACTTAGGTTATGCTGATGATTTAAGTATCCTAGATGAAAGTGTAAGCAAAGTGAATTAAATTTTAGAGGTTTTGTGAGTTCAGGGTGCTAGAACAGGTTGGAAACCCTAGGAATAAATGAAGATGAAAAGGTGATGTTGGGTAACAAAAAGATTGATCAAGTGGACAGCTTCACTTACCTTGGTAGTATTATTAGTAAAGATGGTGGGTGCAGTGATGATGTTAAAAGTAGAATAACCAAGGCCCAAGGTGTTTTTTCACTGTTGGAAAAAGTTTGGAAGAATAGGAAGATAAGTCTGTGAACAAAGATTAGAATATTGGAAGTTAAATTGAATACAGTGGTCAATATTGTTCTGAAGTTTGGGTGTTTCAAAAAACAGAGGAAGGTTTGCTAGATGTTTTCAAAAGAAATTGCCTTTGGATTGTTTTGGATACCCAACTGACTGACCATATTTTAAACAGTAGACTTTTGAAGTGTGGTTGAACCTTGCTTTCCAGTGCTATAATGAGAGAAAGGTTGAGATGGCTAGGGCACATTCTGCAGATGAAGGATGAAAGATTTTCCTTTTTTTGCCAACTGTGTAGGGCTAACCAAAAGTAGGTTGTCCTCAGTTGAGGTGGAAGGATGCTGTAAGGAAATATTTAAGGGGAATGGGTGATTCTTGGGAGGGTGTAAAGAGGGAGGCTTTGAATAGATTGGGCTGTAGGAGGATTTTGGGAGAAATTAATATCTCCAGGACTTTGGTAGTTATTGCTTTGAGTTAGGACTCAGCCCAGTTTTGCACCAAATCAGGAATTATCTTGTGTTTGCACAGAAGCAGAACTTAGCTTGTTCTTACTCTGATTCCGGACTTGGCATGTTTTTGCATCAAGTCAGGACTAAATTTTGCACTGAACCAAAAAATAGCTTGTTTTTTTTTTCACTCACACTGCCAAAATCCCTTGACTCAAACTTGAGATCTTCTTTTGTACCAAGCCTGACCCTAGCTCGTTATTTGCATGAAGCCTCAGCTTTAAGTCAAACTATTCTTTGCACCAAGTTGTTCTGTAGTTTGATCTTAGGTTATTTTTCCAAGTCAGGACTTGGTTTTGTTTTGCACTGCATAAGGATCAAACAAGGACTTGCTTAGATGCCAGCACATCGAGCAAACGCCGCCAACAAGAGGCCTGGTTGACCGCCGCTGAAGTGTCGCAACGTCGCCAGCGCACCGCACGCGTGCCGGCAGAGGCGGCGGCGTTTGGCTGACTTTGAATTAATTTTGCGGCAATTCTTTATTGTGTCAACTGCAAAGTCGGAGCTTTTCTTTTCTGGTTAAGTATTTCGATTTTCCTGATTAGGAATCAAGCAGGGCTTGCACTATCCCCGATTTTTCGGGGATTTCCCTGAAAATCTGTGTCACCCCCCCAAAAAATTGGCTCACAGAATCCCCAAAAATCAGCCAATCATGGTGCTACTCCTAGTGATTTATCACTAGTGATTATCTCTGCCAAATATTACTTTTTATACTATAATTCTTCACTACTCTCTTGTTTGTTAATTTTTATCTCTTGTGTTACTTTGCATATAAACCAGACAGATACAATTGCAATATACACAGTTCTTCATATGTTGACAAAATATCGTCTTTATGAATTTAAATTTTAAAAAAACAAGTTTTTTAAACTGAAAGTAAGGAGCAACATTGAAACTTAAAACGAACAGCAATTATTCCGTATATGAAAGGGGCTGTCCCCTCCTCAACGCCTTGTTTTTTATGCTAAAGTTTTTTATTGTTTTAAAAAGTAGATTGGTGAAAAAGAGTCAAACTTTAGCGTAAAGAGCGATGCATTGAGGAGGGGACAGTCCTTTTCATATATGGAATAAATGCTGTTTGTTTCAAGTATTGATGTCATTCCTTACTTTCAGTTAAAAAAAAAAATTGTTTTTTGTTTAATTTTTGAACGTTTTTCAACTAATGCAGGTTCGATTTTGGCTCACCATGCATGAAAAATAAAAACACAATTTGTATATTAATTTTGGCAGATTTATTCTGGATATGAAGGGTTGCCCCCTCTTCAATACCTTGCTTTTTACGCTAAAGCTGTTAGCACTTAAAAAAACTTCCTATTTTAATTAAACAGGCCCTGTGTTTCAATTTTAGTAAACAGTCAAACTTTAGCGTAAAGAATAAGGTATTGAGGAGGGGGCAGCCCTTCACATATGGCATAATCTCTGTTCATTTTTCAGATAATGCCAGTAAATCTGAGTCACCCCCTATGAAATATACCCCTCTCTCTCATGGAAAACTCCTCCCTGGAAATTTCATCCAACATAAAGTGACCCCCCCCTTCAAATTCCCTCATGGCAGTTCCTTCCTTGCTGAGAATCCCCACCTCTCTGTAAAATTGCTTGTAAATAATTCACCCTGAAACATTCTCCTTAGCATTTGATCATTGGAATAAGACTTTAATCTCTAATCAGTTTCTTGATCACACCAGAAACGCCCCCTTCCATGGAAATTATTTCCCAGAAAACAAAACGCGCAGAAAAAAGCCCCCAGATAATGCCCCCGGAACATCTCCATATAAAACATTTGGCAAAGAGAATGTAAGACAATTAAAAAGAATTTCGTATAGTGATTCTGTCAACCCCCCCCCCTCCTTCAGTGTAACATTTCTCCTAGAATATTCACTCATCAAAAATTTCCATCCCAAAGGAAGATTCTCCCCTTAGAAATCCACCCCAAGCCCAACCCTGTCCCCACCCAAAAGAAAAATAAAAATGGCTGTATACTTCCCAATAACAAATACTATATGTAAACAATGGGCAAAGTTCACAACATGCAACCCTTCCCCCAGGGACTGTGGCGGGTCATTTTATACCTAAAGACAGCTATAAGATTTTTTGACTATGCTGAATAAAACGCCTATCTCGAAATTTTTGATCTGGTGACTTTGGGAAACATGTGATTGTTGGAGGGGGCCTAGGTGTCCTCCATTTTTTTTGGTCACTTAAAAAGGACACTAGAACTTTTGATTTCCGTTTGAACAAGCCCTCTCGCGATATTTCAGGACCACTGGGTTGATACGATCACCTCTGGGAAAAAAAAAACAAATAAACACGCATCTATGATCTTTCTTCTGACAAAAAAAAAAAAAAATACAAAATTCCACATTTTTCCATATAGGAGTTTTAAATCTCTACAATATGGTTATCTTATAAGCTAAATCTGATGGTGTGATTTTCATTAAGATTCTATGACTTTTTGGGGGTGCTTTCCCCCTTTTTTGAAAATAAGGCAAATATTCTCAGGCTTATGACTTTTGTTGGGTAACACCAAACTTGATCAAACTTATATATTTGAAATCAGCATAAAAATCAGATTCTTTTTCTGTATCTAATGGCATAAAAATTGATATCCGTTTTTAGAGTTTTGGTTACTATTGAACCGGATTGTTTCTTACTTACAGTTTGTTACAACAAACTGTTTGATGAGATTAAACCATTTCAAATGCAGTTTCCCAATTGCTATAAGATTCTTACATCATCCATAGTCGAGAATTTTATTTTTAGGTTGAACAGAATGCATACACTATACAGGTTCAGTTGGATTTTGAATCTTGATAGTCAACAGATTGTTGCAACAGCTGAATTGTAAGTTGGCATGTTATTGCCTATAGGAGGTGGGGGATAGGGTACTATCATTTTTAAATAATAATATCTTATTTTTTTTCCAATTGAACGCAGGAATGCTGAAAAGCTAATCATTTTTTTCATTTAAAGTGGAGACAGAAGAAAATGATATCAAATTCCCTGGGAAACCATGGAAATATTTTGATAGGCCCAGTGCCCCTCATTGGGGCTTGTTCATTGTCTTGGGTATTTTTGTATTTCTCATAGGCTACTGGCCTAATTTGGCTTTTGTGTGTGCTTGCTTTTATGTAGATTCTTTGGATCTTATTGAATGCCATGGCAAATCTATTATCTATTATTTCAATTATTGTGCAAGGGTTCTGAAACGCCACAGCCATTTCGTTTCTACCAGATTTCTACTTCTCTCGATGAATTTCGTTTCTACCAGCATCCAGCTAGCAATTTGCAAAGTTTTTAACTCACGAATAGGCTCAAATCTGTTGTAAGTTCAAGCTGGGATTTGAGAAAGACTGATGAAAACATTAATGTTTGCAGTCAACATTGATCGCGCCGGTGGCGCGACGCCGACACCCCACCAGCGATGGTGCAAAATAATCATAGGCGGCGCACCGGCAGCGCACCGCCGCTGCTATTTTTGGCCCCGCCGCCGCCGGCCTTCCCTTATCGGCGCGGTGCCGGGGTCTAGACTCGCTGTTTGTGCATTCATGTCGATCCACAGATAAGCATGTCTGTTAGTTTTGCTGCTATGAATTAGTTTGTTTTTGCACCTAATTTGAACTTCTCATTTCTGTCCATGTTACCAAAATTAGGATTGGACTTAGATCTTTTTTACACTGATTAAAGGCTTAGCTAGTTTTTGGCCTGAGTATAGACTTGAATTGTGGGCTTGAATCTAATAAATCACAACTTGCTTTTGCTCTTGCTTTTGCACCAAGCCTACTGATTCCTGCAGCTTTAACTTACATCATTTTTGAATAAGTGGTCATTTTGAACCAGGTTTTCAAAATCTAGGAGGGGTACAAAACAATTTTTGGGGGGAGGGGGCATATGACACCATTTCACCTTATAATTGACATCAGTTTTTGCCATTTGTCTGCACTTAAAATTTTTCTTGCACCAAGTTAGGATTTCGCTCATTTAGGATGTACCTTGTGCCAAGTTGCCAGGTTTTAAGTGGTATATACAACTTCTAAGTCCCACTACCTTTTGTACCAAAGCTCCCAATTCCATTTGAAATTTAGTAAGCTCTTAGCTGCACTATTGTCTTATAAACTGTAGACCACTGTGTTTAATAGCTGAAGCACTAGCAGTCTTCATAGTTTCAAATGATGGAGATTTTCCAAACTATGAAAACGGAGCCAGAACAAGAAGGGCCTGTAGTCAAAAATTTCTTAAGGATAGTCCTTTCTTGTAGGTTCTTGCTGACAAGTTTCAATTAATTCACTTTCCTTTTCATTCTTCAGTCACTTTATTGGCAAAGTAACATAAATGCATATTCCATGTTAATCAATAAAAATATTAAGTTCCAAATTCTGTCTGTGATTCTATAATCTACCACCCATTGTCTCAAGTGCTTTGCTGCCTTGCACCTTGTCTTAAAGCTGTCCTGTGGTCACCTACTATCTCCTATAATTGCATCTCCTTATAACTGTATTATATAACTACAGACGTAAAGGGGGCCTGTTACCCTTCCAGGGGTTTTTGACTCCAGGTAGGAACATAGCCAAATGACACCTTTACTGAACCAGAATCATGGAAAAAACATTCAATATGTATGATTTGAGGCACAAAGTAGGCCTATATGCCTCTCAAACGAGCTCCTTCACATTGCTGCATTTTAGAAGAAAGGTAGTCATTTTACACCTTGTTTGAAGATATATTGTGTGGGGTTTTCAGTTGGTATTATTGTTGGCAAATAATGGACCCAGGGCTCCTCCAGCATCCCACTGCCAACTTTGTAGCAGAAGGTTAGTTATGTCACATCTTGTTAGAGCTGGAATAATGCAAAGATCAATTTGTATGAATCGAGGACCAAATGGGGCATGTGGCTCCTTCAATGCTGTCCTCACTGACAACATTTTAACAGAAAGGTAGGCATTTGGTACTTTCTTTGAACCAGAATAATGCAAAGATTTTTCAATCCCTATGATTTGAAATCCTCCCCATTAGCCATCAACCACCAATTCTTTTTGTGTATAAAGATTATTTACTAATCTTCCTGTATTCCTGGCCATAGAGCCAGGAATACAGGAAAGGGGAACATGATGACATTGCTTGCTGAATAAATCTATCCATCTATATATTTAATTATTATTGCATGAAAATAAAGCGGATCAGAAATCTTCATTGTATATCCAGATTTTGCCTAATATTTAAATTGGAATGCAATATGTTTGTTCTGAGAAAAAAGGTCTGAACAAATATTGCAAATATCACTAAAACTATCAAACAAAGTAATGTCTATTTAAATACTTTTTTGGGAGCAGAGATAGTCATATAAAAATCCAAATTTAAAAGCCAAATGCCTTTTGTACTTTGAATTTATTTGTTGTTCTCTTAGAAAGCCAAAAGATATACATTTAATCAAAAACATTTGAATGTAAGCCTAAAAACATATATTTAGTGGCTGATGACATTCACCTTAGAAAAAATGAATTCTAAGGTAAATTCACACATTCAAATGTAACTTCGCACATTTCACCGTAGAAAATGCCAACATTCACAATAATCTTGAGCAGGGCCGTATCCAGGATTTTTTTTTTTTTTGGGGGGGGGGGGTACACAAAAAAACGCATAAAAAAATTATTTGTATCCATTTTTGTTACGTTTTTACGAGTCAGACCTCTTATCAAACTTGTGTCCACCTACGTAGGGTCATGCAGGTACTTGCCTTGGGAGGAATAGGGGGTTCAAACACGAAACAGGTGCGTTTTACCTTAGATTTTCCTTTTACTTTTGTAAAGGGATGTTGATGTGTATGTGTGTGTTGGCATAGGTTTGTTTTTTCAACTCATGTTTTATAGGGACAAAGAGTCGTCGTGTCCCTTTGAAGTTGAGAGCAACTATCAGAAAAAAAGCAAAAGAGTCAAGAAAGAAGCTTAAAAGGGAAATGAGGAAGAACCCAGAAAAATGTAAGTGTAGTGTTGCATATTATTAATTCTATTCTAGGTATGACTATAGTTAAAATTCTGTGGCTGGATTAATTTTTATTTTCTGTATTAATGCTTCCTTTCTGTAGTAATTTGTGTTTTGACATTAACATGAATTAACATTAATATCTTAATAACTCTATAACATCAATTTGTGGACCATACCTGCATATTGCTGACCATTTATAAATGGGTTGGTTGCATACAGATTTTTGACAGCAAACTTTCTGAATTCTAGCCCTAATTTATGCCCACAATATTTTTAGACCAAATTTTTGTTTATTAACAAAATCCTTTTCAATTTATTAATAACTTATTTTTTAAATATTTTTAATTTATTATTTAAATTATTCATTTATTAACTATTTTAATTTAGTTATTTAATTATTATTATTTGATGATTTTTTTTTATTTGTTTTACTAACTTATTAATAATTTACTAATTATTTTCATTTATTAACTGCGCCCTCTACTTTATTTTAATAAAATGAATTTCAAAATTACAAAATGATTAAAACCGTTAAATCATTTTTTTGAAATTTTGCGCCCCTAAAATTTCTGCGCCCGGGGCAAGTGCCCCCTATGTCCCCCCTAAAACCACCTCTACTAGGCTAATAGAAACGAAGGTAACTGAAGAAAGTAAAACAAAGATGAAGACAAAACAGAAAGTTTTTTCACTGCAATGGATGTTTCTGGAGCTCTCTACATACTGTCGATTTCTTTTACAGGCAAGAAAATTCTTCTATAGTCTTCATTATTCATTAGTTTTTTCTTATTAATTACTTATATTAGTTGCATGTACTGAGAAGACAAAAAATATCAAATTTTTGTGTTACCCGTTTCATGCATATATCTCTCCTTTTACTATTATGTTTTTCTTTTTAGTCAGAAAACTAAACAGGAATAAATTGTACAAAGTTCCCAATGATTGTCCCTTTAAAGAGAAGGTTCTTATTGAAGAAGAGCAACAAAGAAGACAAAAAGAGCTTGAGAAGCAACAGAGAAAGGAACAGAACAGAGCAGAAAGAAAAGCTGCCAAAGAAGTGGAGTTCGACGCATCCAAAGGTACCTTTCTCAGTAGGCAAATACACAGGAAACGGCGTGGGCTTTAGTCCTGTTCTCCCTCTGAATCTCAAGATTTTTATTTTAATTTTTTACTTTTCCTATCTAATTCGCCAGTTTTTTCTAATTTGTGCCCATCCCCCTGAAATCGCAACAATATTACCCTCCTCCCATATTTATTTGCTCACACAATCATTGAATAACGATGATTCCTGACTACGAACAATCCTTGCGTTGCACCTGAAGCAGCTGAGATGTAATGCTGGGGCCAGTCTGGAAAAAGATTACTGGTCCTTCAGGGACTCCCTAAACTACCTTGAGGGTCCCCAAAGTATGTATGTATTTCCAAAAAAAAGCCATTGGGCCATAGGAAAAAAACAAAACAAAAACAGAACATAAACATTACAAAACCAACAAAAAATACAAATAAATTAAAAAAAAACACAAATAAAATAAAAAGAAAAAACGTACTTATATATGAATCTTCACGAAAATATTTATAAAGAGATACATCTTTCATGATGTATCAGCCCTTCATCAACATACTTAGCCAAATTCCTTAATGTCATTTTAACTCGTAATCCCACAATCTCTTCCACCCACCTTCTATCTGTCAACACTAACGAAAAACACTCATTTCTCAGATCTGCCAATTCCTTACAATTCCCACAAAAATTAAAAATATCCTCATCATCTTCCCCACACATCGGACAAGGGACTGGGTTAACACTATGACCCCTAAATTTCCTTTCCCTTTCCCCAATATCAATCGACCCTCCCTTAAATTCAAAATCCATTTTATTTCTTCCCCTTTCAACCCCAACTTAAAATGAACTTCTTCCCCCCATGTGTCCTTCACTGTACTATACAGACTCAGAGATCCTGAGGCCTCCTTCCGAGCCTGCCACTGCTGTATTCCTTGCTTGTGTAACTTTTCTTTTACCTTATCAACCGCTGTATCCGAATTCGATCCCTGACCTTCATTCCAAAAATACGAATATCCTACTTCATCTAAAATTTTCTTAATTTCTTGTGGCCACCCTACTTCTATCTTATCCTCCAACAAACTAAAATACACTTCTTTCGCTAGCCTATTTTTACTTCTTAAAATTTTTATCCAAAACTTCACCATTCTTATTAGCCTTTCTTTTCTTAACCTACTTAGTCCTAAATCCCCCTCCAGTACAACAATGTGAGTGGATTTATGGGCCCTAAAAACTCGCTTAAAATAATGTCTTTGCATTCTCTCCAACTCCTCACTTTCTTTAAAACCCCACAGCTCACACCCGTAATGCATAACCAGGAGGAGTTTAGTCCTAAATAAATATTTATGCATTGTTAAGTCCCTAATGTTTCCAACCTCACTTTTTTCTTTTGTACTCTATGCTTAACCTCCTGTGCATACTTACCATTCCAAAAAAATTTAATTCCTAAGTACACGAATTCTTTTTAATCTCTATAAAATCACCTTTAAATCTAAATTCATGATCTTTTATTAATTTTCCACCTTTCCTAAAAACTACAATTACCGTTTTCTTATTATTTAACTGTAATCCTTTCATATCCAAATATTCCTCCATTATGTTTAAAAATATTTGCATTTCTTTTGCCGATTGTACTATGAGAGCAATATCATCAGGAAACAAAAGCATGCAAATTTTCGAAACACTTGTCAGTACTTCCGGAGCACTTTTCTCCTTGAAGAAATCAACTATATCATTAATATACACGTTGAACAAAATCGGTGACAGTGGGCATCCCTGTTTTAAACCTATTCGCGTCAAAATTCTCCCGGATACCTCACCTAGTATTCTAACAACTAGGCCTACTGAACTATATATTCCTACGATTAATCTAGCAAAATTTACTGGTAATCCGACCTCCAAAAGTCGCTTAACTAGCATAGCTCTGATCACATTATAAAAAATCCCTCTTACGTCCAGGAACGGTAAATAAATCCTACCCCCTCTTTTCATGATTCCTTTTCTAGCTGTACTATGCAAAATAAAAACCTGCTCTATTGTACCCTCTTCTTTCCTAAACCCGCCCTGCTCCTCTATTAATTTCCCTAATTCTTCTAGCCATTTTCTTAGCCGACTATCTACTATCTTACAAAAAATATTGCTAACTATGGGAGAAATCTCGATCAGTCGGTAATTCGAGAATTCTTTGCTGTTTTCTTTTTTATATAATGGTACAGCTATAAATGTTGTCCATTCTATTGGCCAGCTGCACAATAAGAATATGTGGTTGCAAACGACAGTTAAAACGGGTATGCATACTTCTTTTGCCTTTTTCCATACTCGTAGTGGAATTCCGTCTCTACCTGTAGCTTTTTCTTTAGCTGATCCTGTTCCGAAATTAGTGCTATTAATTTTGTGTCTCCTTCTGTCAGGGGTCCAAAAGGTATAACTTCTGGTAAAATGTTTTGGAGATCTTCTTTCATACGGTTTCCGTTTACCGATTTTGTCCTGAGGTGCTGTTCCCACTCTTCAGGTTCCAAAGAACATGTCTCGTGTGCCTCTCCCTTCAGCGACCTATGTACAGCTTTCCAGAATTGATGTGTATCTTTTTCCTGAATTGTTAAATAAGTTCTTTTTCTTTCTTCGCTGCTTTGCATTGTTTTTCTCTCTTATCATCTACTTATACCGCTTTCTATTCTCTCTGTAAATTTTTTAATTATTCTCTATTCCTTGGGGTTGGGATGAGCGTACGTTCCTCAGGCTTTCTTGTACAATGAGTCGAAGACTCTTACACTCGTAATAAAAAAATTTTTTCGTCGATTCCTTCTCTTTCCGTAGTTCGCATATCTGCCTCAGCGATTCTTCTAAATTACATACTGCTTCACTTACTTTGCCCACTTCAACTAATTCAATAATCTTCTCCATCTCTTTCTCTAAATTTTCGTTTCCTACATTAACCTTAAATAAATCTTCATCATAAATATATACTGTTCTCTCTATTTTTATATTTTTCCTTAAATCTAGTACACTATTCTCCAAAACCTTTTCTATAACCTTATTTTTCCGTCGACGATCTTCTACTCTGATCTCTAACAGCAATGGTAAATGGTCGGAGCCAACTATTTCCAGAACCTCAAAATCCGCACAGCACGACAAAAGATAACCATCAACTAAAATATAATCAATTAAACTTGGGTTCTTACCCGACAAACATGGAAACTCTCCTATCCCCTTATCCTTTCCAACCCTCCCATTAACCATAAACAATCCATACTCCCCACAAAAATGTAAAAGCTTACTTCCCCAAGTGTTCTTTCTCCTTCCCTTGTCCTTTGTATCCCTTCCCCTTAAGTTCTCCAAACTTTCTTCTTCTTGAATTGAAGAATCTGCAAAATTAAAACTGTTGGAACCCTTGGTCCCAGTTTGTTCAGATAAATGTCCTTCCCAGATTCTTTTCTTTTGGTCCCTTAATTATTCTTTTCCCCAAGTAATAATTATTAATTTTCCTTTAATTTTGGTGGCGCCATTTTCTGTCCTTCTTTAATTGCGTAGTTGGTTACACAGACCACGAGGTATTAAGTGCGCAGTTGGGGATGATTGGCCAGTAATTAGTAAGCCCTTGGATTGGCTGGAAAAATTCACCCACCACCCCATCACCCCTTCGCAGGCGCGTGGCCGGCTGAGCAAGTTGGAGAATTGGAAGTGTGATTTAGTTAGTTCTTTTTTTGTAGCGTGACTGATTACAGTAAGATTTTTTATACTATATAATCTTTGAATTTCTAGCCTAGGTCGAGTCCAAGGAGATAGTTAGAAATATTACCGGTAACCCTTGGCCTTAAAGTGGCCCCTGGGACCATTCGATCACGCTATAGTACCCTAAGGCAGGGTATATTGTAAATCGGGCACTGACGTTACCCGATAGAAAAGGAACCGTTGGGGTAAGCGCGGGAATCCCACTAACATTTGGGGCGACAAGGGGTTCTCCGCCTCGAGTAAGTGGCATAGCAACCTTTTTGCGCCATTTTTGCACCAATAAGTGGTGACCCCGTACTTTACACCCCAATAAAAACCATCACAAATTTCACGTTGTTCTAAAAAATCGGCCGTGTACGCATTATAATCCCCCATCAATATAAATCCCATGCGCGGGTACTTCAAACGTAGAGCAGCCATTCCTCAGACAGAAGTTTCCAAGTATCTTCGTTTGAATATGAGCTAGACTGAGGCGGTAAATATACGGAACCTAACATAATATACATTACTGAGCACTTTAAACGAAGCATAATCCACACAACATTCTCAGTTTTACTACGTAGCCTTTTAACTGAAGCAAACGTTCTTTCTTTCACGAACACAGATAGGCCCCCGTACGTTCTACTATTTCTACTTTTTTTCCTGCATGCTTTAAACTCTTCATATCCCTCAATATTCACGCTTTCCTCTACACTTTTCCACGTCTCTACAATACCCAACACGTCAAAATCGTTTGTTTGTTTAATCCTTTCCAACTTTTCACTTGTGAGACCTTGAATATTCCAATGACCAAACAAAAAACGTTTAAATTGTTTCCCATGGGCCGCGAGTTCCTATTTTTCACTGTTTTTTCTCTCATTCTCCATTCTTGCTGCCTTACTTGGCTCTTGTTCTACTCTACTATTGAGGCTTAGATCTCGTTTATTCGAGTTCTGATAGTCGTTATCTTCGCCCTCGCTCCCAAAAGCTGATTCAAATTCTGACACAACAGTCTCTATTGACAAGGATCTTGTTCTTGTGTCGCCTGATTGAGACCGGAAACTGCTTGTTCTTTCCCTGCGAGTTTGGGAGCTCGTTCCCTCCGCAGGATTGTTTGCGGCTTCAACTTGGGTACGTCGATTATATGATCGCACAGTGCCAATTTCTCTATTATTCTCGTAAGTGGTTTCATTAACTTTTAACTTCATTCCCTTCCACTTAGGTTTCAGGTTCTTGGCGCGTGCCTCTTGATGCATCGGTTTTAATTTGTTCCTAATCTCTCGTTCTTAAGGTGAATAATCGGGAGTCACAAACACTCTTTCCTGTCCAAAAACTCTCCCGTTGCGCAAAATAATGTCTCTTTGATACGCATTTGAAAACCGAATAAGTATAGGACGTGGTCCCGATTTTTATGGCAATCTGAAAACAGTAAATCGTGAGGCCGGATATTACTTTGGGGAACCCTTCTAATATAAATATCCAAAAACAGGCGTTTTCGCTTCGAAGACTGAATGAAGACTATGTGAAAACTTCTTCTTTTTTTATGCAATGGTATCAAAACAGTGTTTTAAAGGGCTAATTTTTCTTTTAATACTGCACATGGTCTGTTACCCCGAGCTCACTTATAATGTTTTGCACTATATTCCATGTTTTTTTGCCACAAGTTCATGTATCATGACGGTTCAGCCTTTAATCTCAAAGGAAATTTGGCTTTGGACAACTTGTCGTGTTTTTTTAAAAACTGGTAAGATTCAGTCTCTGCTCCCAATAATTAGGATGAGAGAATAACTTTTTTGGAGAATCTTTTTTTTTGGGTTGGGGATAAGAAGAATGCAATTTTTAGTTTCTTTTGTGACTGCCGCCATTCCAACCTGTATGTAGGTTTAGCTAGGTCCATGATTGATGGAGGAGCTTATGAAGAAAAAGAAGCAAAATTATTAGCTAGCAGGCTACTAGATACAACTTCATATAAATATAAACCTAGTCAAGAAAAAAAAAGAGATAAAAGCGGAACCGAAAATCGATTCCATTTAGTTTATAGCGGCACTTACCTTTACTTTAGTAAAAACTTTATCTGGATTGGCTGCTTTATATCTTTGATTCACACAAACACTACCAAATTGCGCGGCTGATGAATTAAATATGAAACAAACTTAAAGAAGGATTATATTGTTGGATGATCAATTTTATATGACACTAGCTTACCTATTGCGCATTGCTCCAATCTTAAAAGAAATAAAACTCAAGGAAAATCTCCTTTCATCCGGAAAATTCTCCCCTGTGGAGAACTTCCTCATGCGGAAAACTCCCTCCGTGAAAAAATCCCCCCATGTATTGACAGCAATCGTATTTTAAATTTAAAAGCATTTGAAAAATTCCCGCGGACAATTCTACCCTGGAAAACCTGTTATTTGTGTTGAAGTGTCTCTAATTTCAGTCATCATCAAAAGTAATAAGAAGGCCTTGAGAGATGGAGGGGGGGGGGGAGTTATACCAAAAACCTTTGCAAGGTTGTACTTGAAAAATTCTTTAAGTCTCTTGGCGATTGGATGAACTGTTTAATAATGCATTTAGGACACACTCAGACATGCGTTCGGTTTTATATATATAAAGAAAGATACACAGACAATGTTTTTAAATGCTCTCTCTTTTCTTTGGATTTCTAGTTATTATAAGGCTATACCTTTTTTCTTTTTTTTAGGATTGGAAGATTTAGTTAAAAGTGCAGAGAGTAGGGACACTGTATTTGAAGCGAAAAGTGGTTCAATCCATCCGAAATCCCAAGACAAAGGAGAATTAGCCGATAATTCAGCCAAGGCATACTACAAGGAATTTCGGAAGGTAAAATTATTTGGGATTATCTCCTTCTATCTCTTTTTTATCATTATTATAATTTGGTTCTGATTTTAGCTTTTTATTTCGGAAGGGAATATCCATAATTAATGTTTCGGGTAGGAGTCAACTATGGAAAAGATATAGCTATTATATAAATGGAAAGCATGCATTTCTGTGTAATTAATCTTGTTTTTGAAGAGGGGGGGGGGGTTTAATCAGTTCCCTCCCATGAGGGAACAATACTTTTTAGTACTATTTAGTAAAAATAATGAAATAAAAATTTGTAATCCCGACATGAAACAAGAATCAGCCCTAAAATATTTTATACGCGTGAACTGGTTAGAATACAAGATACGTTTTGTGGGGAAGCTTACATGTAACATTATATACATATCCACAGAATACAGCCATATGCATTTTATTTGGGATAGCCAACTCTTAAATTTTGTTAAGAAAAAACTCGTGTGTTCATATGCACAATTGCTAATTTAGAAAAAATTTAGCGGTGCATAATATTTTACGTAAAAAAAAAAAAAAAAAAAATAAAAAAGAATCGTTCTTGATTTTTGCCCCCTCCTCAATTCCTCGCTCTTCACACTAAAGTTTCGTTAGTACTTCTAAAAAGCGTCTTATTCTAATCAAACGGCCCTTGTGTTTCAGGAGTTGTTCTTAAAGAATTGGGACAAAAATTTAAAACATAGTGTAAAGAGCTAGGTATTGAGGAGGGGCCAACTCCCCTCACGGGATAAGTTCGTTTTAAGTTTAATGTTGCTCCTTACTTTCAGTTGAAAAAACTTTTTTTTATTTCACATCTGATAGTTTTTCAAAAAATGTCGGGAACACCAGCTTCCCCTCCATGGAAAATTTTCATTGGGCAATTCCATCCTCGATAAAAATTTCCACCGAAAATTTTCTTGCGTTCGATTCTGCCTGAAAAACTATCCTTAGCGTACTTTCATTTGAAAAAAGACTTTAATCTCTTATCGCTTTTCAAATCATGCCAAAAATCCCCCCTCCGTGGAATATTTTCCTGGATTTCTAATTTATTATCCCCCCTCCGTGGAAAAATAATTTATTACGACCTCGGCACGCCCCTGGACATCCTTTGAACCTTGGTGACCAAGGTGGGTTGAGAATAGCCACCTGGAATGTTTTAACCATGAATAAGCCGGGATAGACCTTCTAGGGTTGGACGTGTTAAGATGTGGGATTGACATACTTGGAATGACAGAAACACATTTGACGGGAACAGGCGATGAAGAAATCGCCAGTACAGGTCACAGGATGATTTGGTCAGGACAAACCTCCAGTAGAAGAAGCGGTGTAGGCCTGCTCCTAAACAAGAAGGCAAAGAAATGCCTCATATCCCACAATCCAATATCGGATAGACTACTCACTGCTCGCTTTAACCACAAGCATGGGAAGATGTCGGTTATTGTGTGCTACTCACCAACGAATGTCTCCCCAGAGGTCGAAAAAGACAATTTCTACTCAGCTCTGACATCTGCTCTATCCCGGATTTCCCCTCACGATGTTTTGGCCGTGGTGGGCGATTTCAATGCAAGTGTATCAAACCCCAGCGGAGCTTTTAAATCTGTAGTTGGACCGGTTACCCCTGACTCGTTGAATGAAATTGGGACCCAACTCCTCCAGCTTTGCGCTATGCACGAATTGTTCATTGCCAACCCCCTATTTCACAGGAAAGACATCAATAAGCCAACATGATATAGCAACGATGGGTGAACGCGGAAGATGATTGACTATATCTTAGTCAACCAAAGATGGCGCTCATCACTTATGAATTGTAGAACATATCGTGGCGCTGAAGTAGGGAATACAGACCATCGATTAGTTGCTGCGAACTTCCGCCTGCGTCTTAAAGCCCAGCCTTCAGAACAGGCGCCAGCCAAAATTAGACAGCCAGAAACTAAAAATTGAGGCATTCCACCAAAAGTACTCAGTTGAAATTCAGAATAGGTTTGAATGCCTGGATACACTTGTTGACCCGGACACGTCCTGGCAGACTTATAAAAAGGGTGTACTAGAGATTGCCACTGGTACCGTCGGTCGTATGATGTATTCAAAGAAGCCCTGGCTATCGCAAGAAACACTGCAAATCATTGAACAGCGCCGGAAAGCGTGGTTGGCCGGAGATATGCCCTCCTACAGACGGTTAAACGGGATTAGAAACACTATTATTCACCGTGATAAAAAACAATTTGTTGATAAAAAAGCTGAAGAGCTAGAAGATGCGGCACGAAAAGGTGACGTCATGCCACTTTTTAAGCTTGTCAGAGATCTTAGCGATGGGAAACCACCAAAGATAGGCGCAGTTAAAACCGTCTCTGGCGAAATGCTAGAAGATGAAAACGCGCAACTTGATCGATAGATGGAGCACTTCACAAAGCTATTAAACTCCTTTTTAACCAATCGTTTTCAAGTGCTTAAATATAAAAATGTTTATTCCGATCCCCTTCCTATCTTTTGTGGGGTGCCCCAAGGAACTCTGATGGGTTCCATTTTATTTCTTATAATGGTTAATAGCCACGTGACTGACCACACAGAGCGATGGAAGTATGTGGACGACCTGGCTGCACTTGAGGTTTGTTGACGAAATATTAAAAGCTCGATTATGACATTACTTGACGATGTCACCCAGGAGGCTTCTGTGTCGAAGCTGAAAGTTAATGCTAATTAATCGTCAGTTATGACAGTTCATTTTTTAAAATCACCCTCTTCTTTCACAAACCCCGTTCCTCCCAAAATCTCTGTCAAACGCATTAAACTACTTGGGGTGACAATAACTGCTGACTTGAAGTGGGACGCCCATGTTCAAAATATCCTAAAACAAGCTTCCTCTTTGGTTTACCTTCTAAAACTTTTGTTAAAATTTTCTTGCCCCCCTAAGGATCTTCTCCAACTTTACTGTTCTTTTATTCGGCCAATACTGGAGTTTGCTTGTCCAGTGTGGGATTTCGGTCTTTCTTCAGAGCATATTTATAAGATTGAAAATGTCCAAAAACGAGCACTTAGAATCATATGTGGTGAAGGGAAGGTTCTATATCATTATCTTTTGGTAAGTTCAAGCTCACCACGTTGGCCGAGAGAAGGAACCTCCTATGCCTTCACTTCGGTACCAAGACCCTGGCTGTTCCTCGTTTACGTTCCATCATCCCCGAACCCTACCTTCCCGCCAGCAACAGACCGTCCCGTATAAAATCCCAAAAAGTCCCCAAACTGACTCCCATCCCCACTAAACCTGAAAGATATTGGAAGAATTTTGTTCCCAGTTTTGTTGATTTATACAATAGCCAGAAAAATTAGTCCTGAATTTTATTGTTATCTATTTTTTTTTCTTTTTGACTTTTTAATTAAATTTTTGACTCATCTAATTTTTTTTAATGTATTTTCATTAATTTTATTGTTTTCTATTTTGTTTTTATTTTTGACTTTTTAGTTAAGTGTTGATCTTTTTCATATATTTTTTTTTATAATGAATTATGTGTATCAAAAGAGCGTGACATGAACGTCACGTTCTTTTGATGATTATATATATATATATATATATATATATATATATATATATATATATATATATATATATATATATATATATATATATATATATATAATATATATATATATATATATATATATATATATATATATATATATATATCATCAAAAGAACGTGACGTTCATGTCACGCAATCAAAAGAATCAAAAGAACATGAAATTTTATATTTCTAATGCCTGTGAGATATATATATAGTGCTTTTTTTTTTTTTTTTTTTTTTTTTTTGACGTAAAATTCAAATTCTGCAAATGCTGTGAAAGAAATTTAAAAAATAAAATCCTACTCTATTCTAAACGCCGAAAGAATCGTCGTTGACCCCAACCTAACTACATCCACTCAGCAAACAACATAAAAATCTACCGGAGCCTGATCCTCCCTCAGTAGAAGAGATACAAAATGCCCTGCGGAGAATGAAGAACAACAAGGCACCAGGAACCTGCAGGATCACCGTCGAGCTGCTAAAGTTCGGAGGACTGACAATGCTACTTTGGCTGCACATGCTGTTCTCCCTCGTCTGGTCAACCGAATTTATACCTGAAGAATGGAAGGAAGGGATAATCCTTCCGCTATGGAAGGTAGCCGGAAAGGTAGCCGTAGCGATTGCTCGAATTACAGTGTAATCACCCTCCTGTCAGTGCCTGGCAATCTATTCACCATGACGTTGCTTGTTAAGAGTATCCAGTTCATTCGTAAATGCCGCCGGATTCAGCAAGCAGGTTTCATGCCTAACAATCCACGACCGAGCAGATATACACTATTCGACAGGTCATTGAGAAAGCCTGCGAGTTTCAGCGTACAGCATATATTGCATTTGTTGACTTTAAAGCAGCTTTCGACTCGATCGACCGTGAGTCCCTTTGGCTGATACTAAAACGAACGGGACTCCCTGATAAATATTGCCGCCTGTTCAAGGCGCTCTACACTCGTACAAAAAGCTCCGTCCAGAATAATGGTCGCCGAAGCCCACTATTCGAAATAGATACTGGTGTAAGGCAAGGCTGTGTTGCTGCTCTTGAACTTTTCAACGCGGTGATTGATTATGTCATTGATCGAACCACGAATTGGCTCCAATTAGGAATTAAATATGGCGATAGAGTCCCAGCCGATTGCGACTTCGCAGATGATATTGCCCTGATATGCACTTCTGCAGTTGAACTCGAGGCAGCTCTCAATACACTGTCGGAAGAAGCCCTGAAAGTGGGACTGCATATTAGCTGGCAGAAAACAAAAATAATGATCATCGACCCGGCAGGAAATTCCGCCAACTCACTATCATTCAACGTATTAGGGCAGACTATCGAAGTTGTCAAGTCTTTAACTTACCTTGGATCTGTCGTCTCGGATAACGGCTCAATTGAAATGGAAGTCAAGTCGCACATCGCGAAAGCTGCGTCTATTATGGCTCGATTATGCCGTTCCTTGTGGTCAAAGCCCAACATTAGCCGAAAAACGAAAATGCGGATCCACAACACGACCGTAACGCAAGTCCTTCTCTACGGTGCTGAAACTTGGCCGGCAACTGCCTCTGTTCGTGATGCCATAGATGTGGCCCAAACAAACTTCCTAAGACGAATCGAAGGGATCAAGTGGTACGACTTCGTCTCAAACACCCGACTGCTGACACTAACGGATCAGATCCCCAACTCTCGTCAGCTCGCCATAAGAACTCTACGGTGGTTTTGCCACTTAATTCGCATGCCAGAAGAAGCACCCACCAGCATACTTTTCAATTTTGATCCCCCTCAACATGGATGGAATCTCCCCCGTGTAAGACCCCGGTTCAGAGGGAGGGACAGCCCTACCCAGTACGGTACTTCTCCATGATCGGTACTGATCTCCGAGAAGCAGTCACGCTTGCGCAGGACCGTTCGGAATGGAGGCAAAGAGTCACATCTCTCTCTACGTTGGACCACCAGCAGGAGCTTTAAGTCAAGTAAGTCAAGTTACTACGAACTTTTTGACGGATTAGTATGTGTCGGACAGATTAATTATAATTTATAGATTTTCGAAAGTTTTCCCTACAGAATTACTAGAATGAGACTACTTTCAGCAAAAAAAAATTCTGAAGATGAAAACAAAATCTAAATATTGATCTTCTTCTTCTATTTAACAGCAGGCGGGCTTTTCAGTAAAACTATTTAGCCCTTTTCCTTTGCTTCACTCTGTGGGCTACAGAGCTACTGGCTTGATTGCCTCATATTTATTAGATATATTCAGATATCTTTCAGCAGATCTTTCGACTCTAGGAGTTCAAATATAAGATGATAGATGTCGATTTCTATGCTCTGTGTGCAGGTATAGTTGGCTAGGCTCTTGGCTGATAGTGGGATTTTGTTGTGTTTGAAGTATTTTAACAGTTTACAAAGCAAGGTATGTTGTGCAGACGTCAGCATATTACATTCAAATAGGTAATGGTCAATTGTTTCATTATTCATATTACAATGCCTGCAAAGAGGGGACAGGGGAATTGAACCACTTGAATTAGAAAGCTTATATGAGAATGCAAGGAAATTTAGTCCATTTGTTCCAGAACGAATTCTATGATAAATTTTAGAAAGATACTTATTGGGAAAGGGGGAAAGGATAGGATTAATCTTATTAAAATTAATATCTGATAGCCTCCATCGGTAAATATCTCTAATTGGGATTGGTCTCCCACTTGGCTGGTCAATATTTATAGCATTTTTTGCTATTTCATCAACCTGATGATTACCACTTATGCCAGAGTGGCTAGGAATGTACTGAAAGTAAGTTTTTATGCCACTTGAAGCAAGATTATCAATAATACTGTGACAATGATAAGTGTCAATGTCCAACTTATATTGAGGAGCTGAGGCCAGCAACTCAAGGCTTGATAAAGAGTCGGAATAGATGATAATATTATTCGAATTTTCAATCAAAGGTTGGTTTTGCTTAAGGTGTTCTAATGCCATGATTATGGCATTTAACTCAGCAGACATTATAGATAAATTATTAAATAATCTCTCGCCCATTGCAATTTTCAAGTGAGGAAGGAAAACACCACTTGCAACCTTCTCATTCATTTTTGACCCATCAACAAATATTTGGAAGTGATTATTATAGGTAATTGTATTAAGTTCTGCAAATTTTTTTCTGGACAAAAGCAATGGGGGTTAAATCTTTATTCCATTTTGAAAATTCAGTATTTATTATGGGAAATGACCAATTCCATGGAGGGGATTGGGGGAAAGTAGGTGCAATAGACTTTGCTGGTACAGGGAACTTCTTTTGAATATTGGCATACTCATCTGCAATACCTCTATACATGGCTGGATTTCTTAACCAATTATGTAATGTGTGTGAGCTATTTGATTCAATTTTTGTAAGATGTTTTATCAAGAGAAAGCTACGTCTCTCCCTTATTGTTGTTAATCCACTCTCCATAAGCAGAAACTTGGTGCTTGTGGGTTTCCTAAGACCAAATATGAGACGTATTATATCATTTTGTGTTGTTTCAATTTTTTGCATCTGGGTCTTTGCACATGCACCATAGACAATGAGCCCATAGTCAATATGGGGTCTTATATGTGATTTATAAAACTGGAGTAAGGTTTTCTCCTTACAACCCCAGGGTGTGGAAAGAAGTCTTTTTAGTATATTTGCTTTTCTATAACATTTTTTTATTGTGTTTGAAATGTGGAGGTGGAAATTAAGTTTTTGGTCAAGCATGAGACCTAGGTAATTAATATTATTATCTTCTGGAATAGTTGTTTTACTTAAAGTTAGTTTTGCATTAACATGGTTTCGCTTCCGGTGAAATTGGATTATTTTTGACTTGGTGGGTGCAATGGGTAAATCTGAATGTTGAGATAATTTTTCAAAATGGAAAAGTGACTTTTGCAGATTTGACTGTGCTATCTGAAAGGTGTTGCCAGATGACCATAGCACCAGATCATCAGCATATTGTAGATTCGTGTGGGGTAGGTTCATGTCCCAGAGATATAGGGCAAAAAGGAGGCAACTGAGGACTGCTCCCTGAGGTAGGCCTTTGGATATTGTCTTCTGAGGTGAAGAGGCTGAACCAACACAAACAATGAAACTTCGCACTTCTATGAAGGATTTAATAAAGGATACTAACTTAGGAGGTACTCCAAGGTTTGCAAGTTTATTTAAAAGGATCTGGTGGTTCACATTGTCATAAGCTCCTTCAAAATCTAGGAAAGCTGCCACTAGGATATTATTTTTTGAGAAAGATTCATTTATTGCATTTGTTAGCAAAATGAAAGCATCTGTTGAGGAGTCGTATTTCTTGAATCCAGTTTGAGTGTGTGGGATCATGTTATTTTTCTCAACAAACCAGAGGAGTCTGTGATAAATCATTTTCTCCATTATTTTCCCCATCACAGGTGTAATCATTATGGGCCTATAAGACTCAGGGTTATCTTTTGGTTTATTTTTCTTTAGGATTGGTAGGAGGGACGAACATTTCCATATATTGGGGAACCTAGAAGATGCCCAAGCGTGATTATAACAATTTAGCAGTTCTTGTTTGTATGAAGGTGTGAGATTCTTTATCCATGTAGGGTGTATATTGTCATAGCTACTGCTAGTTTTGGACCTAATATGATGTATTGCATTATTCAATTCCTGGATTGAAAATGGATTAGTTATGTACTCGGATCCTGGGCGTGGTTGGTAACTAGGGTTCATAGGAATTGTGGACAGTTTGCTTTGATTATTTGATGTTAGCTTATTAACAAAAAGAGTTGCAAGTAGGTTAGCCTTTTCATTATCATTGTCATAATGGGTGTTATTATGTATAAGCTCATACAGGAGTGGGTAGGGAGAAGTCTTTTTCCCACATATGTGGCTTATGACTTTATGTATAATTGGCTCATTTGTTTCTCTGGAGAGATTATTTGCAAAATTATTCCAGTATTTATATTTAGCATCTATTATAGTCCTTTTTAGATTAGATTCTGCTTGTAATTTTTTTAAATATGTAGTAGGTGTTGGTTTTTTTATGAATTCTGTCCTAGCTGCCTTTTTTATCCTCCATTTATTTAGGCACTCATTTGTCCACCATGCTTTAGGAATTTGTTTAGGGAATGTTTTCTTAGGTGTTGTCCTGGGGATAGCATGATTAGCTGTATTTATTAGTAAAGATGTCAATGCTTCAGCATGTGTGTTAACTGTTGTGTTAGAAATACATGAACTTTGGGTGAAACTTGTAATTTCATCATTTAGCTTATTTTGGAAAATAGACCAATTTGCTTTAGTGTTGATATACTTGGATGTATGAGATAAAGTTTCAGCAGGTTCATTTAGGGAGCAAACTATAGCAAAGTGGTCTGTACATAGACTATCAATTTTATTTATGTAAATTTTGTTCAAAAAATTTAAAGACACAATTTGTAGGTCAATTGTGGAGAAATTGCCACTTTTGGGGTTGAAATAAGTATTCAGGTTTGGAGGGGTAGCAACAGCTAATTCATTATTATTTGAAGTCATATGCTCAATAAATTTACCAGCTTTATTTGCTGGTTTATTCCCCCACAAATGGCTGTGGGCATTGAAATCACCACAAATAATGATATTTTTTAACATATTAGAATTATTTATATAATTAAAGAAATCCTTGGCATCTGTAGTTTGGCCATTAGGGTTATAAAAGCTTATTTTGTAGGTTTTTTAAATTATTCAGCCAAACACTTATACCAATTACATCAACATCATTTTCAAAATCTGGAAAATTGATGCCACAAAATTTTATATTATTATTAACTAATAAAGCTACACCACCTCCTTTTCTCTCCGAAGATCTATCCTTTCTCAGGATAGTATATCCCAGAGACTTAATTTGTTGATTTTGGGTTAAATGAGTTTCCTGGAGGCAAGCAATATTAATGGAATTATTATTCATAAATGATATTAGTTCAATTAGCTTATTTTCTGTGAGTGATCTTACATTCCATTGGAGTATTGATAAATAATGTGTTGTTGATTTATTCTTCATATGACTGTGTATCAATGTTCAGCTTTGTTAAAAGTAAAGCAAGATCTTTTTTTGCTTGAATGAGCATATCATCTGGGATGTAGATTTTTGCCAATTCTGCAATAATTTTTGTTTTCTGTAGTTGATGTATGTTCATGGCCTGAACTGCATTACAGTTTAGAATGAATAAGCATATATTTGGGGATTGCATTTTTGGTAGTGCATCCTGTTTGTTGGTTAAGGGATTGATTCCTGGTAGTGTTTCTGGTTTGTTTCTTCTTGGGAGGGAGGGCCAGGCTGGCCTCATCTCACCGGACAAGGAGGCTTGTTGGCTTGGTGATTCCTTCTGATAGGGATTTGAGCTAGGGGGCTTAGAAGATGGTGTTTTATATGGGGTGCTTGATGCATTGGGGGCATTTGACTTGGGGGTTTTGGTTGGTTTCATTACAGGCTTTATTTGGTATTGTTGGGCAGCATTTGCTTCCATTGCTGCAAAGGGGTATGGGATGGCCTTCTCTGTTGATATTTGGAGTGTTAGAGCTCTTCTTGTATGCAGGGCATAATGATATATTTGTAGATTCATGTGGGCCTTTGCAATTGATGCATGTAGGCTGAGTGTTGTTGCAAGTTGTCAGCTCTTTAGGATGGAAAGATTTACAATTATTACACTCTTGGAGAATTTCATTGCATTTGTTTGTCGTGTGTCCCAGTTTGAAACACTTCTGACACTGAATAGGCTTAGGTTTGTATTCCTTGTGTGGTTTGATTTGCCCAAATAGGAATAATTTTTCTGGGATATCAATTTTATCCTTCAGTGTGAATAAGAAGGATCTACTAGTTTTAGGCCATTAGAGTTAGGTTTTCCAAGTTGGGTAACATCCTCAACTGGGATTGTGTTTCCAGCCCTATCTGAAAGGCCTTCTTTTAACTCCTGAGTAGATATCTCTGGGGGAACATTATAAACTACTATTTTTGCTGGTGATTGTTTTGGGTTCCAATTAGATGCAATAATTGGGGTATTCAGAAGGGATTTAAGGTTAATTATTGTATCTGCTGATTTCTGATCTTCTGCAGCTATTAGCAGAGATCCATCACGGTTAGTGTTAAGAGAGAACATTGATTTTAGCAATTTAAAAATTGCAACTCTTATTGCATTGATCATTTTTATTTCAAAGGGGGTAGTGGGAGTAATTTTAAGGTAAATTCCTAAGTTTTTGGAGGGAGGATCTTGGGCAGGGAGAGGGGAAATGTTTTAATTGCGGAGATTTTTTTCCTTTTTTTAGAACTTCTAGAGAGGACCTCTTGAAACCCATTATCATCATTTATGGTTACATTAGCCCCTACACTTATCATTGTCCTATTCTCCGAATTGGAGCTATCATTAGAACTTTGAGATAGGGTGCTTGACCAGCCAGGATGGGTATCTTTCACTATGACACTTTCACTAGAATTTGATTTGGGATCTGGGGGGACTTTTTTTTTGGAGGACTTCTAATCATTGCCTATTGGAAAAAGCTTTGAACACAAAAATAAAACTAAAACAAGAAGGGAAAATAGATGATATCAAACCGTCTGCACTACACTATGGGGAGGATAAACACCACAGTATAGCCCTGAGGATGACTTGAGCAGAATTGGTTTAGTACAACTGCTGATTAGAAGAGATAATAATCACAAGAAAATATATTTCGATTTTCTTATAAGGTTGCTGTTGTGTTGTCGGGTCCATATTGATATCCAACAACGTGGCCTCAGATTCAGTTTCTTATATGAGATCAGTTCTTAGAGGTAAGACTGTTAACCTGGATTTGAATATTTCGACACAAAGCCTCAATTAGGGGGTCACTTCGATGCAAACTTAGATATTTCAATGATTCCCTGTCTAAGAAGACCCTATATATACGATTAGTCTAGTCTTAATCCAGCCTTGGTGACGGATAAGCAAAAGAATTGGAAAACATTGCCCATAGTATCTTGCAAGATCGTTTGAAGCACCTATCTTATGTTTTCAATACCAATGGCGGGGCAAGTGAAAGTTGGTAATCCTATTAGTCTGAATTATCTGTGAGTTGAGCAGACTAAATATCCTACAAGTATTTTATTTGCTTAGTTACTGATCCTTGACAAGTTGTGAAGGCTGACAATAGTTCTAGTCCTGAAGATTGAATTAAAGTTACCTGGAAGACTAAAATATAAAGTAAAAGAAGTAATAACGTTATAAAATTTATCATGCAGTATCTATATTAAAAGTAGGCATATCTTACCAGTCACTAATCAGGTTTTATTAGTTTTATAAACTCTCTGCAGCGCTAAAGTTCCTGACTTGTAAACGGGCCACCATTCCTCTTCCTACCTCTCCTGTTTAAAGTCTTTGCTTTATTTTATTCCTAAATTTGCGGCGCCAGGTGTAATTAAGTATTTGATTTGCCGCTAGTCTTTTATCAAGGTTTTCAGATGACTATTGAATCTTGCTGTGAAATAGTCAACAGACTTTTGGGATAACTGCCCCAGGAAGATCATTCCAGATCGAAGTGTAACGTCAGATGAAACTGTTCTTCAAGTACTCTGTTCTTGGTTTGCCAGTCTTAGGATAATTGGACCGAGCTGCGTGCCTTCGTGTCTGTATATAACAGTTTTGTGTCTGTTTGTTTTGAAATCCTCCCTAAAAACTGGCAAAGATTTAAAGTCTTTTTAATGATCCCATCCCAGAATAGTCTGGGACGCTACGAAACAAGAAAATGAAAGATACTTAGGAAAACGTAGGTTATTCAGTGGCTGTGAAAAAAGAAGAAAAATCTTAATATATCGGCCGTGACGTCTTTGTTCATTTCAAATATTTGATGTATTTCGTTTCTTTGATCAGATTTTTAATTTTGATCAGAACGATCAAATTATTTTTTTTGATCTTTTTGTTTCTTTAATGAGATATCCATAAGCATCTGAAGTATTTCGTTTTTTTTAGACGGTTTCCTCCCCCCCCCCAAAAAAAAAGAACTAAGTGTGGTTTTTCTATACAGCGAAAATATGTTTCGACATCCAAAGGTAATGTATAACAGGCTGGAACCTATCTTTGTTTTTTTTCGCCTATTTTTATACAGAAAAAATCTTTTCGAGACATCAAAACTTGATGAATTCAATGTCAAAAACGTTCTAGTCTGCTGTGCATCCATTTTTTGTGCCTTTAAAATAATTTTCTTTAAAATAAAGAATATTAAAATTAGTTAATTAAAAAAGACTAGTTAAAATTAAAATGCCCGAAGGCAGATCCCTGTAGGTATTGTAAACATGTTTTTTTTTATCTATCATATGAAAATTAGTTCAATAGAAAGAACCTGTTTAAATTATTTGTTTACTATTAAAAAGATTGAATTTTTCTGCTGAATCTAGAAATTTAAGTAGAAAAAGACTTGTCTTAAGAAATATCTGTGAAGGAAAGAATTCACCAACAAACGTTTGTGATGCAAGTTTTGTTTGAATGACAAGTTCAAAAAAACCGTATGTATTTGGAATTGGCGTCAAAATGGAGCCGTTTCCCTTCGTGAAAAATGGAAAGTTAAAAATGAAAGAAGCATGTCTTTTAGTGAAATTTTGAGACTTTAAGCAGCTACAGCCTAATCCTCCTCTAAACGTAGAGAAGGCTAGTATGCAGGATAATTTGTAGGGTGTATTCTTCTGTTGGAGTGTAGCAAACTGGGTACCTCAGTAATGTTTGTTTCCTAAATAACAGATGTACAAAATCAATTTTCTTAATTTCATTTTTTTGGGCCGGAAGAACAAATTTACGCTTTGTCGCAACTTTAATCTTCCTTGGAACAAAATCTAATTTATAGATTTAGCTTGTATTCTACCCTGACTCGAAGTAAAGTAGGGATTTTATATTAGTTCAATTGACTACTCCAAAGTCAGATTGAATTCGGAACACCTGTGGTGAACCCAGGTTCCTCAGAATAGTGTTTCCACGGCTTATCGCCCCTGTCTCTGTCCCAATGACTCCATTTTCACTACAGAAACAGCAGCAACAGGGATATTTTATTAGCTGCTTTAAAAAAGTTATGTCTTGCTTATTTTACTCCGGGAATCAGCTATTTTTTTGTAGACTCTTAAAGGCCCAATCGCAATGAGATTTTACTAATACTGAGATTTAGCTAGTGGTAATTTGAGCCAATCCGATTTTTCTGGGGACTTTGGCTGAAAAATTCTTTGGGATACTCTGATTCGCTCAAATTAGCGCTAGCGAAA
Source organism: Artemia sinica (assembly GCA_027921565.1). Classification (NCBI taxonomy): domain Eukaryota; kingdom Metazoa; phylum Arthropoda; class Branchiopoda; order Anostraca; family Artemiidae; genus Artemia; species Artemia sinica. Next base: position 52,562,288 of record CM051259.1, on the reverse strand, counting down.
TGTTGGTTTTAGTATAGTTTTACTGTAGATAAGATAATATATTTATTTAAAAAAGATCAAAAAAAGTTATAGCCCTTTGTGGGCTATCACAAGCCCACAAAGGGCCAAATTCGGACTTTGTAGTCGACAATATAAATGGTTGCACTAAAACTGGCAAAAATGCAAAAAAACAACAACGAAATAGAAAAATCATAATCAATAATCATTTAAAAGTCAATAATTAAAACTATAAAAAATCAGTTAAAAATTTGAAAAGATAAAAACTGGTCAATATAAACTTACACAAATACAAATCAGAAAAAGAATTAGAACGGACATAAAAAAAAGGGGGGGGGATAAGCGAATATACACAAAAAAGAAGAGCGAGACATAAATACATATAAATTAAAAGGGACACTAAGAAAGTGTCAATAATTTAACTACAGTAAGTCAATAAAAGAGTTAAAAAAATAAAACTGGTCAAGAAAGGGGGGGGGACTATGGGCCTTAAGAATTATATGAGCTTGGATCATGTCGCTCTTTTCTCTAAGGTACACAAGTTTTATTGAATCCAGCGGAAGACATTGTTGTCCTTTTTTGATAATGATCGTGTTTCTATTTTTTGCTGGATCGATTTCCATCAAAAAAGAAATTCAGTGTTATAAACGGCTCATCAGTTAATTTCAGTCTCTTCTGAACTATACAGTTTAGTGGTTTCATATTGTTTGATCTATTTCACTTTAAATATCAAAGTTTGAAGCGTTTCAGAATAAATAACAAATTTTATTAGTTGGGAGCGGGAGATAGTTTTTAGACTTAAAATATTGTATCTAAAAGTCGCTCTACCTATAGTGTCTGTACAATGTCATGTCTTACATGTTTATGATGCTTTCTCGCGCTAAAAACATGATGATATTATTGTTAATATTTGTGAAGTTAGTAAGGTCCATGGTTTTCACTTGGTTATAATGAGATGGCAACCTGTATGGATCTTCTTTGAAGTGCCATCTGGTATATCGTTTTGTTGTTTACATTTGTTGTTAGTTTGTGGGGTTATTATTTTATTTCTTTTAATATTTTGTAATTTTGACAGGTTGTTGAAGCAGCGGATGTAATTCTTGAGATTTTAGATGCCCGAGATCCTCTTGGAACTCGTTCCAGTGTCGTTGAAAAGGCAGTTGTCGAGTCAGGACCAAACAAGAGACTAGTTTTGGTTTTGAATAAAGCTGGTAGGTTTAAAAAAGCCGCTTGGAATCAGGACAAACTGAAATGGAGATATTTAGGATCTCATCATTTCTTAACAATCTGTATGGTTGTACCAATTTCGACATATGGTACAGCTAACCTAAGACCACGCAAAAAGCCATAATGTATGCTGGTTATGAAAGGTTGAACTGCCTCCTGGTACCAACTGGGGTGGGGTTGTTTGGGTGGAGAATCCCTTTCAAAGTCAGTTCAAGAACCTTTTGCTGTAAACATCTCGAAGTGGAAAAAAATCTTGATCTCTCTTTTAAAATGTTCTTTCGAATCCGTCTAAAAGTAAGAGAACGAATATGCACTTTTTACTATTGCAAGAAGCTGTTGCTTAAAGCTTACGCCATTTCACGGTTTATGAGATGTAACTCACTGATTTTGATAATTGCTCTGATAGATGCAAAAGAACGGGCTTTCAAATATTACAACTATATTTTTCATTATTACTTCAATTGTACGCAACCTTTTCTTAAAATAATTCTAACTGATATGTACTTTAGTCAAAATGATGGGAGCTGGCCCCTGGTCCTTCCTGGCCCAATATTTTCTTTGCCAGTTATTACACCATTGAAGATGAAAATATAAATGACAGTGAAACAAAATCTTGAACTGATGATCTTTCAACAATTAATACCATTATATATCTAATCCTCCCCTTGTATATTTCCCGGATATATAATTATATATCCGATCCCCCCCCCCCTAACGTTAAATTTATTAACGATATTTTATTTTAAAAGAGATGGGAGCTGGCCCCCTGGTCCTACATGGTCCAATACATGGCCTTCATGGCCCAGTTTGTTCATGCTGGGCTCACACATTTTACTTTTTTTCTCTTTTTTTTTCTTCTGCTGAGATTTTCTCTTGTTTTTCTTCTTTTTCTTACGTTTAAATTACTGATTTCACTAGTCAAATCATTGCACACAGGCCAGCTGACCTTCTAGCAATAGTTATTTCTTTGAATATTTGTTTTATTACATGATTTGCTGAAACTAGAGGTGTTAAATATACCATTTGAAATATATATTTTTTTAATATGAGAACCAATTAATCACTAGCTAACTTTCTCTTTAAGTGCATTTATGAAGGGCTGATTGAACCCCCCCCTCTATTCTCGAAAAATATTTGCTCTGGCTACTTGACGCACTAGAAATCTCGCATTTTGCTAAAACTAATTCAGTTGTTTTTTTTGTGAAACTTTTCTTTTTTAAATGTAGCCATGTCAAATTGAATGCGTTCCAGTGCTGCCACTGAGAATTTAACAGATTCCCAAAAGATATGCCCTGATTAGGGTAATGGAACTAAAAAGTTCGTTCTTGTTTCTGATAATTAAATTGTGCTTGAAGACCACTTGCTTAAATTTTGTTGGTTCAAATGTCTCTAGTCTGGAATTCTGAAAAATAGATATAATTCCTAAATTAAATACTACAGTAGATACATTTAAATTCATAGATTTACTTAAATTCTAAAATTGAATCAGCAAATCTATGAATATAATTTTACAAGAAAGACAAGTAATTTTTTCTTGGAAGTGGTAAGCTTCGCTTATTTCCGCTGGATTGACCGTCTTTGTTGCTATATGATTCCATATAGTACACGAAATACTCACTACCTTTGCACTTCTATTGGGCTTTCCCAGTAGGCAAATCTCATATTATATGACCAATCTCACTCGCCGACTTGCCTGCAAGTCCTGTGGACATGGTCAGTCATAAATCTTTGAATCATTTTTTAGTCTCCAACTGTTTTCAAATAACTCAGAGAACTGGTAGGCTATTTGAATAACTGTTACTATATACCTAACCTTAGTTCTGCCCCAGGATGGATCATTGACGTCATGGGCGCCGGCAGGGGGGGGGGGCATGGCTCCCCTGGAAATTTGGGACTATAAAGTAATTATAAGGAAGCCAAAAGAAAAAAGCAGAATATGGAAAAACCATGGAAAAAATGTGTATTGCCCCATCGTTGACTGCCTGCCAATAGATTTTGACCCTATAACGAAAGTGTAATAGCCTAACTATTGATAACACTAAATCAAAGAATCAGCTATTTATGGCGATCCTAAGTATGTCTTTGTTTATTAGTAATTAGTGCAGTTATTAGTACACAAGAAAGTTCGTATAGTTAAAGGAAACACAAGAAAAACAACTTAATACGGGGCAAGTTCATATAAATAGAAAAAGAAAATAACACCATTTAAAATTGCTGAAAACTAAGTTCCTTGCAGTATTTGCCACTCCAAAGAAATTTCTTGGCGGGGCTGATGATGACCTAACCTTGCCTTTTCCACCTCTGTGCTGGTAGAAATCGGAATGTAACATTTTGGCTGTATAGAGAAACAATTTAATTAACTCCTACTCCCCCCTACCTCTTTCAACTTTTATCTGAAGCCTCGTGAAGAGTAAGCAGTTTGTCCATCAAAATGTATTTTTTAGGAATCTACCCAACCCCCATCTAAACAATGACTCATCCCTCCCTCATTATAACTGATATGCAATAACACATCGCCAAACATTGCCTAATTTCATTATAAATAAAGTGAATCAACTTGGTTGAATCCAGTGCTGCCACTGTGTGGCATTACTTCTTTTACAACTGGAAAGCCTAAAATATAGTTATTCATACTTTAAATCAATTAGTTTCTCAGAATTTTAAATTGATTGCAAATTCTTCCTATTCGGGGTAAATTCGTAGTTTTGTGCCCTAAAATAGCAAGAAAACAAGATTTTTCCCTGCTTCAATCTGTATGGTCACTTAAAAAAGAGCTTTAAATTTACGTTTGAATGAGCTCCCTCTCAATTATATTAGACTTTCAGTTTGATTCAAACAACAAAACAAATAACAACAAAACAAACAAACATGCATAGACGATGTTTTTTCTGAAAAAAAAGAAGCGAAATTCCACATTTGGAAGATTGGTGCTTGAAACCTCTACGGTAGGGTTCTCTGATATGATGTATCTAATAATGAGATTTTCAATAAGATCGCTTGCTTTTTTTTTTTGGGGGGGGGGGGGGTCTATTGTGTTTCATTTTGCATGCAATTTAATTGCTCTTTTTATTTGAGAGTTTTTTCCTAAAATTATTTAAAAATAAACTTATTCCTACGGAAAAAAAATCCTGAAATATATTCCCTGTCACCCAACCACCACTGATATTTTGGTGTTTGGCTTCCCCCCCCCCCTGGAAAATTTTCTGCCGGTGCCCTCGATTGACGTGATCATCAAGAAGTGAAAAGAATCATTTTTATACAACTCTGAAAAAGTTATGGCAGCTTTGCCCCTCAGAGTGACTAGCTGTCTGGGCTTTATTTTAATTAGCCATGGCTCTCAAGTTTTTCATCACTTCCACCAAGTTTATAATTCACACCTTATATTATAGTATATAAGGGTAGATTGCCCTTATATACTATTTATTTATATTTACCGTGTGCTTCGTCTCTTTGAAATGGATGTGATTTGGACGACTCATCCTTTGGGAGCCGGACCGTATGAGCTCTTTGAAATTGGTTTGACCTGTTTTGTTAGTAGGGAGTATGGTAGTATACCCCTGCAGATTACTACCTCTGCAACGTAGTAATTTGCAGGGGGTGGTTGAGCTCTGTAGAAAAATTCATTGAGAGGTTCACTGTAAACTCTTTCCCTGAGAGTTCTAAAAAAAGAACCATAGCTAAAATACTTCCTTAAATTGTTTAAGTAGAAAGAAGATTATTTTCTAATATTCCATATGCTTACTGTGCAACCATAGTTGATTTCTCTCTTGTTTTTTTTTTTTTTGGGGGGGGGGGTGGTGGTGGGGGCAGAACAATCCAAAAGGATAAGCATTGATAGCTGGGTAGTGCACGTGATTTATCTTCCTATAAGTACCTTATGCGTTACAATATTATATATGTAAACCTATTTGTTAAATTATGTTTGTTGTACTTGTAGATTTAGTACCAAAGGAGAATCTCCAGCAATGGCTAAAATATCTTCGCAACGAATTTCCCACAATTGCCTTCAAAGCATCGACGCAGTCTCAGGCTAACAGATTAGGACGAAATAATAAGAAAATCACATGGGTTACTGACTCTGAGCTCCAGTCCTCTAAATGTCTTGGTGCTGATACTCTAATGAAACTCCTTGGAAATTATTGTCAAAATAGAGGGATTAGGACGCAGATTCGTGTTGGTGTAGTTGGTAAGATGGAAAATTAATTAGAAACTTATTTCGTTTCTTCTTATTGTATGTTTATTTTCTCTTCAACTGTATATTTCTACATGCTGTTCTACAGGCTGTTTCTCCTGAAAAGTTGTATCTGACATTTCCACTTCTGACAGAATTGTCAAAAACCGTTTGCTGAGATGTTTTTCTGGGAAGGATCAGTAGGGCTATGAGTGTTCAATCACTCTCTAATCCTCCTGGTCCTCATTACCCTACTGATCCTTCCTTTGAGGACAGTTTAGCAAACGTTTTTTTTTTTTTTTTTAGCAATTGTCTGAGAAGCCTGAATATACAGTTTATATAATTATCCAGTAAGTTTACCGCAGATGATTTCTGGCTCTTCATTCTCGGTGCGAACAAAAAGCTCCTCCCACTTATTGTCCACTTATTGGTGAGCCAGTCAAGTGGTTTTGTTAGTACTTGTTCCGTAGGTGATTATTCTTTGTCTGCCCGTGAAAAGATCTAATGCCGCTTATGTTTATACGTTCTCTGGAGCACTCGCACCTCGGTCCGGATTTTTATAATGGGTGAGATAGGGAAAGATCATACTGCTAATTATATAAACTGTGCCTGAATATAACCGATATAGCATTTAGACCTGATAGAGACAGCATGCATAAATTCATTAACAAAAGTCTGAATGTCGTTGGCGCATTTTATTCATAATGCACATTGAAAGCTGTCATACAAATAAAACATTATTTATTTATTTATTTTTTGACGACGCACAGCCAAGAGTTCAATAGAAGCTGTTAGTACATTTGAAATATTTTTTCTATGCTGGAACAGTCGTCTTTTTTTACATCTTAGAAAGCTAGGTTCTAACAGAAGACGGTGAGGTAAATTTCACTTTTTCCTCTTTTGATTAAAAAAAAAAAAACTCCTTTTCCTGACTACCCTATAGAGATTATAAAACAAGTGGAACTTTAAAAAGGACATGAAACTGAGCTGAACCAAAGGCTTTTAAAAATGTAAGCGATCCTGATGGACGAAATTATACATGAAATCATATTAAGGGTACTAATGAAAGTTAATCCTATGACAAAGCAAAAGGAAACTGTTGTCACAGATATAAACTGTGACTGTCCAGAAATAAGATATGTGGGTACTATGTACAGTTTTAAAGGCTTAGGCTTAGAGTCAAAGAAAACTCTATATTTCTGAGTTGAAAATGGCGTTAAAATGAATGATAGTCCACTGATCTTGTGTCTTTTTTGGTGTTTTGAGTTGAATTTGATAAGTTTCATCTGCGTTTTAACTGTATTTAGTTTTATTTTAGGGCTTCCAAATGTTGGCAAAAGCAGCATTATAAACAGCTTAAAAAGAAGTAAAGCATGTCTCGTAGGTGCCACCCCTGGCATTACCAAGTCGATGCAAGAGGTCGCCCTAGATTCTAAGATTATATTGCTTGATAGTCCTGGTATGGTATTGTCTGCAGGTAACATGTCTGATTCATCGGTGGCACTTCGTAACGCCATCAAAGTGGAATCCCTGACTGATCCAATCACACCCGTGGAAGCTATTTTAAGACGAACTAACAAGGAATACGTAAGTAGCTTTAAGGACAGGATAGCGAAGACTTGGAAAAAGAGAAAGAAAATAGTTTTAAAGTAGTCACATTTAAAGAACTCATCACTAATTTCAGCAACAAAATCGAAGAAAAGCAAACGTAATTGTCTAACTGGGACACTTTTTATACCGTGGAGAGTTATTCTGCTGTGGAAACGAAATATCCAGGAATTTATCTACAGCTTAAATCAATGCACAGGAAAGTTTTTTAAGCATTCTCATCCTCCTCGACTACAATCCGAATTTTATGAACTCGATCAATATTTTATTACTAATTAGATATAAATTCCTTAAACCAATATAACGCTCAAATTAGGAGCCGAAAGGCTGTTGTAGAATTCCTTCATCCACAGCTTTCCTTTTTTTAGGGCTTGAAAAATCCTTTGCGGCAAAAAGAAGAAAAAACACAAGTTTGGCTGAGAATGTAGCTCAAATCTTGTGTAACTGTCAAAGAAAAGCACCCTGTAAGCCAAATTAGATCTTTGTTTTTTTTTTTCAGATTTCGTCATTCACTTGGCACAGAGCTCCTCAAAATGACAAAAGGCTCTTCCTTGACAGTAGCAAAACAAACAAGAAAAAAAGAATTCTAAGTAGGGTAACCTCTACATATACAATTTTATTCATGTATTACTATAAAGTTTACTCCGTATATTCAAGATTTTCCCAGTTTTTGATATTTAATATATTAAGTATAAAAGTTCTAAGTTATTTACTATTCAAGATTTTGCTCTCTTTGCTCTATTGTAGGTTGAATGCACAAAGATGGGTCTCGTCGTATAAACAATCCTTACAATTCTGAAACCCTCAGGTTGCATAATTTTGCCATTCTGAGTGTTGGAGACTAATCTCAATATTTAGATTGCATATGTTTGTGAAGCTTCGAATAACCAACACGGGTGTTAGTCAAACTATGGCAACTCTGTTTTATATCCATTATTGGATATACTGTCTCTGTGATCCTAAAAGAGGTAACGCAAGAAACTCTGACTTACGGTAATTATAACTCAAATAGAACCTCCTTCTGTTGTACACTTATCATATGCCGCTTTCATATATTTCCATATACCTGAGCACAGGCAATGGGAAATAGAAGGGGAATTCTGTTCTCCCGAAGTTCATCTGGGACCATTCTAGGGGAGAAATAGACCTAAACTGCATTCGCTTTAACTTTTACTCACTATCGACGAAAAATACACCGACTGCTCCCCTCCGAGATTAGACTTGTGTGCACCTATGTATATCCTAGTAATATTTAGAGGAGCTTTGAACTAGCTTGATTTTGCTACGCCTAATAGAGGTTTATTTCGTATATTTTAGTCACTAATAATTTTCTTTTTATTTAATCCTGATGCATTCATTAGCTGGTGCAGTAGAGTGACTCGGTAAAATGTAGAATATTAAAAACTATGTCTTCGCCTCGCTTGTTTAGTTTTTGTGTGTTTTTTTGGAGCCCCTGGTATATTGATAGTAATACTGTTACTAAGAACTTGCTGCAACACCAAGCCGGCGGAAACCAATAAATGCGCACGCTCCTCTTCCACCTCTGTCTATTGAAGAACCCTACCATTTTTTCCCCTTCCATGCTGTTCTGATCTTCCTTAAATCCTTCTTATAACCTTCTCCCAGCCTTTTTGGGACGACCTGATCTTTGTTTGGTCTCCGATGGATGACCAAAAAGGGAAATCTTTGGCAGTCTTTCATCCTCCATGCGTAAAACGTGGCCTAGCTATCTTAACCTATCTTTCATTATAGCCCCAGAAAGTGGAATCGAATCACATTTTCGTACAACTTACTGTTTGATATGCCTTAGTGAAACGAGTACATAAAACTGTACTAGACCATTACTCTGGAAAACATTCGACAAATCTTAGACTATTTTAATTGCAAAAAAAACGCTACGTTTTGGCTTTTCTACTTTTTAATCTCCGCTGGATCCACTGTTTTTCTTAGTAATATTACTCGGATATGTGAAGCTATCCGGTTGATCGATTTGCTACCAATATAATCTAAATCTAGGCAGTTTGGTTTTCCAGCTTATATTATGTTCTCTTATAGTCTTGACCTTATTCCTTAAGACGAAGTACATGACAATAAACCATATAAACAGGGATATGAAGCACCCCGGCTTAACTCCTAACTCCGCACTGGAGCATTGACCCTCACTTGCTACCTAACACTATTCAGTTTAATGTATTATCTGGTATACTATTAGAGGATATGACCTTCACTATAGCTTTTTTTATTAGCTAAATAAATTGCTTGTGCATAATCGGAAAAATGGAGAATAAACAATGATTCAGACACTTTTTAATTACTAATCTAAGAAGGAAAGTTTGGTCGACTCATCCTGTCTCGTTCCTAAAAACACATTGTTCATTTCTTAAAACTTTATCTGTCATATCTCTTAAAAAGTATCATTATATCTAGTAATTCGCTTCTTATTTAAGATACATATGTATCTTAAATGTATCAAGATACATATGTACATATGTATCAAGAGAAACATATGTAATTTTTCCATAATTATGACAGCCACTCTTATCAACCTTTCTTATAGAGGGGTTTAATCAAAATTTGGTGAAATCGGTGAGCACTTTCCTCCCCTTTTTCAAAAGTTACATTCATCGTCTTCAGTAATTTAGCTGTAACTTTGCAACCAACACATTTTAGAAACTTCTTTGCCACTCGCTTAGCACCTAAGATTTGAAACTTGAGGAAAAAAAGTCCTCTGTAAGTATGCTTTACGGTGAAATTTGTGTGGGTACTTTAATCTAGTGTAAGGTTTTATTCTCAAATTGAGTAATAAGGTGATCCCTGAGTTTTTCTGGCAATAATATGTAAGGTTAGAAAAAATCACTAATTTATTTCGTTGTTATATTGTTATTTAAGTAGCTGTATAATTTAGTTAATTCATTTATATTTTTCTCTTTCGGCAATGCCCTTTTGTTTTTGAATAAACTTCACAGACAAGTATTCCTTCTTGAAAAAGGATATACATAAAGGCTCTCTGGTGTAACCCCCCCAAGGAACCTCTAAATATTCAGTTATCGAAAACTAAAGCTATTGATTGTCTTCGCTTGGATATTTTTTCGACAATTGCGATATCTGTTGCACATCTACGATTTTCCCCATCCCCTTAGAATTGCCTTGGAAATAAACTAGAATTCCTAAATGAATAAATTATGAATCGAGACGAAGTAAGAGAGCGACTAAACGTAGTTTGCACCATCGTTGCCAAATCGTTGCCATCGTTATTGTTTTGGATGCAAGCGTCTTTGTCTTTTGCCCAAATCGTTTAAATTGTGTCTTAAGACTAAGTTTCTTCGTAAATTGTTTGTTCATGCGATTGGACTTCTAAAGCATTTAAACTGTTAATTTTCCCTCTTGCTAATTTCATTACTTTGTGTCTTAAGATGATGCTGCAATATATATTAGAAGACTATGATACAACTAAAGACTTTTTGTGCCTCTTGGCGAAACGAATTGGCAAGCTCAAGAAAGGAGGTATTCCTGATTGCGAAGCTGCTGCGCGGCGTGTTCTTCAGGATTGGAACACGTGAGTAGATTATTTTTCGCTATGTATCCAAATTCTTGCCATCCATTTTAGTAATAAAATAGCAGACACTCGTTCTCAAAAACTCAGTATTAGAGACATACTTAGACCATCAACCAGACTCTTGATACCGACGGGTGCAAAAGTGACCCCTTTTCAGTGCATAGTTTCTGCTTCCCTGCCGATTTCAGTGGAATGATCCATTGATGCATTCAAAAATCAGTCTTTAATTCTGTAGGTTGGTATTTGAATCTATTTAAATTTGAAACTAAAAAAAGGGGGCAGTGGCCTTATTTTTATAACCGTGCACTAGCAGTATTTTAACTTGTAACATGAAAAGAAAGTGTCAATATCAAAGGTTCAATAAGGGAAAATTTAGTGGAAAAACTGACGCATGCTATAGATGACCCTAGGGGAGAGCTAAATTATATAAAAAACAAAAATTATATCACCCGAAAAGGTCATCTGGCCTCGTTTTTACTAATTACATATATGCCAAGGGTCCTACCATTAGATTAGAAAAATTTGAAAAATATTCACGAAATGCCTGTTATGAGTGTTTTGGCACGAAAAATATGTTGTTTTTAAAATTAAACTTCAGGCTCCCCCTTGCCTCTTATAAAACTGCCTGATATCGTCTCATGTAGTTCCATACCTGTCATATTAAAACTTTGGTCTGAAGCCGAGAAAAGTCTTCTATTTATTGTTTGAGTTTTACTAAATAAACAACCTCTAGGATACGCAGAACCATACTGACGAAAGGAGAAGAATTTTCCCCAAGTGTTGAAATTTTAGAAAGTCGGATTCGGAATTTGAAATTTTTTATAGTATGAAACATGAAAAGTTCCTTAATAAAATATCATCAAAGCAAAATTACAACCCTACAGAACGGATAAGAGAATTTGAAGTGCCATCTTATTACATAAAAAATTAAAAGCAACGCCAAGTAGGACAAGCATCTTCAGGCAAAAAACAAAACTAAAAACACCTGAAAATTTTCCTTTTATTTTGTACCCACCTTGTCTCTGAATGATGTTACTATTACCTAAAGGTCTCCCCCAGTTGAGACAGAAATAAAAATAAGTTATTTTTGTAGATATCTGACATTAAGTGAGCTGAATATTATTCTGCTATATCTTTTATATTATTCTGTCCATTAATTTTTTGATGGATCCTGGAGTTTAATCAATTAATACTATCGTGACCAGGATCTCAGTTATATATTTTTGAAAATGCGAATTTGATCAATATAATTCAAAACATGAAACAATTGTCACCTTTTTTGGGTATTAATGTTTACAATAGAATATTGAGACGTTTAATGTTTAAAAAAGAGTATTGAAATAATACACATAACAACTTAAAGCTAAAACATTTTTCAATAAAACATAAAGGAAAAAGTATTTAAATTCAAGTTTAGTTGACACTTCGCGAGAGTAGGGGGTATCAGAGCTTTGGTTCCCAAAATTTGGTTTACTGTTCTTCTTTAATTCTCAGAAAAACCGTCTGTTTTGTTGTTTCGATTTCTTCATATCAAAACTAAGCCCCGCTTTAAAACAAAAATCCTGCGTTGGTAACTAACGCGTTTTACTAAATTCTTGCTTATGCATATGATTTAAAGTGTCTGCCTGTGACTGTCATTGCATGTTGAATAAATAGGAAAACTATTCAGGTTAAAAAATTGGGAACAAATATAGAAATCATGTTGGAACCATCGGGGTTGACACAGGCTGAAAGAACTGCGCACTTTTTTCTACATTAAATACGTGATTAACACTTCTGCTCTGAGAAAAATTTTTGCTCTGAGTGGAAATGACTTTTGTTGGTACGTGAAGCTGAACAATTTTTCAGTAATAACCATTTAAAATGACCAGCAACTATTTTCTTTTTTCATGATCAGCGGTCTTTGTAGCTCGTCAGCAGTAAGAGATTGATGTCCGGAATATTTTTCGTTGCTGGGATCGTGAAACAGTTTGCAAAATTTTCAGTAATCTTCTAAGAATTATAGAATTTTTTTTCCTAGCTGACTAAATAGCATGAACAAGAAGGAAAACTAAACTCTCTTAACTCTGAAATAAATTCCTTATGCATGATTAAACGTTGTACTCGTTTAGTAAACTTTGAGCAAAATTTCAGCAAAAATTTCAGCATACTTGCAGCAAAATAACTGCTACAAAGATATGATAAATCAGAATAATTTAGAATGGCAATTTATGCCATTTATGCCAATTTATGTCGATATCGACATATCGACCAGTCTTAGTTGTAATAGCTTGACTTATATTGTGGCCGACTAGCAGCGGAAAATGTCTTTAAAATATCCTGGAAAACCATTTCAAGAAAAAGTGGGAACCCTGTCTAACGTATGGCAATAATAATGATAGTGTCGTTCGACCAGGAAGTCATGTTTTCTTGTTTTGTCGCAGCATTGAACTTGACATGCTTTTCAGGGGAAGGCTAAAGTACTACACACATCCACCTGAGCTGATGTCACATGTATCTGCTGAGGTTGTTCAGACAATGGCCAAAGAGTTTTCATTAGACGACTCTGAATTCAACGCTATGGAGACGGAAGATTTGGAAGCTTTGCCTCAAGTGAGACCCTCGCAAACTGTCAGGGTTGAAAGCAATGGAATAGTTGATAATGTGAAAGAAGGAGATACAGACGAAGAGTTGGATGATGATCATGATGATGACAGTGACGATATAGTAAGTTTTGTTTTCTCTTTACTCTTTGGTACAGCTTTAACCAGCCAATTTGAAGCAATTTATATTTTATTCTCGTCAAACCAACTTGTTGCAACAAAATTTCACAATCTCCGCTGTCTCATATAACTTGTAACCTAATGATTTTAGTATTAACGTGAATACGTTATCCTCGCAGAGTAACAGTGGTACAACACCGAGACAGAAACATACCGAATCTAAAGGGCATACCTCCCAATAAATCAGCTAGAAATTAAAAATGGCTACTTTGCAGATTGCTTACATTTGCAGAGGTGAGTGTACCAGGGCTCTCGCTACCTGGGATTTTCCCCACCTGGGAAGACCTTGAAGTTTCAGCCCTGAGCTTGAGAAAAGTATAAAGATTAAACATTATCACCAAAAAACCCTGTCTAACGTATGTATTATTTCTATTTAAGATGTTGGCATTTTTTTTTGCAAATCAAATTTGGAACATAGCTAAGTTCTCGAAAGAAATACTGGCATTTAATAACAAAGGATAGCCAAAACTGGCTTTAGTTGGGACAACAAAAAATTAGTAATTTTACATAAAAAAAGGTATCTGATATTATTGCATGCAGTAAATACTAGTATGTAGCTTTTAGGGATTTCAGCCAAAAATGATATTCTAGTTTTTTTAGTTTCCAAGTTTTAACGACAGAAAAAGGGTAAGACATAATTATATTTCAAACAGGAAAGCAGCAAGAAATAAAAGTAAATAATTAAGTGTGACTCAGACAAAAAAAAGGCTGCCTGCAAGATTTTGGTGTATGAAAAGCCCAAATCTATTTGATTTTGCTGTTCTGATATATTTTATTGACCCACCTCTTATGGCTATAAAAATTAGCTGGATATGTAGCTATCACTAAAATCGAACATTCTTTACTAATTTGAAAAATTCTAGTCTAAAGTTTGCCATTGTTTGCTGTTTGTGATCTGGCTTATGGAGAATTCTCGCTCAAATTTGTATGGAAGAGCAAATATATCCAAATGAGGTCAACTGTATGGTATCGGTGACGACAGTGTTTTTTAGGGTTTTCTTCGGAGGTATTCAAGATGATTGAACAGTGGGATGAAAGATGTAACATGCTCTCCATACGCGGCTAAACCTTATATCGGGTTGGTATTAGTATTTTTTGTGGCTTTAATTTGTGAAATTCATAAATAAATTAGTGAAATTGGGCATCTGAAATGCTCAAAATATTATTATATTTTTAATATCAATATAGGGTAAGCTCTTGGTAACTATTTCCTGGTTATTAGTTTGCTATGACTTTGGAGCCGAAATTGGTTTTATTATACTGATAAAGGATCCTAGGTGAAGAGTTGGGGCTTTGGAATGCAAGTTTGAAATGAGAAATGCATTTAGGCCATGGTTGACAAACTAAATGATTTAATGTCTCCATTCCCCTTTCAAATTACATTGTAAGGCCAGGTTTTGTCAAAATTTTGCACCTAAACAGTTTCGTTTCAAGTATCATTTTTAAAGAATTCATGAGTATGTGTATTTTTCTGGAAGTCTCGTTTCTGAGCATGAAATTAGAATAATACTTTTAAATGTGGCATAATTTGATGTTTAAAACGGTTGAGATATGGTTTGGAATGGTAGTATTTGTAGAGCAAAAGAAATGTGATTGTGTCTATCCGATGATCTGCCTTGAAATTTTGCATAAGAAAATGTCAATAACTCAATTTTGCCAATAAATATGACTTAAGCGCTTTTGGCGTTACGCAATATAGGCTAATCATTCTACGTGAAAAAATGACCAAGCCTGTAACAAATTGAAACAAACGGTGTTTAGAATCTGCAGAATAACTCTACAAAAATCCAAAACCAGGAAATGTCTCAAAATTTTATTTAAAGGCCTGAAATTTCAGCCTAAAAATTAGAAATGAATGCTTTGGTTCTGAATGGGTTTTGGATCTCTTACTGTAGTCCTATTTTATTAAGAAAGCCTCATTCCAGCTCATTCCTAACTTCTTACGATTTATTAAGGAATTGTGATAATTTTGGTTAACTAAAAAGGAATTAGGCAATTTTTCTGTTTTATTTTCCTGTTATTATTAATCCTGTTTTATTGCTACTGTAGCAAGTTTTTATTATTCCGTAACTTGGCCAGACAGGGCCGTCATTCTGTTTCATTCCTTAATAAAACAAGAAAGGTTGGCCTCTTCCTTTTTAATTAGTTAAAAGTTCAAGGTTCAAGGTTTTATTATTAATACCAAATTTACACAACATATTAAATTCCCGACAGAGAGAAAACTCATCAGAGTCGGGAACAAAAAATACTTAACACATAAATTTAAATTAATCGTACCTCTACTATTATTCCACTTATGTAGATTTAAACCAAAATCTTCAATTTTCTATTTCAAACTACCCTTAAAAATAAAATACAAAACAATAAGTAACTCACCTTTCCAGATTCCTCAAAAAAAAAAAAAAAAAAAAAAAAACTCATTCCTTATAAAACTTAGAAAGCGAGGAATAAATTGAAATGAGACTTTATTAATAAATTAGACTTTATGTATTCAAACCTCCTACGAACAAATGTTACTTTAGATTTAGTTTAGAGTTCAGTTTCAGCACTCATACAAAGAAATACTATAGCCAAATTTCATGGAAAAAGCCCGCACATTTACTTTTCTTCTGAAAAGTTTAAGAATGTCAATTTAAACCCTGTCAGACCTAATGAATTATACAAAATTTAGGCAAAAAGACCTTACACCCCTAACATTTCGCAGTCAAAACTTCTTTGCCAGCCAAAAACTGAGGTATAAGTCCAAAAGTATGATTTGTTTCAGCGTTTGAAGCTACGCTAAGAAAACTTACGCATTATGTCTACGCATTAGGAAATATTACAAATTAGAAAAAAGCAACTTTATTAGCTTTTTAAGTTATGAGATGTCTTGGTAAGGTTTGACTCAAGACTCAATGTTTGATCCGATGTCCCCCAGCCCAGGATACCACCATGGCAAGTTTAGCTATCCTATTGGGCTGTTCATGATAACTATGTGGCTTACTTGAAGCAGCTTTTTAAAATCGCAGATGTTGTCTTTGGCGTATAAAAGCTCTGAACCTTACACCAAAAACTGTGCTCATCGAAAAAGAGAAAAGAGGATCTCTGGTTTTGACATCACCTCATACCCTCTGTTCCCCTTTCGGTTAAGAAGAAGGATTTCTTACAAACAAAGTGAAAAAGCAAGCGTTTATCTTGCTGCATGCGCTCCGGCCTTAAGAGAAGGAAAATAACGATAATCGTGCCATCGGTGGTGCCAACATTCTTATTGTGATTGCGTCTACGACGGAAGTTTTATGTCGCTGGTGATACAGATTCTTTGGTTCTACTGGTCGGTCACTCAAAAGAAAATATCAACTGCCTTTTCTGTTATGTTGAAGGCAAGCCTAGTGTGCATTTCATTATTTTAACAGTTAAGGAGAGCCTCAGGGATGCTGCAGCTGTCCTTTTGTTCTTGTATGCCCTCTTTGAATACGACACTTCGACACTACATCGAGGTTGCACGGTACCGGTAAGTTCGTCAGACTTCCACTTATTGAAACGTGACTTGTAATTTTACGAAGCTACTTCAGTGTTAAAACAAGACACTGCATCGAGGGATGAACTGGTGAAAGCTGGAGAGCAGGCGCTGTTCAGACTTTATAAAATTAACACTGGTGATACGGTCCGTTCCCTACAACATAGGCTTTTTGTCAGCCAACTATCGACGTCTATATCCTTTGTCAGCCTTGAGAGACTTCCACCCAAACCCTTAGGTGGTCGATGTCGCTTCTATCGCGTCTTCTTTCAGATATCTAAGTAGAATGGGAATCCTTCCAGTCTGAACTCTACTTCTTGAGGTTATTGACTTCAAGATGATGAATTCTTGTCAGTTATGACGGATACGAGACCCGCGCCAGAGCGGCTGCTTAGTTTCATCAAGTGCAGGTGCAAGTCGGGTTGTCAAAAAGCAAGATGTTCTTGTTGAAGATCTGGGTTGAGACGCACTCCTGCCTTTTCAGAATGCTTAAACGAGAACTACACGAATGTAAGTTGAGGACCAGCAGAACCAAGACGAGTGTGAAGCTGTAACAGACCATTAGTGTTGAGTCAAAGCCAATAAATCAATGCTGTGATACTAATTAAGAATGTTATACCAATCAGTTTTAATCAAATTTGTTTATTACCTTTTATATGATTTTGTAAGTTTTTACCACTGTATATAAATAATATAACAGTAAGATCACAGCTTAGTGATTTTTGGCTACTACATCCTCGGCGCATACAAACAGCTCCTCCCATTTAATCTGCCATCAGCGGACCAGTGTTGCACTACTAATTACCGATTTATATATATGCATTGGAATAAATTAACTTAAAATTAGATTCTTTAAAATTTAGTGTTACAAAGGTGAAGCCAAGTTTCTTGATCAAGATAAATCTGACTTGTCTACCCGGGAAAAATCGAATGTCGCTTATGTTTATACTTGTTTAAATGTTCTCCGGAGCACTTGCATCTCGGTCCGGCTTTGTATAATGGTTGAGATAGGGAATGATCATACTGTGCTATATTTATATACAGTGATTTTTACCATCCAAGTACTCCTTTCTTCTAAACTATTATTTCTGAGCTCTAGGTGATCAACACGAGGGGTAGATCATACCATTACTTTTTAAGAATAACTAAAGGCTGATTATTTCGTTGAAATTAGATTCCCCGACTATTTGCACTAAATTTTCTTGTCTGACATATCCGGTTTAGTGGGAAACAATTCTCCGATTTTTGTTCAAAAGAGATATACTTTTGGACTTTTGGCTCAATTTCGGGCTGCCTAAGATATTTTAGATACGTGAATTTGAGGTCGTAAGGTTTTTAGTGCCTAAACGTTGTATAATTCAGCTGGAAAGACAAGTATTAAAATGACATTCCAAAACATTCTTGAAGAAAAGCAAATTTTCGGGCTTTTCCCTGTGTTTTGCTTCAATGGTTTTTAGGTGAAACTAAAGTCTAAAGGAACTTTAAAGCTTGAATTCGTTCTCAACCGGTCCAATTACACAACAAGAGAGCCTTGAAACCCCATTCAAAGCAAAAGCATTACTGTTCCAGTTTTGGTCTAAAATTTGAGCCTTTAAGTGTGATTTTCGGGTGTTTTTTTTTTAAGTTTAGTAAACTATTCTCCAGATTTTTCTGAATAAAAAAAAATCTGATTCGGCATCAAAGTGGCTGCATCTCTTTAGTATTTGTAGTAAAATGCTCATCTAGAATGATCTTGGGGTTATATTCACTGATTTCCTCCAATGTTAAAAAGAAGGTATTTTTGTGATGGATGTCATCACTGTGAACCAAAATTATCACTTTTCTCCTTCTTAGAGTTTGCCGGTGGCACCCATGCCTCACATTCATCTGATTGTTTCTAAGTTTGCATAGGCAAGCTAGATTTTAATAATGCGATTAAGTTAACCTTTTAAACTGGTTACATAATCATAAAAGAACAATTGCTATTATTTTTATTTGTATAATAATTTGGATTGTTCTAAGTTCTATTGTGAACCTGAAATTCTATTTGTCGTTCCACTTGGAAGTGATGAATCCCAGTTTAATCAAATACTCAGTGTAATAAAAATATTGTTAAGTTTGAAATGGAAGGAATAATAATTCTGATTTTGAGTTTTTTTGGGGTTGGGGGTTGGGGGAGTTGAAGGCCTCCATAAAATATGTGCCAAAGACTTTTCATAAATCTGCATATTCATATATTTTTACGCCTAAGCAACGTGCCATTTTGGAGCTTTCCATATTGTAAATGGCTCTTCCTAAAAGATGGTAATAGAGCTTAAGTCTTTTGATTTGGGACAATCGAAGCATTGATAAGTTTATACAGGTTGGGTATTTGGGCGTTTGCTTTGAAACATACAAAAGATAGTTAAAATTTTAAGCGATTTGATCAGCTTGAGGCTGGTGGATTTCCAGTGGAGACCAAGTAAAGTGTTCTTGGCCTGAGAAATTCTTTCAGCATGATAATCTATACAGGGTTCCCATAGAAGGGGGGCCAATCTTTATCAGAGATAAAAAATTTAAGGGGAGGCGTAAGAGCTTCCCAATCCGATATAAATATACCAATGGCGCATAATAGTTTAAAACAGTAGTTAGAGAAAAAAGGAATAAAAGTTCAAGAGGTGGCTCTTTGAACCTTCTGTTTTTCGTCGGTTATCCTTTTCAATCTTTATTAGTCATTTTTAATTCTACAGTCAAAGTCTTTACAAGTTTTGGAGCTGGGTGTCAATAAATTGAGTTTCCGGAGTTACAAATCAAAATTGGTGCACTAAGAATTTTTAAGGTAGCTACTTAGAAGGCGCTAGGTCTTCTCAAGCTCTTTAATCTGTTAGGTGAGCTAAGAGTTATAATTTACCAAACTATAGATAGGAATAGACCTAATTTGGAACAATGAAGACTTCTTTATAACATTATCTCCCGTTTTATTTTCATAGTCACATTTTAACAGTTAGCACGCAAAACAATAATTTTTCTATATATGAGAAAGAACGTGGTTTCAGTTTGCATTGACTGCAGGCACCTTACAGACAACATATTTTTCGTCACTCAAAGTGGATGATAGATACCAGTAACCTGTTTCAGCATCTAAGTAGTGACGATAATAACGTTGGTTTTCATACCAGTTCCAAGTATTGTAGTCAACAAGTGTACCATCTGCCCAGTGTGTATCTTTGAATAAGACTCCAAGCCATGCATCACCTGGAATCAACTCATTCAAAAATTGATGCTCTTCAGCAGAGTGAATGGAAACGATGTCTGCACCATCTTGTCTACACCTTGAAATTGCCCTTGCCCAATAAACAGGCTCTTTGATGCCGTAGCAATAGCATCCATCCTGAAAACAGGCTTGTGTGTATCCGTCTGGACAGGTGGCTTTTTGCTGTTTATCTGCTAAGGAGTTGTCTGATCTTGCACTTGCAATCGCCGCATCTGTGAAATTAAAATAGTTTAATTTCTGTATAATTAGCCTAGCTTCTAAGAAATATGATTTACGTCCAGAGTAGCTTATTTTGAGTTACATCCAAAAATTGTATGAGCCATTCGGAAGCCAAATGGATTTGACCCTACCTTTTAAATTCAAATTCTACCTTTTACTGTCAAAGTACGGGGATGACCTTGAGTTTCTAGACTCTTAAAAGAAAAGAACGAAAATCCCTAATTGGTTTGGCAAAGTTAATACTAAAACACACTCAAACATATATACACACTCAAATGTATATGTAAATATATATATATATATATATATATATATATATATATATATATATATATATATATATATATATATATATATATATATATATATATATATATATATATATATATAATATATATATATATATATATATATATATATATATATATATATATATATATATATATATATTATATATATATATATATACATGCATATATATCTTATTATGAATATACATATATAGAGCATATTATAGTATTATATCAATAATATATTTCATATACTGATGCATAGCATTATAGTATAGCATACTTATACATTATCTACAAATAATAACTTGCATCTTGCTCACCGATTTTGGATGTCCACAAAATAATTTTCTTTATGGATCAAAAGAAAAGACTAGAAGCAGCTCTCTATTCTGTTATGCATCGAGTTTACGTTTCTTAAATATTCTTTCTTTATGAAAAAATATGGACCGCCGTCCTTTTTTATTTATTGAATAAAAAAAAAGTTTTTTTTAACTGAAAGTAAGGAACGACGTTAAAACTTAAAACGAACAGAAATTATTCCGTATATGAAAGGGGCTGTCCCCTCCTCAACGCCTCGCTCTTTACGCTAAAGTTTTTCATTGTTTAAAAAAAATAGAGTTGTGAGAAAGTCAAACTTTAGCGTAAAGAGCGAGGCGTTGAGGAGGGGACAGTTCCTTTCATATACGGAATAATTCCTGTTTGTTTTAAGTTTTAACGTTGTTCCTTACTTTCAGTTAAAAAACTTGTTTTTTTTGTTTAATTTTTGAACGTTTTTTAATTAATGCAGGTTTTGATTTTGGCTCACCGTACATGAATAATTAAAAAAAAATTGAATATTAATTTTACTTTTATTTGGTTAAATGGCTTTCTCGAAACCTGTTCAATTTTATTTACGAACGTTTTTATTAGTAATAAATATACGTAACTTACGAATTAACTTACGTAACGAACCTCTATATTCTTATATTTTTAATACGTATATTAGAGGGTTCTCCCCCTAGTCAATACCTTGCTCTTTAAGCTAAAGTTCGAATTTTGTTCCAATTCTTTAAAAATGACCCCTTAATCACAAATGCCGTTAATTAGAATAAATAGCTCTTATGAAAGTACTAAATAATCTTTGGCTTAAAGAGCGAGGTATTGACTAAGGGATGAACCCAATCATATACGTAATGTTTTTTGTCGTTTTAAGTTTTGATGTTGCTCCTTACTTTCAGTTAAAAAACTTTTTTTTTTTATATATATAATTTCTGATCTTTATTTAAATAATGCTGGGAAATCCGGTGCCCCCTTCATAGCAATGTCTCTTCTCCCATGAAAACTTCCTTCATGGTAAGATCCTCCCACATAACCCCCGACCCACTCCCCCCCCCCACTACCAGAAAAAATCCCCTCTGAAAACGTCTCTATACTTCCCAATAACGAATACTATATGTTAACATTGGGTAAAGTTCATAACTTTCAGCCCTCCCCCCGGGGACTTCGGGGGATTAAGTCATCCTAAAAGACATAGTTATCAAATTTTCGACCATGCTGAACAAAATGGCTCTCTCAAAATTTTGATCGGGTGACTTTGGGGAAAAAATTAGCGTGGGAGGGGGCCTAGTTGCCCTCCAGTTTTTTTGGTCACTTAAAAAGGGCACTAGAACTTTTAATTTCCGTTCGAATGAGCCCTCCCACGATATTCAAGGACCACTGGGTCAATACGATCACCCCTGGGGAAAAAAAACAAATAAACACGCATCCGTGATCTTTCTTCTGGCAAAAAATGCAAAATTCCACATTTTTGTAGATAGGAACTTGAAACCTCCGCAATAAGGTTCTCTGATACGCTGAATATGATGGCGTGATTTCAATTAAGGTTCTATAACTTTTAGGGGGTCTTTCCCCCTTTTTTGAAAATCAGCCAAATTTTCTCAGGCGCGTAACTTTTGATAGGTAGGACTAAACTTGATGAAACTTACATATTTGAAATCAGCATTAAAATCTGATTCTTTTGATGTATCTATTGGTATCAAATTCCGTTTTCTACAGTCTCGGTTACCATTGAGCCGGGTCGCTCCTTACTCACAGTTCATTACCACAAACTGTTTTATTACATTTTTTAATGCTAAATAAAAGGCGACAAAATGGTGTTTTGGTTATGTAGGTTTAGCAGGAAACTTTTCTAGGACTTACATCGTAAGTAAAATTTTTAAAGAACCAAGGAAATTAAAATATTTTGTGCCTCCTGGATGCTTGAAAACCACGATTTTTCTTTGTTTGTTGTATCACATTTGGGACGGTATCAGATTATCATCAGCGTTGCCGTGTTGAACCGTAAAATAAATAAGCAAAGCTTTATGTTTAATATTGTCCGAAAAAATGTCTGTTTGCCTTCCAGAACATAGCTTTCCACTCAAAAATAGAAATATAGTTAAATAAAAAAGCTGGGTGGAATAACTCTAGATAGAATTCTTTGATTCAGACTCTAAAATTCGTTTCAGATGCCATTTTTTGCTCTCTCTCTCTCTCTCTCTCTCTCTCTCTCTCTCTCTCTCTCTCTCTCTCTCTCTCTCTCTCTCCTCTCTCTCTCTCTCTCTCTCCTCTCTCGTCTCTCTCTCTCTCTCTCCTCTCTCTCTCTCTCTCTCTCTCTCTCTCTCCCTCTCTCCCTCTCTCCCTCTCTCCTCTCTCCCTCTCTCCTCTCTCTCTCTCTCTCTCTCCTCTCTCTCTCTCTCTCTCTCTCTCTCTCTCTCTCTCTCTCTCTCTCTCTCTCTCCTCTCTCTCTCTCTCTCTCTCTCTCTCTCTCTCTCTCTCTCTCTCTCTCTCACACACACACACAAACAGGACACTGTTTGTGAGGGACATGTTACTTTTGAAACACAATTAAGTGGGATAGGTTATAGCAGCTAGGGTTTTGTATGCGTCTTCAGGAGGGTCTCAGTCTGATAAGGTAGTGACTCTGCTACTAGAAGCAAGTGTTATTTGAGTTTTAAGGTGTTTAATTTTGGTTATAGTTTATCTTTGTGTCTGTAAAACCGCAATTTTACTGGCAATACATTATCCATAAATCGACCAGGGCTATCATATAGGCCAGGAATAGATAAATCCTATCCAAATTAATTTTTTTTTTATTTCCTAAAATCCACATTCCTTATCTTCCAAATTACTTTGGGATCTTGTGGCTTATTTTGAGGTGGACTTTTTTAAAAACTACTTGAATTAAAACTTTTTCAAGGGAAAGCCCTATTTTCATTCAAGTTCAGTTTTATTGAACTATCATTTGCTCTGACCTAGGACAAACAAGTATTAATTCTGATGATGCACTTGCTTAGGGTGTTTTTGGAGGAGAGGGGGGGGGGGGGGTCATATTTAATGAGAAGCCGAAGTTTTTTCAAACCCACAAAATTTGCAAATTTCATTGAAACTGTTGAACAGTTTGGAAGGAATGAAATTTCTGGGAAGGGGACTGGTTTTAACCCACCCACTCCTTT
Source organism: Artemia sinica (assembly GCA_027921565.1). Taxonomy (NCBI): domain Eukaryota; kingdom Metazoa; phylum Arthropoda; class Branchiopoda; order Anostraca; family Artemiidae; genus Artemia; species Artemia sinica. The sequence goes on along the minus strand of CM051259.1, from coordinate 52,538,254 downwards.
GGAAACAAGTGTCTAATCCTGTTGAACAAGCTATATCCTTTATGACACATAGTTTCTTTTGTAACGCAGGAATTCTAGCCGCTATTTATAAGTGCTTCAGCTGCTTTCTCGATGTTTCTTGGCTTTAGGTACCCGCTCTCTAAGATTTCTTGCTTTAAAATCTAAAAATTTATAAAATTGTAGAGTAGAAGATTGACGAATGGTTTCCAGACATTTGCCTATAAGATAAGCTCTTTGAGTCAATGACTGGAGGGAAGGGAGGATTGTCACTCACACTCCCCTAAATCTTAAAAAATTTGTGTAAAATATGTGTCAAAATTAATGTGTTTCGAATATGAATCATATGATTCCAGCACGGTACATGGTCTTTTAAGAAGAAGCAATCGTTTGATCTCCTAATAACTTTTTTTTTTATTTCTATTTGTCAAATTCCTAAGTCTACTTACAAACTGGATTTCAAGTACACTGTTCTACTGACAATTGTGGAACATAATCATATTCTGGATTGTGAATTTGACAACTTGACAGCTTTGCCGGTTCGGGGGTTTTGGATTTCGGTTCTAGAAATTTCGCTCTTCCACAGTTTGCAATTAAAAAAATGATTTTATGAACATCGTTGTTCTACTGATATCTTATTACAAGAATGAATCTTATTAACTGACTCTTAAAGCTAAATCTTGTTTCAAGGATCTGATCTGCCAGGGGAAAAGGCCTAAATGAGAAACAAAAATTGTCCTTTTGGTTTTATTTTTATTTAGTCCTGCTAATCATTTTGAGATTCTATTTTGCACATTGAATTCGCTATTTTTATATTTACCTGATAAGGCGGCGACTGCAATTGAAAAGATTAGGCACAAAGATGTTACTGACATGATTAGAAACTGAAAGATAATAATTAGTTTGCCATCTTTTATTCTTTATTGTTTATCTTAAGTAAATAGGGGTTTTGTAGCGTCAAAATTTTTACCTAAAAAATTATGTGTAAATATGGAAAATCATAGCCTAGTTAATCAAAGATATTTTGGAATTTCTTTTTAAGAGGAAGCAGGAACAATATTTTATGAGAGAATAAAGCTTCTAGAAAAAGCTTCATTTTTTTGTGTCCCTGAATTTAACTTTTCTTGCATTTTGACCTGTTATGTCTAGAAGGCTTGTGTGAAGAAGCTTGTGGTAATGAGCATTTCAAAGAAGCCACGTTAGATCGCCTAAGTATTTCTCTTCTGTGTTAGCAATTCTTAATCGTTGCTTCGTGAAGTGTGATTTTTTTTATTTTTATGCTAGGAAATAGGACAAATTTACTCATTAAGATGTCTAAGCTGAAATACCTAGAAAACTAAGTGTTTGTAGCCGGGCGGAGGGGAGCTCAAAAATTAATTTCTAATCTTTTATGTGCTTGGCACCTGATATTACTATCTTTAAGTACCCCAAGGTTTCTTTATATGCAGAAGAAGATCAAAAGGGGGGCAATGATATGTTGGAGGGGAGGGACTGGAGGGAATATTAGCATACTCGAAGTTGAATTTTATACAATATGTATTTACTTTGTTCCGAAGCCCAGTAGTTATTGCGTTTGCTTTACACGCAGTAGATCTACGGTATAGGAACTGTCGGGTGGATGAGAAAACCCAAAAAGATTCCCAGAAGATCTTTAATGAAGGTTAAATCCGTTATTTCTCCCTTTTTCGTAGAGCTAAAATTCCTCAGGAAAGAAAAAAAAGGATATCCTTATATTCCGCCAATTTTGGCTTCCATAGCCCCTGAACAAATTCACTTTCTCGGTCTCCCTCGCTCTGCCTTAACAACAACCCCCATTTTTACTCCTGTAAATTTTCCCATAGAAAGATAGAAATTCACTTTTTTCCCTGTCAGAGGTAATGCTATAACACTGCCTTAGTAACGAGTCACGTGCCTTCAATGCATTCTTTATTTGTATTATTCACTGGTTATTTCGTGTAGGGTGTCTCACTGGGTGTCTCAAGACTCTGCTAGGGGACTTGGGAATAGGATAAAAAACCTGTTGTTCATGATCAGTTGGGTACTCGCAGCCTATGTTCTTGGGCCAAAAGGAACATAATGTACACAAGAAAAATGTTTCTTGGAGTCAAGGGCCCCCCAAAAATGGGGTCCAATAAGGGGCTAGTTTCTTTCATTGAGGAGTCACTCATGCTATTCAGAATGGTTCTAGGCGTTTACCCTCCGGAAAATACCCCTTCGGACACCCCCCCCCCCTGCCGCGAAAAATACATCCCGGAAAATATCCCCCCTACAGAAAACTAAATCCTCACTGAAAGTAAATTATTCCCAAAAATTTACTCCCCACTTAATATTCCCCCAGATAATCCTCCCCCCCACCCACATAAAAACTCCCCTGCGAAAAATTTCCGTATGTTTTCCAATTATAAATAGTTTCTGTAAGCAGTGGACAAATTAAAAAAAAAAACTTCTACAATAGGTTTCTCTGATTGTTTTGCAGATTAGGAGGGAGGGGGATACCTAAAAGGGTACATTTTAATGCCAAAACATCCCAGCTCTCATTGAGCCATCAAATAAGTACAAAATTAGTTCTAAGGGAGAGACGAGGGGAGGGAGGAGGTTGAAATTGATGCTTGATCCCCAGGGCTGTAACCAGGATTTTTGTTGGGGGGTTCAGGGGTTTGATTTAAAAGAAACTTTAAAAACTTATTTAAAGATTTTCCGCCGAGGGTATTTTCTGCGGGGGAGTATTTTCCAGGCGGAGAGGTAAACGCTGGCCACCTTCAGAATATATTTAATGGTGTATTTGTTTCAATTATCATGCTTTGCCGGGTCCTTTTGTCGATTTTGAGATTCCCATTTTTGTCAAAATTATTTGACAAAGTGAAATTGTCAAAGTGAAATCTAATTGAAAAAATATTTGAAATGCTTTATTAATTTATTGGTACGATGAATTTGAAGTGCATAACTATCGCACTTAACTATCAAAATGTAAGTATCATGTCATAAATACTTAGCAAACTCGTGCTTTAGTAAAAACCCAACTACTTCGATTTTGCTCTTTAACAATACCCCAAACCCCAAATACAAGTACTTGAAGTACTTTGCGAAACTCGTAACGAATGTCAGCTCTGGATCGAGCTGCGTTTTAAATGTTGAAACCTGTAGATTTGTTACATCATTTCCTGTTTTATTTCCGTAAACTTACTTTGACAGTCCACAAACATAACAAGTCATTTTCCGCATTAGTAATTGCCACATCTGTGAGGTTCTAACAATTTACTTTCCTCGTAACTAGGCTAGATTCTAGTGAATCCCCAAATGTTAAATGATCCGTTCAGAAGCAAATTAGTTTTATGTATGAATAGATTCAAAGGTACTTGTTTAGAATCCGGGCAATACGCGAGAAGTGAAGTTTCGTTAATGCTAGTGAAATAAAACAAAATAGGATGAAAATATAATAGTTCAGAAACAAATTTGGGCTATATATATGTACATTAGGGGGGGGGGGTAAAACATAGCATATATTAAATATGTAACCTAACCTAACCTAGGTACCTTTCTTTGCCCCTTCAACCCCAAAAAACTAAAGTTTAAATCTTTTTCACGGAGTCGGCAATACCTCATTAGGCAGCGCAAACCTGTTTTTCATATAGCATCTTTGAGATTTCGATGCGGTCTTTTTCGCATGTTGCCCGGATTCTAAATAAGTACCGATTCAAATAACTATCTGAAAATAGATATGACGATATCAAACGTTCCGAACTGTAAGTAAGGAGCGACCCGACTCAATAGTAACCGAAACTATAAAAAAAGCGGAATTTTGATACCAATAGATATATCAAAAGAATTGGAGTTTTATGCTGCTTTCAAATATATAAGTTTCATTAAGTTAAATCTTTCCCATCAAAGGTTACGATCCTGAGAAAATTTGTCTGATTTTGGAAAAAAGGAGGAAACACCCTTAAAAGTCATAGAATCTTAATGAAAATCACGCCATCAGATTAGGCGTATGAGAGAACCCTACTTTAGACGTTTCAAGTGCCTATCTGAAAAGATGTGGAATTTTGTATTTTTGCCAGAAGAAAGAAGAAAACACACATCACGGATGTGTGTTTATTTGTTGTTGTTTTTTTCAGGGGTGATCGTATCGACCCAGTGGTCCTAGAATATCGTGAGAGGGCTCATTCGAACGGAAGTTAAAAGTTATAGTGCCCTTTTTAAGCGACCAAAAAAATTGGAGGGAAACTAGGGCCCCTCTCACGCCCCTTTTTTCTCAAAATCTTCTGATTAAAATTTTGAGATAGCCATTTTGTTCAGAATAGTTGAAAGGCCGTATAACTATGTCTTTGGGGATATCATGGCCCTCCGAGGGCCCCTGGAGAAAAGTCTTTAAGTTAAAAAATATGCCAATTGTTAACGTATAGTATTTGTTATTGGTAAGTATGCATACATTTTTTTTGGGGGGGGGATATTCTGCTGGTGGCATTTTCCACGGGGATAGTTTTTCTGGGGAGAGAAGTTTCCAGGGGTGAATTTTTCTGGGGAAATTTTGCACTGGGGAAATTTGCTAGAATTCCTATACGAAATTTTTCTTATGTCTTGCTTTCTAATTGCCTACTCAATTTTACGCATGGAGATGTTAACGGTAATTGACCGGGGTAAATTTCCACAAGGATTGAATTTTCTAGAGAATAAATCCTTGGGGAGGAGGGATTTTTCCGTGGAGGAGTAGCCAAATTTCCTGGAATTATTTAAAAACGATCAGAAATTAAATAAAAAAACACAAGTTTTTCAAACTGGAATTAAGAAGCAACATTAAAACTTAAAATGAACAGAAATCGTTTCGTATATGAAGGGGGTTACTCCTTCAAAACACCTCACTCTTTACGCTAAAGTTTGAATTCTGTCTGAGTACGAGGTTTTTTGTCAAGGCCATATTAAATTCTCATATCAGTGTCAGGGAACCTTAAATTTGCTTTGAACGCTCTATCTCAAATATTAAAACATTGAATTTCCTTTCCTCTAATGCAAACGCTCTTGGTTTACGTTACTTTTTTTCCATTTTATCGAACCACCGCACAGTGTTGTCATCTTGGCAGTCTAGGATGAACAAATTAGATTTTTCGAGTTTGTGAAATATTATATTGTGTCTTGTATTTCAACAGTAGTGAATCAAAGTAAGCTAGGCTGCAATTTTAACTCAAATGAGCCCCTTCATGATTATCTACGACCTCTGATTCTGTGTAATCACCTCTAGCAAAAAAAAAAAAAAAAAAAAATATAGTTCCTATAGTTCTTCTATCTGTCATTTGTTGCGCAAATTTAAGTTTACAACACCAAATAATAAAATAATAATAAAAAAAGTAGATGGGGGGGGGGAAATATTGCATTTAGTGCATTTTGAGATAAAAACTTTTTTTAAGTTTTAAAAATACCTTTTAAGCAGGCCTACTGTCCAATCTCAAGGAGACCTCTGGATTACTTTACAATACATATGAAGCCACTGCATGCAGCACCTCCATATGATAGCGTGTCGCAAATGAAAAATTTACCTAGCATAAGAGTGCCTAATTCAAAAAAAAAAAATAAAAAAAATATGGCGTTTAGACTGCCTTGTCATATCATTTTACATTATTGGTTGGCTGAAGGAGTGTCCGGCCTTCTGCAATATTCGATAATTTGTGCTCGTTTAAAATTAGAATCGCTCTTTATTTTTTTGTTTAAACTTGTTTTTTGTTGATTTAATTTACCTGATAAGGTGGTATTACCTGATAAGGTGTTTTAAGTCCCTATCTACAAAATTGCGAAATTTCTACTGATCCCGAAAAGGATGGTCACGGATGTACTTATTTGTTTGTTTCTTTCCCAGAGGTAATTTCATTGAATCAGCGGTCATATGATGTATGGAAACTGGCTCGTTTAAGCGGAACTTAAATATCCTAGTGTTGCTTTGAAGTTGCAAAAGAGATCGAGCCACAAAAAAGTGTAATTTACGCCATTTTGTGGTACAAAATAATTTTGGCGAGATTAAGGCCAAAATGCTGTCGCGTGAAAATCTGTGACAGCCAATCTATTTGAACTATCAAAATAAATGTATCTTTTTTTCCCAGTTTCAGAGGCCATGTTATATTGCCACATGGTCGTGCATTTTTTCCTAAAGATATGTAGTGCAAAACAGAGAGTTATTGTAGATGATTATTGGACTGAGTTGATTCCTTTGAAGCTTCACTAATCTGCATACTGGGGTTGTATGCTTGTATACCAGCAATTAACGATGAGAATCAGTAGATCTCAGGCAGGAGAATGGGCTGAAGCCTCAGAAAGCGCATTCTCGTGCACACAAAATCTTCCTTCAATCTACAGGCTTTCTTGGACTAAGCCCATAATGTATAATTTTTGGCTTATAATTATTTTATTATTATTACTATTATTATTATTAGGTATCTGTATATGTCTGCACTAAAGGGGTGTGGGAAGGAGGTATCTCTCCTAAAAACAAAATTTCTCTGAAGAACACATTTGGAGAAAGGAAACGAATGACCTCCAAAAACCATTTTAATATTTGAGCCCTCCTCCCCCCACACAACGAAAAATGTTTAAAGCGGAGGACTTTTCAGGAGTGATTTTCATTTTTGAAAGTTTGAAATAAAAAATAAACTTGAAAATATGCAACGGTGGTTGGGCGGTATGCTCGAGCCCTGGATCAAACAGTTCGTGTAACAGACTGTAAGCAAAAAACAACCCTTGTGAATAGAAACTGCAACTCGACTAGGCTATATAAAGCAAAGTCTGGACTACAATATATGCATGAATAGAAACCACTTTTTAAGCTGATTTTAAAAAGAAAAAAATAGTTGCATTAAATTTCCTCGCCAAAAGCTATCAGCGTAGGAAAATCTTATTAATTTGAGAGGTACAGCTAAACACCCCTAAAAGGGGGTTTAAATTTGATGAAAATTGTACTGTGAAATCTAGCATGTCTGAGAAGTCTTAAGTAATTATGAAAAAAAATGTGGTTTTAAGAAAACAATTTTTCCCAGGGATCGTTGCGTTGGACTTGTGGTCGTGGATTACTTGTGGAGGGTCGTTAAAGTGGAACTTTGAAGTTTTAAAGTTTTAGTGACCTTGTTAAGTAACAATAGACGCTTCACGGCATCAGGGTGTCTGATTCTGCTCTTTTGTCCCAAATAGGGTCAAAATACTATGGAGCATAATGTCCGGGATAGCCAATCGACTTAGAAATGTCGAAAGGAGATATACTTAGCCTCCTAGTTCTACAGGCTATGCTGGTGTGTGGTGGAATACTCATCCCTAAACACAGCTTCTTTCAATAAAACAATTATCGTTATTAAATTGACCGTTAACCCAATAACGCTAACGGTGATAGAGCAGGACGGTATCCAGGATTTTTGTTCGGAAGAATAGCGGGCTACCAAATTATATTCTCCCTTGGATTTTGTCTAACGGTCTCTAATAGCATTGAGGTAGAGCTCATAATTGTGAGACAGTTAGTCCGTCCCCTCCGTACGACGATGCACCCAGAAGCGACAAGTTGTATCTTTATCTGGATTTTTTTTTTCGTCGCCCGTAAAGAAGCAATAAATTGACATGCACGGAAGGTACACAAAGACGACCGAGAGCTTTTGTTAAATTCTGTACAGTAAGTGTTTACAAAAGTCTAAATGACGAGTTTTCTTTTCTCCAAAATATATATGACTTTATTTAGGTAAATGTCAATGTTCCTATGGATTAAAAGCTTTTCCTGGGAGCAGCAGAACTTACAGGTAATGTCGCCTGTATTTCTCGAAGAGAAATATTTGGGGAAAGGGTAGAGTCGCACTCCCTAAGAGAAGACACAGCACACAGAAGACCTTTCTGTAATTGGAAAATTTTCTTATTTGCTGTGCCGAAGCTCAAACGTTTGGCTCCAGGTGTCTGGCTTGGGTAGAATATTCTCACATGACCCAAGCGCAGACTCTAGTTTCTTGGTCTTAAGATTGACAGAAACAATCTTGGAAGGGGCAAAGATGCTGGGTTGCAACAGAACATTCCGTTGAACTCTAAAACGTTGTTTTAGCTGCTCAAAACTTTGTTAGAACCGTCGAAGAAGACTCTGCTGATGTCAATTCACATGGTTTAGTGTTGCTTAAAGTTTCAGTTTGCAACCATTTGGATATATTTTTAAAGTGTATATCTTTTTTCATTTATTAAAGAATCAAAAAAAAAAAAAAAATCCATGAACTCGGGGGTTATATACCTGAATGACTGAAAAAAACCCTCATATTTGGGTTAAACCATTTAATAATATTACAAACGAACAGAAATTAAGTAAATAAGTAAGCCTGAAACAGAAATATGAAAGTAGAATGCTGCACAAAGCCCGAACATAAATTATCCTGCATATGAGGGTGTGGTCGTCTCACTATGCTTCAAGAACCGAGAGGAACATCTAGATGAACGACAAGAAACATTATTTGTTCGGTCCGAGAGCTGGACTCCACTGGGGATGCTTAAACACTTCGATATAATCAATCAAGATTTCTCATTTGTTGTCCGCCTTGTGGATTGGTGTCGTCATGATACAGAGCTTTTGGTCGCAACTGCTCTCGAAGCTTGTTTTGAATTAATTTTGTAAGCCTTGTCCACAAAGCCGTCACCCTTAGGATTTAATTGGGAGAGGGGGGGGATTTTTAGTTTCAACGCATCCCATTCTCCATTTTCTTCTGCTTGGAAAGATTTTTGTACTCCAGACCATACAGAAATAGATTGCCGTATAAAACATTAAGGAATGCAAAAAAAAAAAAAAGGAAAGGTTGATAAACGTTATTATTTTATTGTTAGAAACAACATTTTATTTGTTGTTATTAGAAATAACATTTTATTTGAAAACTACCCAATTTGGTTCTAAATTGAATCATTATTACATATTCTTAATGTAATTTTTTGTAGCTTGGATCCTTTACTATCAGCAACCCAGAAATTGAGGATAAAGCTGAAAGCAATGTAACCTTGACAAAAAGCAATTTTCGCCAGAAAAAAGTCAAAATTGATCCTGAATCATTATTGCCAGGAAACCAAAAGCTGGCAAAACTTAACAAGTTGAGGATGAAAAAGGACAAGAAAGAACGTTCTAGAAGAGGTAACTGAACTATCTACAAACTTTTCCTATATTTTAGTAGTTTTAGTCAAAACAACAGGTCATAAAACCTGATGAAGATAGAACGAACCTTCCGTTATTATCTAAAACGCCATCTATACATATTTGTGCTTAGGCATACTATATATATATATATATATATATATATATATATATATATATATATATATATATATTATATATATATATATATGATATATATATATATATATATATATATATATATATATATATATATTATATATATATATATATATATATATATATATATATATATATAATATATATATATATATATATATATATATATATATATATATATATATATATATATATATATATATATATATATATATATGTATATAGATGAAAATCAAAAACGCTCAGTATATATAATTCAGTGCTATAGCATGTTTTTGTTGCCTTATGGATTGCAAAAGGTCTCAAATTCTATAAACACTCCTCAGCTGTCCGAAAGTAACAGTCGCTTATGACACACTTTGGGATTTCTGGACTTCCTAAGATAACCATATTGAACAGGATCAGGTGAATACCTAGTTTAGGCGTGAGATTGGTGTTGTATAGTGTTATAAGTGCTCTGTAGGCTAATTAATCGCTTCCCACACAACACTATTAAATTTTGAATCAAAATCGTGGAGCATGCCCAAAAAATAAAAGGAAAAAGATTGACATACCACTTTAGCCTCTAGATCCATTAAAATGGCACAATTTTCTTCTTTAACACTAACAAATTAAACTGCTATTTCTTACCTGCTTAGAAAGTAAAAAAAAAAAATCGATTAAAAAAAAAAAAATTAACAATTAGTCAACACCAATCTTAACAATTAGATTGGTGTTGTACAGTGTTATAAGTGCTGTATAGGTTAATTAATCGCTTCCCACACAACACTACAATTTTGAATCAAAATCGTGGAGCATGCCCAAAAAATAAAAGGAAAAAGATTGACATACCACTTTGCACTTTAGCCTCTAGATCCATTAAAATGGCACAATTTTCTTCTTTAACACTAACAAATTAAACTGCTATTTCTTACCTGCTTAGAAAGTAAAAAAAAAAATCGATTAAAAAAAAAAAAAATTAACAATTAGTCAACACCAATCTTAACAATTAGATTGGTGTTGTACAGTGTTATAAGTGCTGTATAGGTTAATTAATCGCTTCCCACACAACACTACAATTTTGAATCAAAATCGTGGAGCATGCCCAAAAAATAAAAGGAAAAAGATTGACATACCACTTTGCACTTTAGCCTCTAGATCCATTAAAATGACACAATTTTCTTCTTTAACACTAACAAATTAAACTGCTATTTCTTACCTGCTTAGAAAGTAAAAAAAAATGGATTAAAAAAAAAATAATTAACAATTAGTCAACACCAATCTTAACAATTAGATTGGTGTTGTACAGTGTTATAAGTGCTGTATAGGTTAATTAATCGCTTCCCACACAACACTACAATTTTGAATCAAAATCGTGGAGCATGCCCAAAAAATAAAAGGAAAAAGATTGACATACCACTTTGCACTTTAGCCTCTAGATCCATTAAAATGGCACAATTTTCTTCTTTAACACTAACAAATTAAACTGCTATTTCTTACCTGCTTAGAAAGTAAAAAAAAAATGGATTAAAAAAAAAAATAATTAACAATTAGTCAACACCAATCTTAACAATTAGATTGGTGTTGTACAGTGTTATAAGTGCTGTATAGGTTAATTAATCGCTTCCCACACAACACTACAATTTTGAATCAAAATCGTGGAGCATGCCCAAAAATAAAAGGAAAAAGATTGACATACCACTTTGCACTTTAGCCTCTAGATCCATTAAAATGGCACAATTTTCTTCTTTAACACTAACAAATTAAACTGCTATTTCTTACCTGCTTAGAAAGTAAAAAAAAATCGATTAAAAAAAAAAAATTAACAATTAGTCAACACCAATCTTAACAATTAGATTGGTGTTGTACAGTGTTATAAGTGCTGTATAGGTTAATTAATCGCTTCCCACACAACACTACAATTTTGAATCAAAATCGTGGAGCATGCCCAAAAAATAAAAGGAAAAAGATTGACATACCACTTTGCACTTTAGCCTCTAGATCCATTAAAATGGCACAATTTTCTTCTTTAACACTAACAAATTAAACTGCTATTTCTTACCTGCTTAGAAAGTAAAAAAAAATGGATTAAAAAAAAAATAATTAACAATTAGTCAACACCAATCTTAACAATTAGATTGGTGTTGTACAGTGTTATAAGTGCTGTATAGGTTAATTAATCGCTTCCCACACAACACTACAATTTTGAATCAAAATCGTGGAGCATGCCCAAAAAATAAAAGGAAAAAGATTGACATACCACTTTGCACTTTAGCCTCTAGATCCATTAAAATGACACAATTTTCTTCTTTAACACTAACAAATTAAACTGCTATTTCTTACCTGCTTAGAAAGTAAAAAAAAATGGATTAAAAAAAAAAATAATTAACAATTAGTCAACACCAATCTTAACAATTAGATTGGTGTTGTACAGTGTTATAAGTGCTGTATAGGTTAATTAATCGCTTCCCACACAACACTACAATTTTGAATCAAAATCGTGGAGCATGCCCAAAAAATAAAAGGAAAAAGATTGACATACCACTTTGCACTTTAGCCTCTAGATCCATTAAAATGGCACAATTTTCTTCTTTAACACTAACAAATTAAACTGCTATTTCTTACCTGCTTAGAAAGTAAAAAAAAAAATCGATTAAAAAAAAAAAAATTAACAATTAGTCAACACCAATCTTAACAATTAGATTGGTGTTGTACAGTGTTATAAGTGCTGTATAGGTTAATTAATCGCTTCCCACACAACACTACAATTTTGAATCAAAATCGTGGAGCATGCCCAAAAAATAAAAGGAAAAAGATTGACATACCACTTTGCACTTTAGCCTCTAGATCCATTAAAATGGCACAATTTTCTTCTTTAACACTAACAAATTAAACTGCTATTTCTTACCTGCTTAGAAAGTAAAAAAAAAATCGATTAAAAAAAAAAAAAATTAACAATTAGTCAACACCAATCTTAACAATTAGATTGGTGTTGTACAGTGTTATAAGTGCTGTATAGGTTAATTAATCGCTTCCCACACAACACTACAATTTTGAATCAAAATCGTGGAGCATGCCCAAAAAATAAAAGGAAAAAGATTGACATACCACTTTAGCCTCTAGATCCATTAAAATGGCACAATTTTCTTCTTTAACACTAACAAATTAAACTGCTATTTCTTACCTGCTTAGAAAGTAAAAAAAAATGGATTAAAAAAAAAAATAATTAACAATTAGTCAACACCAATCTTAACAATTAGATTGGTGTTGTACAGTGTTATAAGTGCTGTATAGGTTAATTAATCGCTTCCCACACAACACTACAATTTTGAATCAAAATCGTGGAGCATGCCCAAAAAATAAAAGGAAAAAGATTGACATACCACTTTGCACTTTAGCCTCTAGATCCATTAAAATGGCACAATTTTCTTCTTTAACACTAACAAATTAAACTGCTATTTCTTACCTGCTTAGAAAGTAAAAAAAAATGGATTAAAAAAAAAAATAATTAACAATTAGTCAACACCAATCTTAACAATTAGATTGGTGTTGTACAGTGTTATAAGTGCTGTATAGGTTAATTAATCGCTTCCCACACAACACTACAATTTTGAATCAAAATCGTGGAGCATGCCCAAAAAATAAAAGGAAAAAGATTGACATACCACTTTGCACTTTAGCCTCTAGATCCATTAAAATGGCACAATTTTCTTCTTTAACACTAACAAATTAAACTGCTATTTCTTACCTGCTTAGAAAGTAAAAAAAAAAATGGATTAAAAAAAAAAAATTAACAATTAGTCAACACCAATCTTAACAATTAGATTGGTGTTGTACAGTGTTATAAGTGCTGTATAGGTTAATTAATCGCTTCCCACACAACACTACAATTTTGAATCAAAATCGTGGAGCATGCCCAAAAAATAAAAGGAAAAAGATTGACATACCACTTTGCACTTTAGCCTCTAGATCCATTAAAATGGCACAATTTTCTTCTTTAACACTAACAAATTAAACTGCTATTTCTTACCTGCTTAGAAAGTAAAAAAAAAATGGATTAAAAAAAAAATAATTAACAATTAGTCAACACCAATCTTAACAATTAGATTGGTGTTGTACAGTGTTATAAGTGCTGTATAGGTTAATTAATCGCTTCCCACACAACACTACAATTTTGAATCAAAATCGTGGAGCATGCCCAAAAAATAAAAGGAAAAAGATTGACATACCACTTGCACTTTAGCCTCTAGATCCATTAAAATGGCACAATTTTCTTCTTTAACACTAACAAATTAAACTGCTATTTCTTACCTGCTTAGAAAGTAAAAAAAAAATGGATTAAAAAAAAAAATAATTAACAATTAGTCAACACCAATCTTAACAATTAGATTGGTGTTGTACAGTGTTATAAGTGCTGTATAGGTTAATTAATCGCTTCCCACACAACACTACAATTTTGAATCAAAATCGTGGAGCATGCCCAAAAATAAAAGGAAAAAGATTGACATACCACTTTGCACTTTAGCCTCTAGATCCATTAAAATGGCACAATTTTCTTCTTTAACACTAACAAATTAAACTGCTATTTCTTACCTGCTTAGAAAGTAAAAAAAAAATCGATTAAAAAAAAAAAATTAACAATTAGTCAACACCAATCTTAACAATTAGATTGGTGTTGTACAGTGTTATAAGTGCTGTATAGGTTAATTAATCGCTTCCCACACAACACTACAATTTTGAATCAAAATCGTGGAGCATGCCCAAAAAATAAAAGGAAAAAGATTGACATACCACTTTGCACTTTAGCCTCTAGATCCATTAAAATGGCACAATTTTCTTCTTTAACACTAACAAATTAAACTGCTATTTCTTACCTGCTTAGAAAGTAAAAAAAAAAATCGATAAAAAAAAAAAAAAATTAACAATTAGTCAACACCAATCTTAACAATTAGATTGGTGTTGTACAGTGTTATAAGTGCTGTATAGGTTAATTAATCGCTTCCCACACAACACTACAATTTTGAATCAAAATCGTGGAGCATGCCCAAAAAATAAAAGGAAAAAGATTGACATACCACTTTGCACTTTAGCCTCTAGATCCATTAAAATGACACAATTTTCTTCTTTAACACTAACAAATTAAACTGCTATTTCTTACCTGCTTAGAAAGTAAAAAAAAATGGATTAAAAAAAAAAAAAATTAACAATTAGTCAACACCAATCTTAACAATTAGATTGGTGTTGTACAGTGTTATAAGTGCTGTATAGGTTAATTAATCGCTTCCCACACAACACTACAATTTTGAATCAAAATCGTGGAGCATGCCCAAAAAATAAAAGGAAAAAGATTGACATACCACTTTGCACTTTAGCCTCTAGATCCATTAAAATGACACAATTTTCTTCTTTAACACTAACAAATTAAACTGCTATTTCTTACCTGCTTAGAAAGTAAAAAAAATGGATTAAAAAAAAAATAATTAACAATTAGTCAACACCAATCTTAACAATTAGATTGGTGTTGTACAGTGTTATAAGTGCTGTATAGGTTAATTAATCGCTTCCCACACAACACTACAATTTTGAATCAAAATCGTGGAGCATGCCCAAAAAATAAAAGGAAAAAGATTGACATACCACTTTGCACTTTAGCCTCTAGATCCATTAAAATGGCACAATTTTCTTCTTTAACACTAACAAATTAAACTGCTATTTCTTACCTGCTTAGAAAGTAAAAAAAAAAAATCGATTAAAAAAAAAAAATTAACAATTAGTCAACACCAATCTTAACAATTAGATTGGTGTTGTACAGTGTTATAAGTGCTCTATAGGTTAATTAATCGCTTCCCACACAACACTACAATTTTGAATCAAAATCGTGGAGCATGCCCAAAAATAAAAGGAAAAAGATTGACATACCACTTTGCACTTTAGCCTCTAGATCCATTAAAATGGCACAATTTTCTTCTTTAACACTAACAAATTAAACTGCTATTTCTTACCTGCTTAGAAAGTAAAAAAAATGGATTAAAAAAAAAAATAATTAACAATTAGTCAACACCAATCTTAACAATTAGATTGGTGTTGTACAGTGTTATAAGTGCTGTATAGGTTAATTAATCGCTTCCCACACAACACTACAATTTTGAATCAAAATCGTGGAGCATGCCCAAAAAATAAAAGGAAAAAGATTGACATACCACTTTGCACTTTAGCCTCTAGATCCATTAAAATGACACAATTTTCTTCTTTAACACTAACAAATTAAACTGCTATTTCTTACCTGCTTAGAAAGTAAAAAAAATGGATTAAAAAAAAAATAATTAACAATTAGTCAACACCAATCTTAACAATTAGATTGGTGTTGTACAGTGTTATAAGTGCTGTATAGGTTAATTAATCGCTTCCCACACAACACTACAATTTTGAATCAAAATCGTGGAGCATGCCCAAAAAATAAAAGGAAAAAGATTGACATACCACTTTGCACTTTAGCCTCTAGATCCATTAAAATGGCACAATTTTCTTCTTTAACACTAACAAATTAAACTGCTATTTCTTACCTGCTTAGAAAGTAAAAAAAAAATCGATTAAAAAAAAAATAATTAACAATTAGTCAACACCAATCTTAACAATTAGATTGGTGTTGTACAGTGTTATAAGTGCTGTATAGGTTAATTAATCGCTTCCCACACAGCACTACAATTTTGAATCAAAATCGTGGAGCATGCCCAAAAAATAAAAGGAAAAAGATTGACATACCACTTTGCACTTTAGCCTCTAGATCCATTAAAATGGCACAATTTTCTTCTTTAACACTAACAAATTAAACTGCTATTTCTTACCTGCTTAGAAAGTAAAAAAAAATGGATTGAAAAAAAAAATAATTAACAATTAGTCAACACCAATCTTAACAATTAGATTGGTGTTGTACAGTGTTATAAGTGCTGTATAGGTTAATTAATCGCTTCCCACACAACACTACAATTTTGAATCAAAATCGTGGAGCATGCCCAAAAAATAAAAGGAAAAAGATTGACATACCACTTTGCACTTTAGCCTCTAGATCCATTAAAATGACACAATTTTCTTCTTTAACACTAACAAATTAAACTGCTATTTCTTACCTGCTTAGAAAGTAAAAAAAAAATGGATTAAAAAAAAATAATTAACAATTAGTCAACACCAATCTTAACAATTAGATTGGTGTTGTACAGTGTTATAAGTGCTGTATAGGTTAATTAATCGCATCGCACACAACACTACAATTTTGAATCAAAATCGTGGAGCATGCCCAAAAAATAAAAGGAAAAAGATTGACATACCACTTTGCACTTTAGCCTCTAGATCCATTAAAATGACACAATTTTCTTCTTTAACACTAACAAATTAAACTGCTATTTCTTACCTGCTTAGAAAGTAAAAAAAAATGGATTAAAAAAAAATAATTAACAATTAGTCAACACCAATCTTAACAATTAGATTGGTGTTGTACAGTGTTATAAGTGCTGTATAGGTTAATTAATCGCTTCCCACACAACACTACAATTTTGAATCAAAATCGTGGAGCATGCCCAAAAAATAAAAGGAAAAAGATTGACATACCACTTTGCACTTTAGCCTCTAGATCCATTAAAATGGCACAATTTTCTTCTTTAACACTAACAAATTAAACTGCTATTTCTTACCTGCTTAGAAAGTAAAAAAAAAATGGATTAAAAAAAAAAAAAATTAACAATTAGTCAACACCAATCTTAACAATTAGATTGGTGTTGTACAGTGTTATAAGTGCTGTATAGGTTAATTAATCGCTTCCCACACAACACTACAATTTTGAATCAAAATCGTGGAGCATGCCCAAAAAATAAAAGGAAAAGATTGACATACCACTTTGCACTTTAGCCTCTAGATCCATTAAAATGACACAATTTTCTTCTGTAACACTAACAAATTAAACTGCTATTTCTTACCTGCTTAGAAAGTAAAAAAAAAATGGATTAAAAAAAAAATAATTAACAATTAGTCAACACCAATCTTAACAATTAGATTGGTGTTGTACAGTGTTATAAGTGCTGTATAGGTTAATTAATCGCTTCCCACACAACACTACAATTTTGAATCAAAATCGTGGAGCATGCCCAAAAAATAAAAGGAAAAAGATTGACATACCACTTTGCACTTTAGCCTCTAGATCCATTAAAATGACACAATTTTCTTCTTTAACACTAACAAATTAAACTGCTATTTCTTACCTGCTTAGAAAGTAAAAAAAAAATGGATTAAAAAAAAAATAATTAACAATTAGTCAACACCAATCTTAACAATTAGATTGGTGTTGTACAGTGTTATAAGTGCTGTATAGGTTAATTAATCGCTTCCCACACAACACTACAATTTTGAATCAAAATCTTGGAGCATGCCCAAAAAATAAAAGGAAAAAGATTGACATACCACTTTGCACTTTAGCCTCTAGATCCATTAAAATGACACAATTTTCTTCTTTAACACTAACAAATTAAACTGCTATTTCTTACCTGCTTAGAAAGTAAAAAAAAAATGGATTAAAAAAAAAATTAACAATTAGTCAACACCAATCTTAACAATTAGATTGGTGTTGTACAGTGTTATAAGTGCTGTATAGGTTAATTAATCGCTTCCCACACAACACTACAATTTTGAATCAAAATCGTGGAGCATGCCCAAAAAATAAAAGGAAAAAGATTGACATACCACTTTGCACTTTAGCCTCTAGATCCATTAAAATGACACAATTTTCTTCTTTAACACTAACAAATTAAACTGCTATTTCTTACCTGCTTAGAAAGTAAAAAAAAATGGATTAAAAAAAAAAAATAATTAACAATTAGTCAACACCAATCTTAACAATTAGATTGGTGTTGTACAGTGTTATAAGTGCTGTATAGGTTAATTAATCGCTTCCCACACAACACTACAATTTTGAATCAAAATCGTGGACATGCCCAAAAAATAAAAGGAAAAAGATTGACATACCACTTTGCACTTTAGCCTCTAGATCCATTAAAATGACACAATTTTCTTCTTTAACACTAACAAATTAAACTGCTATTTCTTACCTGCTTAGAAAGTAAAAAAAAAATGGATTAAAAAAAAAAAATAATTAACAATTAGTCAACACCAATCTTAACAATTAGATTGGTGTTGTACAGTGTTATAAGTGCTGTATAGGTTAATTAATCGCTTCCCACACAACACTACAATTTTGAATCAAAATCGTGGAGCATGCCCAAAAAATAAAAGGAAAAAGATTGACATACCACTTTGCACTTTAGCCTCTAGATCCATTAAAATGACACAATTTTCTTCTTTAACACTAACAAATTAAACTGCTATTTCTTACCTGCTTAGAAAGTAAAAAAAAATGGATTAAAAAAAAAATAATTAACAATTAGTCAACACCAATCTTAACAATTAGATTGGTGTTGTACAGTGTTATAAGTGCTGTATAGGTTAATTAATCGCTTCCCACACAACACTACAATTTTGAATCAAAATCGTGGAGCATGCCCAAAAAATAAAAGGAAAAAGATTGACATACCACTTTGCACTTTAGCCTCTAGATCCATTAAAATGACACAATTTTCTTCTTTAACACTAACAAATTAAACTGCTATTTCTTACCTGCTTAGAAAGTAAAAAAAAATGGATTAAAAAAAAAATAATTAACAATTAGTCAACACCAATCTTAACAATTAGATTGGTGTTGTACAGTGTTATAAGTGCTGTATAGGTTAATTAATCGCTTCCCACACAACACTACAATTTTGAATCAAAATCGTGGAGCATGCCCAAAAAATAAAAGGAAAAAGATTGACATACCACTTTGCACTTTAGCCTCTAGATCCATTAAAATGGCACAATTTTCTTCTTTAACACTAACAAATTAAACTGCTATTTCTTACCTGCTTAGAAAGTAAAAAAAAATGGATTAAAAAAAAAAATAATTAACAATTAGTCAACACCAATCTTAACAATTAGATTGGTGTTGTACAGTGTTATAAGTGCTGTATAGGTTAATTAATCGCTTCCCACACAACACTACAATTTTGAATCAAAATCGTGGAGCATGCCCAAAAAATAAAAGGAAAAAGATTGACATACCACTTTGCACTTTAGCCTCTAGATCCATTAAAATGACACAATTTTCTTCTTTAACACTAACAAATTAAACTGCTATTTCTTACCTGCTTAGAAAGTAAAAAAAAAATGGATTAAAAAAAAAATAATTAACAATTAGTCAACACCAATCTTAACAATTAGATTGGTGTTGTACAGTGTTATAAGTGCTGTATAGGTTAATTAATCGCTTCCCACACAACACTACAATTTTGAATCAAAATCGTGGAGCATGCCCAAAAAATAAAAGGAAAAAGATTGACATACCACTTTGCACTTTAGCCTCTAGATCCATTAAAATGACACAATTTTCTTCTTTAACACTAACAAATTAAACTGCTATTTCTTACCTGCTTAGAAAGTAAAAAAAAATGGATTAAAAAAAAAATAATTAACAATTAGTCAACACCAATCTTAACAATTAGATTGGTGTTGTACAGTGTTATAAGTGATGTATAGGTTAATTAATCACTTCCCACACAACACTACAATTTTGAATCAAAATCGTGGAGCATGCCCAAAAAATAAAAGGAAAAAGATTGACATACCACTTTGCACTTTAGCCTCTAGATCCATTAAAATGACACAATTTTCTTCTTTAACACTAACAAATTAAACTGCTATTTCTTACCTGCTTAGAAAGTAAAAAAAAAATGGATTAAAAAAAAAATAATTAACAATTAGTCAACACCAATCTTAACAATTAGATTGGTGTTGTACAGTGTTATAAGTGCTGTATAGGTTAATTAATCGCTTCCCACACAACACTACAATTTTGAATCAAAATCGTGGAGCATGCCCAAAAAATAAAAGGAAAAAGATTGACATACCACTTTGCACTTTAGCCTCTAGATCCATTAAAATGACACAATTTTCTTCTTTAACACTAACAAATTAAACTGCTATTTCTTACCTGCTTAGAAAGTAAAAAAAAATGGATTAAAAAAAAAAATAATTAACAATTAGTCAACACCAATCTTAACAATTAGATTGGTGTTGTACAGTGTTATAAGTGCTGTATAGGTTAATTAATCGCTTCCCACACAACACTACAATTTTGAATCAAAATCGTGGAGCATGCCCAAAAAATAAAAGGAAAAAGATTGACATACCACTTTGCACTTTAGCCTCTAGATCCATTAAAATGACACAATTTTCTTCTTTAACACTAACAAATTAAACTGCTATTTCTTAACTGCTTATAAAGTAAAAAAAAATGGATTAAAAAAAAAAATAATTAACAATTAGTCAACACCAATCTTAACAATTAGATTGGTGTTGTACAGTGTTATAAGTGCTGTATAGGTTAATTAATCGCTTCCCACACAACACTACAATTTTGAATCAAATTCGTGGAGCATGCCCAAAAAATAAAAGGAAAAAGATTGACATACCACTTTGCACTTTAGCCTCTAGATCCATTGAAATGACACAATTTTTTCTTTAACACTTAAACAAATTAAACTGTTATTTCTTACCTGCTTACAAAGTAAAAAAATGGATTAAAAAAAAAATTAACAATTAGTCACCACTTTTTCCACAAAATAATTTTTTTGAAGAAAAGTAAAAAGCTACATTAAACAAAAATGGGCAGAAATAAATTCAAATAATTTTCGAAGCATAAAACTATCACAAGTCACTATCAATAAGTAAATGAAACCGAAAACGAACAGAAATTACAATAAATAACCGAGTCAAATTCAAAACGAGCAGAAACTAAGATGAATAAGAGGGATGGAGCAAACTCCATGCCTTCTGAAGAACGTAATTTGCAGTCTACTGAAAACAATCCAAAATTTGAGCTGAAGATAATTTCTTAAACCACATTGGCCTGACATCACATAAAGAAAGAAAAACGAGCAAAAATGGGGTTTTTATAGGCCAAATGAAAATACTGAAAAAACAAAGCGAATATTTCGAGAGGACAAACGCCTCTCTTCTTCAGCGCGAAACGAAACGATGTATCCAAGGAAAGTGCCGAAGAGAAAAAAAAAAAAAAAATAAAAAAAAAAAAAAAAAAAAAAAAAAAAAATATGTTGTTCGCTAGTATCCGTCGATGGCAGTTCATATTTTTTTGGATTTTGTGCAAATCGCGGATATTGGCGAATAACTCGCTTTTATGGTTGTTAGGTATTTGGTTTTAATTCTTTTAATTTTTGGCTTTTATTGAATTTTATTCATCTTTTAAGTTTTTGGTTTTTTCTTTGGTTTTTTGGTTCTTTTCACATTGACTTTCCGCGTTTTTTTTTTGTTGTTGTTTTTTTCTCTTCGGCACTTTCCTTGGATACATCGTTTCGTTTCGCGCTGAAGAAGAGAGGCGTTTGTCCTCTCGAAATATTCGCTTTGTTTTTGCAGTATTTTCATTTGGCCTATAAAAACCCCATTTTTGCTCGTTTTTCTTTCTTTATGTGATTTGAGCTGAATATTTCTATTTCTCATAATATCGAAAAAAATACCATCATAACGAAGGCTACTGAAGAAAAAAAACAAAAAAAAACAAATGAATGCGGATTGGCTGTTTCACATACATATACTGATATTAATTCCTTAAATTCTTAATAATTTTGGATTGATTAAAGTCGAAAAGTGAAAACATTTAAAATGTATTTTATTTTCAGTAAAGTGCAAACTGTGTTTTGGTCTTCAGAAGGCATGGGGGGCGTCAGCCCTACTCATCTTAGTTTCTGCTCTTTTTTAGTTTGAGTCGGTTATTTATTGTAATTTCTATTCGTTTTGGGTCTCATTTATTTATTGATAGTGATTTATGGTAGTTTTACGCTTAGAAAACTATTTGACTTTACTCTGCTCATTTTTGGTTTAATGTAGCTCTTTAATTTTCTTTGAAAAACTTATTTTGTGGAAAAAGCAATTTATTTTTGTTTGTTTTTTTATTGGCATAGTCTTTTTCATTTGAAAAGAAAAGCATATTTAAACTTTTTCGGTTTTTCTTTAAGAATCCGTACTTTGGCTTACTATTTGTATATTGGAGAAAAGCTTTCGACAATTTTTAATAAGACACACCCTTTTGAAAATCTGGACACATAGCTTATCGTTTGACTTAGTTTCACATCTCAAGTTTTCCTGAAAAATAAAACTTAATACCATCCCAAAACATTATATCTATGCTATTTTGATGACCTGGATGTACTTACACTGTTTTGATTTAGTTCAATTGTAGTAATAGTAGTAGCCCTGAAAGTTTCAACTTAATACCCTCAGTCATTCTTGAGATATTGCTGTGACGTCTTATTGGTAACCCTATACCTTTTATATCCCATACCCTAGCAGAAGTAATAGTAGGAGCAATAGGAGTAGTATTAGTGATAGCAGTAGCAGTATTAGTAGTAAGGAATAATGGTATTCATATTATGCGTTTTTGGTCTAGTACAACATGCCCTCCTCATGCCCTGGTGGTTGCAACTTAATACTTTAAGCCATTTCTGAGATATTTATGATACGTTCTGTTGATACCCTGCATACACTTAATGTGTTTTGATTTAGCCCAACATCCCCCTCAACAGTCCCTAAAGCTTCACATTAATACCATTAGCCTAAGTAATATTAACTAACAGGAGTTTTATTAGCTCAACATACCCTTCAGAATGCTCATAAAGTTTCAACCTAATGCTCTAAGCCATTCTTGATGTGCGGTTGATACGGCCATTTGACATCCTGCTTACATACAGCGTGTTTCAATATAGTTTAACGTACCCCCACTATTTTTTGTAATTGTCTTCTTAATACCCTTAGCCTTAATAGTAGTATGAGTAGTAGCAGTATAAGTAGCAGGGGTAGTATAGATAAACTACCTTTTGGTTGGTTCAACATCCCCCTTAACATGCTCTGAAAGTTTCAACTTAATACTCTAAGCTATTCCTTAGATATAGTTGTTTTTAGTTAACGGCTTTTTATTAACTTGCATCTACAAAGCATGTTTCAATTTAATTCGCTATCCTCTTCGACATTACCTGAAAGCTTCACTGTAACACACTTAGCTTCATTAGTACCTGTAGTAGTCGTCTTAGTAGTATCTGTAGCAGTCGTAGTAGTAGTAGCAGTTGTAGTAGTAGTTGTAGAAGCAGTAGTAGTAGTAGTGGTAGTAGTTGTAGTAGTATGCACATTTTGCATTTTCACCATCCTCCTTGACTTGTTCGGAAAGTTTCAACTTAATACCCTAGTCCAATCATGGGATACTGGTGATACGCCCATTTGACAACCTGCTTGTACAGAGTATATTTTTATTTATTTAAAGATCCTTCCAACCATTCCCTGAAACTTTCACCTTAATACCCTTAACCTCAGTAGAAGTAGTGGTCGTAGCAGTCGTAATAGTACCAATAGTGGGAACACGCACATTGTGCTATTTGGTTAGTTCAACATGCCCTTGGTCAATTGATCGTCCCCCTCATCATTCCCTTAAAGTTCCAGCTTAATACCCTCAACCCTTCCTTAGTTTCTCTCGTTTGACAACCTGTATGCACTTGTCATGTTTTGATTTAGTTCAACACTCCCCTCAACATTCTTTGAAAGCTTAGTATTAGTGACAGCAGTAGTAGTATTAGTATAAGCAGCAATGGTATTCACATTGCGCCTTTTCGTTGTAGTAAAACATCCTCTTGCCCTGATGGTTGCAGCTTAATACTGTAAACCGTTTCTGAGATGCACAAAATGTGTTTTGATCTGGACCAACTTCCCCTCAACAGTCCCTGAAAGCTCCACATTAATACCATTAGCCTTAGTATTATTAGTACTAACAGCAGTTGTAGTACTTCTACTTCTAGTAGTATGCACATAGTGCATTTTTATTAGCCCAACATACCGTTCAGGATTCTCGGAAAGTTTCAAACTAATTCTCTAAGCCGTTCTTGATATACTGTTGATACGGCCATTTGACAGCTTACAGCTCCAACTTAATACCATCATCCAACTTAATACCCTCAGTCATTCCTGATTTTCCGCTTTTTGACAACCTTTATGCACATAACATGTTTTGATTTAGTTCAACACTCCCCTCGACATTCTTTGAAAGCTTTACTTCAATGCACTTGGTCCTTTGAACATTAATATGTCCTTTTGAAAACTTGCATGCATGCAGTCTTTTTTTCGTTTAATTGAAACTCCCCCTAAACGTTTCCTAAAAGTTTCACCTTAGTACCCTTAGCCTCATTAGTTACAGCAATTGTACCAGTGGTATTAGTAGTATGCACATATTACCTTTTGGTTAATTCAAAATCCGTCACAACATACCCTGAAAGTTCCAACTTGTTAATGTAAGCCGTTCCTGATATATTGCTGTTAAATCCTTTTGACAATCTACATGCTCGTAGTTTGTCTTGATCTAGTTCAACTTCCACCTAAACATTCCTTGAAAGCTTCACCTTAATACCCTTCGATCCAGTAGTAGCAATAGTTGTAGTAGTAGCATTAATTGGAGCATGCACATAGCGCCTTTGTTGTTTTTGTTTTTTTTAACATTCCCCACAACACACGCTGATAGTTTCAACTTAATACCATAAGCTGTTGAGGAGGCATTGCTGATACGTCCTCGTGACAACCTGTATGCTGTGTTTTGATTTAGTTCAACATTGTTTCAAAATTCCAAAAATTTTCGCATTTTTACCCTTAGCTTTAGTTGCAGTAGTAGTAGTACCAGTACTAATAGTAGTAGCAGTAGAATGAGTAGCCCTTGTCGCGAGGGCTGTGGAGAAGTTGACTTTCCCAGAGAAAAAGCTATTGGACCTCTCAACTATACTGAACAAAAGGGCTATCTCAAGATTTTGATTGGATGTGTCTGGGGAATTGATGGACGTGAGAGGTGGGCTGATTGCCCTACAGTCACTTTTGACTTTTTAAAGGGGCACTAGAATTTTCAGTTTCCAATCGAATGAGCTCCTTCCAATGTTTCTACGGCAACCTCTTCTATACGAAGCGTCTTGATAAAAAAAAAGTACATTGTGACCACATCGCTCTTTATGCGCTATTGTGCTGCCTATGATTCCCCTCTAAATGTCTGTTACCAGGTTTCTCTTAGTAACGAATTCTAAAGTTATAGATTTTCAAAAGGCTTTTCAGCTTTTGAAAAAGATAGTACTGAACACTAACCGGTCTCTTCTCAGAATGTCAGAACCAACTCATATTGCCCCTCGATAATGGTATCGTTACGCGAAAGCACGTCTTATTCTTCTTTGAGTGAGCGAATAAAATGCAATTTTACGGTAAAAAAGAAAATGCAATCAAGTTATGCTTTATCGTTATAATGCTGAAAATCTTCATCTTGTACTTATTTTAAAAACCTCACAATAAAACACGAATCATTGCGAGATTTACGAAAATAGAGTAATCATTACCAAAATAATTTAAAAAGACTGAATTCACCGGTTGTGAAGAAAATTCTTGAAGAATTACTTTATATGTTTAATCGCCCAACGGAGGAAAAGTCAAATAATTTGATTGTAAATTATGGGTGGTGGCAATTCTATGTGCACATATATCGGTGTGCCCATACCAAAGGGTCTATTTGACACGTTATTTTGAAAATAGGCCGTCATGATCTTACGGTCCTCTAGTGGTTCTTTGCCCATAGGGCCTGTTTTTAAATGTATATTTTCGACTAGCAATTTATTGATGAGTGGCAATGAATGAGGCAAGAATATTAACTATTTAATTAGTTCATCTGACAAAATTTCCTTCTTATTTATTTTGACATAGCTTAGGATTGGAGAGAGCTGTCTTGGGTCGGAGATTGGAGAGAGCTTTAGGGCTGCTGGGATGCCTTTCTTTTCTTTTTTTTAATGACAGGCATTACAATGTCGTCAGTAAGTATGATGTAAGGTGTATCGCTATCATAAAGACTATCAGAAAGAAAGTTGAAATACCTCTTGAAGGAGTGTTAAAAGACAACTTTCTTGGACCATCTGTATGCTGGGATTTCATTCTACGCTCCATAAGGCTGTCGGATGAACTCATCCTACGCTTAACTCAGTCTGA
Source organism: Artemia sinica (assembly GCA_027921565.1). NCBI lineage: Eukaryota > Metazoa > Arthropoda > Branchiopoda > Anostraca > Artemiidae > Artemia > Artemia sinica. Next base: position 52,511,859 of record CM051259.1, on the reverse strand, counting down.
TAGTTCTTTCGATGATGGTTATCAAGTATGATAGAGGTTACAAATGACATATTTTTGTTGCCTCAACTCTAGTAGGGATCACCTTGGTAATTTATCAAAAAGGAGAATAGTACACGTGCTTGGTAGTACAGATGGTACAGTTTCAAAGGTGCAGGTGGTAGTATCGTCTTAAACTTTACCATCATGGTCAGAGCCGTATCCAGGATTTTTTTCGGGGGGGGGGAGGGGGGTACTAATAGATTTTTTTTTGGGGGGGGGGTAAACAAAAAATTAAAATACGCATCGAAAATTTGTTTATTTTCATTTTTGTTACGTTTTTACGAGTCAGAAAATTTCGGGGGGGGGGGTCAAACCCCCTAACCCCTCGCTGGATACGGCCTTGATCATGGTGAAATTTTAAAGGATCACCGTCTAAATTTAAATCCTTTTTGGATTGATTTTGCAAGTGTTAGAGTGAAGCTAAAGTGATCCCTGGTGCAACAACAAAGAATGGGGGGCAATACTAAGTCACTTGCCTGACACATGAGGTACACAGTGGTATAGTGGAGTTACCTAGTAGAGGTTTTCTACCTTTAATGTGATGGCCGTACCAGGAGAGGTTCAAAAAGATTAAGGATGACATTGTATTTATATTTGTATAATTGAAAAATTCATGATGTGCTTTATTTGGCTTTTCTAATATGCCTTTATTTTGCAGGGCGATTAAGTGATCAATTGGCAAACGATCTAGGAAGCACACTTTGAACGCTATAAGATGAAATATCGAAGACATGTTTCAATATTTAAATGCTGTTCTTTGTTTCTTCTTTAGTAATATATTTGCTCTCAGATTGTTATCCTTATTTGCTTCGTTTTTTTCGCAGTATTCTCCTATCTTGTGTGAGCTTTTGACTCATTTTTATTCTTGCTATTGCTCTCAGTGACTTGGGTCTAGTTGGAATTTTAGTTTTAGGGGCAGGTTAAGATGTGAAATAGATAAACCCATTAATTTAAAAAAAGTTAAAGTAGGGTCTAATTGGCTTTTAAATTATTTGTTAGCATTCAATGTCCAAGTTTTTCCTGTGATTTTGGTTTTAACTTGTCTCTTTAGGGAATTTTCTTTTGAACGTACAAAGTTAACCTTAAAAAAAAATGTCAAAAGTCGGCTGGATGGATTTGGGTCTTCTTTTGTATTTCATCCCTATTTTCTTTTTACAGTTTTCTCTTATTCCTCTTATTCTTAATCCTCTTTTCTTCTTCTAATTTGACGCTGCGAAGATGAACCAAACCGAGGGAAGGGATGAACACAACAGTAGGTCCATCTTTGGTCATCATTTGTTAAAATACTTGAATTTTCGGTCAAATCACCAGAATGTTCCTTTTTTGCGGTCAGACCTTAATTACAGGGTTGCCACCCGGTGAGGAAAATATATATATATATATATATATATATATATATATATATATTATATATATATATATATATATATATATATATATATATAATATATATATATATATATATATATATATATATATATATATATATATAGCGTGTCCCCAGGTGGCAGTGGGGGAACACCCTACAGATATGTAGGCTACCTCCATAGAAGGGAGGGACCAAGAGGGGACCTAGTCCTTGGGGGTCCATAATTGAAACTGGGGCACCCTCTCCCGGGGCCGTAGATACAGGTGGAGGAGGAAGAAGGCCCCTCATATAAACACTCAACGGGGCCAACCGGCATGTGTACACGTCCCGTGAGTTACAAACCTTCTCCCTGTGATGGGTTAAATTGCATAGTGATGCAGAACACCATCGCGGGAGGATCCTCAATAGGAGGACAACTGCGACAGGGCGTAAAATCCAGATCAATGGACAACGGACTCTGCAAAGGGCTGCCTCGACCCTTTTGGGGTACCTGCAAGACAGGGGACCTCGTGGTCAACTCTATTCGCACTTGAGGAGATTCTGATTAATGGATAATTCTTCTGGGCTTGGTCTGTTTTGGTGGACGTTTTCGAGCTAAAAAACCTCTTCCTAGCTAATGTATCTACTATGGGCTGCCTCCCCGTTGTAGCACAATTTTTGTAGGCAAGAATATATAATGAGTCGGAGGTGATAGCCTTGAGACTGTGTGTGCAGGATTTCGACTCTTGTTGATAATAGAAGTGCATCGCCAAGTGCTGAAAACCATGTTGTGACCAAGATGGGCCCAGGATTGCACAAAGCCTCCATTCTTTCTAGAGGTCCCAAGTAACTTCTTGCTCTCTTGTTCTAAGCCGGCTTAAGCGCTTCGGTGTAGACTTGAGAAGATGTGTTGGTCCCCGTCCTGCACTGGTATCGGGGACCATTGCTTTTCCTGAGGCCAAAATAATTTCAATGATTTAAAGAACATGAAAATTGGAACTTGGAATCTTAGGACGTTAAAAAATAACTATCGTATCGACATTTTGACTGACGAATTCAGATGGGCTTATTAGGAGTTTCAGAAACTCATATCCTCATGGTTAGGAAGCATGAAATTAGGTGATATAGAATTTGTTTACTCACGCGGGAAGGATGGCGTACACAGACAGGGAGTAGGGCTCATTATGAATAAGGAAGCTGCCAAGTCTGTAGAACCGACTGACGGAGATACTAGTGACTCAGATGAATTTTACTTACAGTTACAGGAGCCAATAGACAGGGTCCCAGGTAGAAATATGGTGTTTTTATTAGGGGATCTTAACGCACAGGTCGGTAGAAATAGGGATAGATGGTATCCTAGCCTAGGTAAATTTTTTCATAGGAAAAGAAAACAATAATGGCTACAGACTGTTGCAATTTTGTAGGTATAACGATCTAGTTATAACCAATACGATGTTTGGTCATAAAATGGTCCATAAGTTAACATGGCCTCACCATCATATCAAAATAAAATTTTAACTTTATTTTATTATCTAATTATGTTGAATACAATATATAATTTTTTTTTTACCAATATTTAACTAATCTTTTCCAATGCCAATAAATGATTTTTTAATCTTCTCTTTAAATGACACGAGGGAGCTCCTACCTCCCCGTTCCTCTTGGAACAGGTTCCATGACCTTGCACAAGTTATATTCGGAGCAAAATCCGATCGTACAATCGAGGTGAAGGGTATTTGCAGGTTTGAGGATGATCTGGTTTTACATTATACTGGTCCAATATTGGTCGAAATAATGTTTTAAATGCAGACGGGAGTTCACCTGCTAGAAACTTGAACACAAAGGTCAAGCATGACTGATGATGCAGCGACTCCACCGACAAATACTCTTCATTTTTTCCAATTATTTCAAAGATCGCTTATGAATGAAATTGAGCTTATGCAGGTGAGATTTAAAAGTCGATTGCCAGATCATTGCACAATATTGTAAATGGGGTTTAATAAGAGCGTTGTACAGCAGGACCAGTGTTTCCTGCTACAAAGTTTTCTTTAGTTTTCTTTATTATTCCAAGTTTCCGGGATATCTTCAGCTACTGCTTGAATGTGATGCAGAAATGACAGGTTCTCATCAAGTAGGACTCCCAGGTATTTTGCAAAATGCTTTTCTGGCTGACTGAGCAAACCTCTGGGCGTTTCAATACCACCCATCTCCAGATGGGCGCTTCTGACCCGGCAAAAAAATAAAACGAAAGATTTATCAACCTTAACCACAACTTGGTTAGAATCCATCCAGAGATTCGTCTCCTCGAGAACAATCCTAAGCTTGAAAATGAGCACTGTTATATCCCTTTCACAGCAGCCTAGTATGGTGTCATCTACAAAAGCCACAAGCTCATCATCATCTACAGGCTGAAAAGAAGCTTCATCATGATATAGCGTACAGCAGTGAAGATTAGTGCGCTACTCAGATCGTGAGCGTGAATCAGGAACAGTAGAGATCCCAATATTGACCCTTGGGGGACACCGCAATTAACTACTACATTATTTCCTGGGTCTTTTCCCAAATAAATCCTGCGGTCCCTCAAGTACGATCTGAACCAATCCAGAGTGTTTCCTCTTATTCCTATATGCTCCAGTTTCCCGAGGAGAATAGGGTGGTACATGCTACCAAAGGCTTTTCTGATATCAATCAGGACAGCTGCAGGTAGAAGGCGAAAATCCAGAACTTTGTTGATCCATAAACTCAAAGCTGTTAGTGCATCTTGGGTGTAGTGTCCTGGTCGAAACCCAAACTGATGAGCATTAAGAAACCCTTTTTTCTCCAGAAACTGGAGTTGCTGCTGCTGCATGGGTTTTTCCAAAACATTCGAAAAACCTAGAAGAATGGAAATAGGTCTATAATTCAAAGGATCAGCTCGAGAACCTCCTTTGTACAAAGGAACTATTCTAGCTTTCTTTAGCCGTCCTGGGAAAGCACCCTTTGCAGACAAATTGATCAGGTAAGTAAGCGGCTCTATGATTGACGAAGCAGCTGCTTTTAACTCATTAGTGTGCACTCGGTCGAATCCAGAAGCAGAATTTCCTCTTAGGTTTCGTATAATCAACAGAATTTCAGGTGGAAAGACAGGAGCGAGAGCCATTGACTTGGTGCATGCTAGGTAATCTTTAAAAATATTCACGGGGTTTTCAACGTAATTTGCTTTTTTTTCCCACCTGTCCAAAAAATGATCCCAGCGCATTTGCAACGTTTTCTGGTCCCGATATGGTTTCCCCATTTACAGATAATTTCGAAGGAAGCTCAGGTGGGGCACTGCAGGGACGCAGTAAAGAGTTTACAACCTTCCATATCTTCCGTGAATCTTTCCCACTTTCAGCTATTTTTCCAATGAAATAATTTCTCTTAGCTTTACGTAAAATTGATCGAAGGCATTTTTATATTCAATACGTTTCTCAAGCGTCACTATGCAATGGTCATTTACATGATTAGTCCAAAGCTTATTTTTCTTACTAGTACACTGGATCAGTCCATGACTAATCCAAGGGCTGATGGGTTGATTTTTCGTCCAGTCTTCCTTGTATACTTTCTAGAGCAGCAATCGATATACTTTCTCATAAAAATGTTATAGAATACCTCAAATTCTGCATTAAAATCTTCTTTATTCATAGTATTATCCCAGGATGTGCTCTCCAGTACTTGTTTAAGGGTTTCTAGGTTCTCATCATTTAGTTTCCACGTGACAAATCCCTGCGTAGTCGTGGCATTGGGCTTTGGACCTTTGTGCTGTATTTTAAAATTCGTAAGCAGAGGGAAGTAATCAGAAGTGTCAGATAGCAAGGCAGAGGCCCATCTTGGATGCAGCGTCGAAAAAATGCTGTTAACCAATGAATTGGAGGTGGTAGTTACTCGAGTAGGTATCGTAGTTGACGGGTACATGTTCGAAGCAGACATTATACTGAGCAGATCTATCGCACCTGATGATAGAGGAAGAGTTAGATTGATGTTAAAGTCCCCCATTAAGATGGCTTCGTTCCCTTGTCTCTCCAGAAGATCATATATTTGACCTAAGATTTCCTAGAACGAAGAGACAGATCCTGCCGGTGAACGGTATACTTCTGCAAGTGTTACATTCTTCCGAGAAGGTAAAATTACTTCCAAGAAGAGAGATTCATAAACTCCTTCGATATTCCGGGTTAACTCTTTATTGATGCAGGCTGAACATTCTTGCCACGTGTAAATAGCCAAGCCTCCTCTATTCACTGTAGATCTGTGCAGCAATTGGGAAGAATAACCAGGTGTTTCTAAAAGGGTATCGGTGTGTCTCGTTAGAAAAGTTTCGCAAATCCTGACTACATCTGGCTGCAGCCTTTGGCAAAAATTCGTTACATCAGAAAACGAGGAGCATAAGCCTTGACAGTTAATCTGGAGAACAGTGAGCTGAGATTCAGAGCGTCCCTTAGTCACATTACACACCTCTTCATATCAGCTTCTAGGAAATTTACTCTTATCAAATATCAGGAATTCATTACTAATTTCAACATCAAAAACTTTCCAGATCCAAAAAATTTTCTACCAACTCTGCTAATCTTGCATTACTTTGACCTGCTGATGAGGAGGCGCCCCCCGAGAGATCAGAACAGGAATTCATAACTTATCATATACTCGAGAGAGGCAATGGTTTTACTTTTGAAAGGAGCAGTAGACCCCTTTGAAAGTTGCGAACCCGAACTTTTCTTATCCCACTGAAAAAGAAAAAACAAATAAGGACTCACAAAAAGGAAAAACATCTCTTTGGATCAAAAGAAAAAAAACAACTTCAAGATTAAGCAAACGGCAATTAAACAATAATACTCTCGGGGAGAACAGTTATAATACTTTTTAATTAATATGTTTCACTTATTTCTTTTACCACCATAAATTACCAAGATTCTCTCCAAATCCTACCACTATCAGTACTACAGCTGCCCCAATAACTCACTAAATGTAAAAAATTTTGTAACACTCTATGCTTCCAAATCAGATTCATTGGGACTGTTTGGCCCAGGGTGGGGAAGCTTGAGTGGATCGTAGCAGTCATCTTGCAGCTTCATCCATTGTGACGTCTTTGTTTTGTTTGGTTTATAACCAAAGTTTGATTCCCTTTTTAATCAAACACGTTTCTGCCCATTTCTCAATCGCTATTTTTGACGTTCTTAGCTTGTAAACAAGAGATAATAGTTCTTTCCGTCTTTTACTGAGATCCTTAGGCAAGTCCACAGAGACACTCAAACCAATTTTTTTTCAACTTACCACGCTCTTTCATTATTTCTGACCGGTCAAAATTTTCTAGGCTAGCGAAAATCAGATCTTTGGACTTTTTCGTTGCGCACTGTTTCTAAGGGTTGGGCCGCTAGGGCTAGACGACTCGGAGTTTCATGTTTTCTTTGAAGGTCTGTATACAAAACTGGCACGTATATGCTTGGCATTAGCTATTCTCAGTTTTGACCCGAAGAAGCTATTTACTTTCTGACGGAGGTCCTTCTGAAAATTATATGTTTGAAAAGGGGGAAGTACCTAGCGATTTTAGGAAAACCTTAATTAAACCACTGTATAAGAAAGGTGATAAGAGTGAGTGTGGTTATCATTGAGGTATTAGTCTGGCCTCTGGAGGTAGCAAATTACTTAGTAATATGATACTTTTTAGACTGCGATATGCTGTTGACAAAGTTTTAAGAGGGAAACAGTGCGGTTTTAGAAAAGGTAGAGGATGTGTCGACCAAATTGTCACTCTTAGGTTAATAATTCATAAGTGCCTAAGTTATCAAACACCTTGGGTCCTCAGTTTTATAGATTATGAACAAGTGTTCGATTCTGTTGATAGAAGAGCTTTAGCAAAGGTTTTGTCCTTGTATGGTATACCAGACAAATACATTAAAGTGATTAGTGCTATGTACGAGAATAGCACTGCTACGGTTAAGGTAGGAAATGAGGATAGTAGCTGGTTTCGTATCAAATCAGGAGTTAAGCAGGGTTGTGTTCTATCCCCTTTATGTAGATCATTTTGATGGATTTTGTCTTAAGAAGCACAGGAAAGGCAATGGGAGAACACGGAATCAAATGGAGAGGAAACACTTTCCTGGGCTTAGATTATGCTGATGATTTAAGCATCCTAGATGAAAGTGTGAGCAAAATGAAAGAGCTTTTAGAGGTTTTGCAAGTTCATGGTGCTAGAATAGGTTTGGAAATAAATGTTAAGAAGACTCAGTCACTAAGGTTAGGAATAAGTGAAGATGAAAAGGTGACGTTGGATAACGAAAACATTGATCAGGTGGACAGCTTCACTTACCTTGCTATTATTATAAGTAAAGACGGTGGGAGCAGTGAAGATGATAAAAGTACAATAGCCAAGGCTCGGGGTGTTTTTTCACAGTTAAAAAAAAGTTTGAAAAAATACGAAGATAAGTCTGCAAACCAAGGTTAGAATATTAGAAGCTACAGTGATGACAGTGGTCAAATATGGCTCTGAAGCTTGGCTCCAAAAAGCGGATGAAGATTTGCTAGATGTTTTCGAGAGAAATTACCTACAGTCCCGCTTTCTAGGGCACGATCTGTGGTTGAAGGATGACAGATTGCCAAAGATTTTCCTTTTCGGTCAGCTGTCTAGGGCTAAACAGAAAGCAGGTCGTCCGCGGTTGGTCTGGGAGGATGTCATAAAGAAAGATTTAAAAGAAATAGGAACTTCCTGGGAGGGTGTAAAGAGGGAGGCTTTGAATAAATTGGGCTGGAGTAGGAGCATGCGTACCTGTGTTGGCCTTTAGGGGTTTTTCGTCCCAAAATAAAGTTTGTAGGGTTGTCTGCTAGAGGTTCTAGGAAATTTTTAATTTTTTTCCCTACATTCCTTATTTCTATTTTTTTTTTTTATTTCAGTATAAACAACCCAAAATATCATTTTTAGTTTCTGATCTTTTTAGTGTTCATGGAAGAAAAAACTGAAGACTAGATTTTAACTAAGCAGTAAAGGTCTTTGCAATACGAGCAGTTCTTTCAATAAACACAAAAAAAAAGTCGACTATTCTAATCAAGATTTTTAGACTTCTCAGTTTTCCAAAATAAATTTTCCTAAAATACATTAAATTAATCAATTGTAACATTACAGCCATAATGATGTGATAGAATATTAAAGCTAAAGCATATTCAATTCATTATATTCATTCAACCATATTCATTATTAAGGCCATATTCACACTAAATTCCAAGACTCATCAACCATCAGGTGATTTTTGAACTTTAGGATGTAAACGGTAAGCTGGCCCCAACCGCTCTGAAGGAACGTGTCTTCCAGAAAGTAGTTTTCTTTTCAAGCACTGTACCAGGTATTCCGGATCAAATGCTTATGATGATGCAACTTTAAAATTACATTTGTTCAACAACTATAAAATTCCGTTCTGTTCACGGGTTTTATTAATATCTTGAATCTAGAATAGTTTCTTTTTTATATTTTTACTTTTACCATGCTTAGAATCCTTGAAACTAGATTAGGGAATATGTGAAACTTTTACATATTATACAATAGAGAACTAGTGGTGGATCCTGGAGGGGGGGGTGCCCCCCTAAAGTAGTCTAAAAAGTGTAATTTACTTAACTAACGCAAGATTGCCTTAATTAAACTTGCTCCTAACGCAAGTTTATCAGATTAACCTATTTTGCGCCCCACCCTAAAAAAAATCCTGGATCCGCCCCTGTAGAGAACATAGCCTCATTGAAGCTAACTCTCTTTCTTGGAACCTTATGTGGGACCGCAAAAATTCTTGAAAAATCACCAAAGAAGTTTAACTGAAGGACATCAAACATGTACTGAAATATTTATAAGAATGATTGATTTCCAGAACGCCTAGCAAATTTTATTGTCAGGCAATTGCCTACAACATGGCTGATTGTGGAGGGTCTCTTAGGAACTATTAGTCTATACAAGTTAATGCACCGTCTAATATCAAGTTAAGCAAACATTGTAAAAATTTTAGTAATATCAATAATAAGTAAAATATAATAATAAGTAAAATAAAATATAATAAGTAAAAATTTAAGTAATATTAACATAGTAAAAAAAAATGTTAAGACTAAAAACCCCGAAGAGCTTAAAGAAAGCAATAATGTGAGTAGGAATGACCCAATTGATCGTGACATTACCACGTGGTAGCACCATATATGGGCATAGAGTCCCTAGGGAGAACACCTGTGCTGTCAGTCCGACGGGGAACCATATATGGGCATGGAATCCCCAGGGAGAACACGTCTCCGAGAAATTGATTGCGTAACCTAGCCTAACCTCATGAGCTCGTGACGGGGGCACCATATATGGGCATAGACTCCCTAGGGGAAATGGATTTCTGAGAAATTGATTGCGTAATCGAAGGGGAAATGGATTTCCGAGAACTTGATTGCGTAATCGATTGGGAATTTTATTGATCCGATAACGGGAAACAAATCACGTGTCTCCTTCTAAGCCAATCAGAATGGTTTTTGTCACTGAGAATGAAAAAACAGGATTTTTCTCACTTTGATGTATTTTCAAGGAGAATTGTCTCGGGGCGAAGTTTATTGATGTCTTTGGTGTTCGTCCAGGAAAATTGTTTCCGGGCGAAGTTTATTAATGTCTTTGGTGTTCGTCCAAGAGAATTGTTTCCGGGGCGAAGTTTGTTATTGATTCACGAAAGGGGAATTAATTTGTTGTTTCTAAGGGGAATTATTGATCTACGAAAGGGGAATTAATTTGGTGTTTCTAAGGGGAATTATTGATTTACGAAAGGGGAATTAATTTGTTGTTTCTAAGGGGAATTATTGATTCACGAAAGGGGAATTAATTTGTTGTTTCTAAGGGGAATTATTGATCTACGAAAGGGGAATTAATTTGTTGTTTCTAAGGGGAATTATTGATTCACGAAAGGGGAATTAATTTGATGTTTCTAAGGGGAATTATTGATTCAAGAAAGGGCAATTAATTTTTTGTTTCTAAGGAGAATTATTGATTCACTAAAGGGGAATTAATTTGATGTTTCTAAGGGGAATTATTGATTCAAGAAAGGGGAATTAATTTGTTGTTTCTAAGGGGAATTATTGATTCACGAAAGGGGAATTAATTTGATGTTTCTAAGGGGAATTATTGATTCAAGTAAGGGGAATTAATTTGTTGTTTCTAAGGGGAATTATTGATTCACGAAAGGGAATTATAAATGACATCACTTGTTCTCTAGGAATCATACGGGACTCTAAAGAGATAAATTAATATTCTATTTTTAAATACGGCTTCATTGATCTTTAAGTCGGAGAGATAAATTGATATTCTAACGAAACCTTAATAGTGTAGCTAGGAACATTTATGATATGAAGAGATTAACGCGGGAAAGGGTTTCCTAGGAATTTCAAATGTGACAGCGCAGTGATGCCAAAACAAAAGGAACACGTAGAAATTACGTTGAGGGAATTATTTGGGTGAAACCGTTTTAGGCATTTTAGGGAATTATTTGGGCGAAACAGTTTGAGGCATTGTTAAACACGATTGGCTGAAATAAAAGCGGAACTCTTAAAATCACAACAACTGAAGGTCAGTAAATGATTCCTTTGGTTTTTTTTGTTAAACACGATTGGCTGAAATAAAAGCGGAACTTTTAAAATCACAACAATCTCAAGGTCAGTAAATAATTCCTTTGTTTTTTTTGTTAAACACGATTGGCTGATATAAAAGAGGAACTTTTAAAATCACAACAACTGAAGGTCAGTAAATGATTCCTTTGTTTTTTTTTGTTAAACACGTTTGGTTGAAATAAAAGTGGAACTTTTAAAATCACAACAACTGAAGGTCAGTAAATGATTCCTTTTTTTTATTTTTTTGTTAAACACGATTAGTTGAAACAAAAGCAGAACTTTTAAAATCACAACAACTCAAGGTCAGTAAATAATTTCATTGTTTTTTTTTGTTAAACACGATTGGTTGAAACAAAAGCGGAACTTTTAAACTAAAACTAAACTAAAAATCTAAACTAAACTAAACTAAAACTAAACTAAACTGCTAAATTAAAACTCTAGCTAAAACTCTTAAATAAAACTCTGGCTAAACTAAAACTCTAATCATAAACTAAAAATAAAGGTATTAAATAAACTTAAAATAAACTAAAAATTCTAAACTAAAACTAAACACTAATCTAAAACTAAACTAACTAAAACTAAACTAAAAATAAAGGTAATAAATAAACTTAAAATAAACTAAAAATCTAATAAACTAAATCTAAACTAATAATAATAATAAACTAAAACTCTAAACTAAACTATACTAAACTAAAACTAAAATAGACTTCTAAATTAAAACTCTAATTAAAACTCTTAAATAAAACTATATCTAAATTAAAACTCTAAACTAAAACTAAACTAAAAAACTAAACTACTAAACTAACTAAAATCTAAACTACTAAACTAACTAAAAATTCTAAACTAAAACTAAACTCTAATCTAAAACTAAACTAACTAAAACTTAACAAAACTAAAAGGTAATAAATAAACTTAAAATAAACAAAAAATCTAAACTAAATAACTAATAAAATAATAAACTAAAAATCTAAACTAAACTAAAACTAAACTAAACTTCTAAATTAAAACTCTAATTAAAACTCAAATAAAACTCGAGCTAAATTAAAACTCTAAACTAAACTAAACTAAAACTAAGCTAAAATTCTAAATTAAAACTCTAATTAAAACTCTTAAATAAAAATCTAGCTAAATTAAAACTCTAAACTAAAACTAAACTAAAAAACTAAACTATTAAACTAACTAAAATCTAAACTACTAAACTAAATAAAAATTCTAAACTAAAACTAAACTAAAAAACTAAACTACTAAACTAACTAAAATCTAAACTACTAAACTAACTAAAAATTCTAAGCTAAAACTAAACACTAATCTAAAACTAAACTAAATTAAACTGAAAATCTAACTAAAACTCTAAAATAAAACTAAACATTAAACTAAAACTAAACTTAACTACTAAACTAAAACTGAACTCTAGCTAAAAAACGCTAAACTGAAACTGAACTAAAACTAAACAAAATATAAACTATAGCATTAAACTAAAATTAAACTAAAACTAAACTAAAAATCTAGACTAAACTAAAACTAAACTAAACTACTAAATTAAAACTCTAACTAAACTCTAAACTCTAAACTAATAAACTAAACACTAAACTAAACTAAAATATAATCTAAACTACTAAACTAACTAAAAATCTAAGTTTAATGTTTAGTTTATTTTAGAGTTTTAGTTAGGTTTTTAGTTTAATTTAGTTTAGTTTTAGATTAGTGTTTAGTTTTAGTTTAGATTTTTAGTTTATTTTAAGTTTATTTATTACCTTTATTTTTAGTTTAGTTATAGGTAGTTTAGTTTTAGATTAGAGTTTTAGTTTAGCTAGAGTTTTACTTAAGAGTTTTAGTTAGAGTTTTAATTTAGTAGCTTAGTTCAGTTTTAGTTTAGAGTTTTAGTTAGTTTAGTAGTTAAGAGTTTTAGTTAGAGTTATAGTTTAGATTTTTAGTTAGTTTAGTAGTTTAGAGTTTAGAATTTAGTTTTAGTTAATTTTATAGTTTTAGTTTAGTGTTATAGTTTATATTTTGTTTAGTTTTAGTTCAGTTTTAGTTAAGTGTTTTTAGCTAGAGTTTAGTTTTAGTTTAGTAGTTAAGTTTAGTTTTAGTTTAACGTTTACTTTTACTTTAGAGTTTTAGTTAGATTTTCAGTTTAATTTAGTTTAGTTTTAGATTAGTGTTTAGTTTTAGTTTAGAATTTTTAGTTAGTTTAGTAGTTTAGATTTTAGTTAGTTTAGTAGTTTAGTTTTTTAGTTTAGTTTTAGTTTAGAGTTTTAATTAAGCTAGAGTTTTACTTAAGAGTTTAATTAGAGTTTTAATTTAGAAGTTTAGTTTAGTTTTAGTTTAGTATAGTTTAGTTTAGATTTTTAGTTTATTTCAAGTTTATTTATTACCTTTATTTTTAGTTTTAGATTAGAGTTTTATTTTAGCTAGAGTTTTATTTAAGAGTTTTAGTTAGAGTTTTAATTTAGTTGTTTAGTTAAGTTTTAGTTTAGTTTAATTTAGTTTAGATTTTTAGTTTAGTTTTAGTTTAATGTTTAGTTTATTTTAGAGTTTTAGTTAGATTTTTAGTTTAATTTAGTTTAGTTTTAGATTAGTGTTTAGTTTTAGTTTAGAATTTTAGTTAGTTTAGTAGTTTAGTTTTTTTTTAGTTTGGTTTTAGTTTAGAGTTTTAATTTAGCTAGAGTTTTATTTAAGAGTTTTAATTAGAGTTTTAATTTAGAAGCTTAGTTTAGTTTTAGTTTATTTTAGTTTAGTTTAGATTTTTAGTTTATTATTTTATTAGTTATTTAGTTTAGATTTTTAGTTTATTTTAAGTTTATTTATTGCCTTTATTTTTAGTTTAGTTTTAGTTAGTTTAGTTTTAGAATTTCATTATAGTTTAGTTTAGTGTTTAGTTTATTAGTTTAGAGTTTAGAGTTTAGTTTTAGTAGAGCTTTAATTTAGTAGTTTAGTTTAGTTTTAGTTTAGTTTAGATTTTTAGTTTAGTTTTAGTTTAGTTTTAGCTTAGTGTTATAGTTTCTATTTTGTTTAGTTTCAGTTCAGTTTTAGTTTAGTGTTTTTAGCTAGAGTTTAGTTCTAGTTTAGTAGTTAAGTTTAGTTTTAGTTTAACGTTTACTTTTATTTTAGTGTTTTAGTTAGATTTTCAGTTTAATTTAGTTTAGTTTTAGATTAGTGTTTAGTTTTAGTTTAGAATTTTAGTTAGTTTAGTAGTTTAGTTTTTTTAGTTTAGTTTTAGTTTAGAGTTTTAATTTAGCTAGAGTTTTATTTAAGAGTTTAATTAGAGTTTTAATTTAAACGTTTAGTTTAGTTTTAGTTTAGTATAGTTTAGTTTAGATTTTTAGTTTATTTCATGTTTATTTATTACCTTTATTTTTAGTTTTAGATTAGAGTTTTATTTTAGCTAGAGTTTTATTTAAGAGTTTTAGTTAGAGTTTTAATTTAGCAGTTTAGTTTAGTTTAGGTTAGTTTAGTTTAGATTTTTAGTTTAGTTTTAGTTTAATGTTTAGTTTATTTAGAGTTTTACTTAGATTTTTAGTTTAATTTAGTTTAGTTTTAGATTAGTGTTTAGTTTTAGTTTAGAATTTTAGTTAGTTTAGTAGTTTAGTTTTTTAGTTTAGTTTTAGTTTAGAGTTTTAATTTAGCTAGAGTTTTATTTAAGAGTTTTAATTAGAGTTTTAATTTAGAAGTTTAGTTTTAGTTGATTTTAGTTTAGTTTAGATTTTTAGTTTATTATTTTATTAGTTTTTAGTTTAGATTTTAGTTTAGTTTAAGTTTATTTATTACCTTTATTTTAGTTTAGTTTTAGTTAGTTTAGTTTTAGTTAGTTTAGTTTTAGATAGAGTTTTAGTTTAGCTAGAGTTTTACTTAGAGTTTTAGTTAGAGTTTTAATTTAGCAGTTTAGTTTAGTTTTAGTTTAGTTTAGTTTAGATTTTTAGTTTAGTTTTAGTTATAGTTAAATTTAGATTTTTAGTTTAGTTTAAGTTTAGTTTTATAGTTTACTTTTATTTTTAGTTTAATTCAGTTTAGATTATTAGTTTAGTTTTAGTTTAGATTTTTAGTTTATTTTAAGTTTATTTATTACCTTTATTTTTAGTTTAGTTTTAGTTAGTTTAGTTTTAGATTAGAGTTTTAGTTTAGCTAGAGTTTTACTTAAGAGTTTTAGTTAGAGTTTTAATTTAGTAGCTTAGTTCAGTTTTAGTTTAATTTAGTTTAGTTTTAGATTTTGTTTAGTTTTAGTTTAGAGTTTTAGTTAGTTTAGTAGTTAAGAGTTTTAGTTAGAGTTATAGTTTAGATTTTTAGTTAGTTTAGTAGTTTAGAGTTTAGAATTTAGTTTTAGTTAATTTAGTAGTTTTTAGATTTTTAGTTAGTTTAGTAGTTTAGATTATATTATAGTTTAGTTTAGTGTTTATTTTAGTAGTTTAGAGTTTAGAGTTTAGTTAGAGTTTTAATTTAGTAGTTTAGTTTAGTTTTAGTTTAGTTTAGATTTTTAGTTTAGTTTTAGTTTAGTTTTAGTTTAGTGTTATAGTTTATATTTTTTTTAGTTTTAGTTCAGTTTTAGTTTAGCGTTTTAAGCTAGAGTTTAGTTTTAGTTTAGTAGTTAAGTTTAGTTTTAGTTTAACGTTTAGTTTTATTTTAGAGTTTTAGTTAGATTTTTAGTTTAATTTAGTTTAGTTTTAGATTAGTGTTTAGTTTTAGTTTAAATTTTTAGTTAGTTTAGTAGTTTAGTTTTTTAGTTTAGTTTTAGATTAGAGTTTTATTTTAGCTAGAGTTTTATTTAAGAGTTTTAGTTAGAGTTTTAATTTAGCAGTTTAGTTTAGTTTAGTTTAGTTTAGTTTTTAGTTTAGTTTTAGTTTAGTTTTAGTTTAGTGTTATAGTTTATATTTTGTTTAGTTTTAGTTCAGTTTTAGTTTAGCGTTTTTAGCTAGAGTTTAGTTTTAGTTTAGTAGTTAAGTTTAGTTTTAGTTTAACGTTTAGTTTTATTTTAGAGTTTTACTTAGATTTTTAGTTTAATTTAGTTTAGTTTTAGATTAGTGTTTAGTTTTAGTTTAGAATTTTAGTTAGTTTAGTAGTTTAGTTTTTTAGTTTAGTTTTAGTTTAGAGTTTTAATTTAGCTAGAGTTTTATTTAAGAGTTTAATTAGAGTTTTAATTTAAAAGTTTAGTTTAGTTTTAGTTTAGTTTAGTTTAGTTTAGATTTTCAGTTTATTTCAAGTTTATTTATTACCTTTATTTTCAGTTTTAGATTAGAGTTTTATTTTAGCTAGAGTTTTATTTAAGAGTTTTAGTTAGAGTTTTAATTTAGCAGTTTAGTTTAGTTTTAGTATAGTTTAGTTAGTTTAGATTTTTAGTTTAGTTTTAGTTTAATGTTTAGTTTATTTTAGAGTTTTAGTTAGATTTTAGATTAGTGTTTAGTTTTAGTTTAGAATTTTAGTTAGTTTAGTAGTTTAGTTTTTTTAGTTTAGTTTTAGTTTAGAGTTTTAATTTAGCTAGAGTTTTATTTAAGAGTTTTAATTAGAGTTTTAATTTAGAAGTTTAGTTTAGTTTTAGTTTATTTAGTTAGTTTAGATTTTAGTTTTTATTTTATAGTTATTTAGTTTAGATTTTTAGTTTATTTAGTTATTATTACTTTATTTTAGTTTAGTTTAGTAGTTTAGTTTTAGTTAGTTTAGTTTAGATTAGAGTTTAGTTTAGCTAGCGTTTTATTTAAGAGTTTTAGTTAGAGTTTTAATTTAGCAGTTATTTAGTTTAGTTTAGTTTGTTTAGATTTTAGTTTAGTTTTAGTTATAGTTAATTAGATTTTAGTTTAGTTTAAGTTTAGTTTTATAGTTTAATTTAGTTTAATTAGAGATTATTAGTTTAGTTTTAGTTTAGATTTTAGTTATTTAAGTTATTTATTACTTTATTTTAGTTTAGTTTTAGTAGTTAGTTTAGATTAGAGTTTTAGTTTAGTAGTTTTACTTAGAGTTTTAGTTAGAGTTTATTTAGTAGCTTAGTTCAGTTTTAGTTTAATTTTAGTTTAGTTTTAGATTTGTGTTTAGTTTTAGTTTAGAGTTTTAGTTAGTTAGTAGTTAGGTTTAGTTAGAGTTATAGTTTAGACTTAGTTAGTTTAGCTAGAGTTTTATTTAAGAGTTTTAGTTAGAGTTTTAATTTAGCAGTTTAGTTTAGTTTTAGTTTAGTTTAGTTTAGATTTTTAGTTTAGTTTTAGTTATAGTTAAATTTAGATTTTTAGTTTAGTTTAAGTTTAGTTTTATAGTTTACTTTTATTTTTAGTTTAATTCAGTTTAGATTATTAGTTTAGTTTTAGTTTAGATTTTTAGTTTATTTTAAGTTTATTTATTACCTTTATTTTTAGTTTAGTTTTAGGTAGTTTAGTTTTAGATTAGAGTTTTAGTTTAGCTAGAGTTTTACTTAAGAGTTTTAGTTAGAGTTTTAATTTAGTAGCTTAGTTCAGTTTTAGTTTAATTTTGTTTAGTTTTAGATTTGTGTTTAGTTTTAGTTTAGAGTTTTAGTTAGTTTAGTAGTTAAGAGTTTTAGTTAGAGTTATAGTTTAGATTTTTAGTTAGTTTAGTAGTTTAGAGTTTAGAATTTAGTTTTAGTTAATTTAGTAGTTTTTAGATTTTTAGTTAGTTTAGTAGTTTAGATTATATTATAGTTTAGTTTAGTGTTTAGTTTAGTAGTTTAGAGTTTAGAGTTTTAGTTAGAGTTTTAATTTAGTAGTTTAGTTTAGTTTAGTTTAGATTTTTAGTTTAGTTTTAGTTTAGTTTTAGTTTAGTGTTATAGTTTATATTTTGTTTAGTTTTAGTTCAGTTTTAGTTTAGCGTTTTAAGCTAGAGTTTAGTTTTAGTTTAGTAGTTAAGTTTAGTTTTAGTTTAACGTTTAGTTTTATTTTAGAGTTTTAGTTAGATTTTTAGTTTAATTTAGTTTAGTTTTAGATTAGTGTTTAGTTTAAATTTTTAGTTAGTTTAGTAGTTTAGTTTTTTATTTTAGTTTTAGATTAGAGTTTTATTTTAGCTAGAGTTTTATTTAAGAGTTTTAGTTAGAGTTTTAATTTAGCAGTTTAGTTTAGTTTAGTTTAGTTTAGATTTTTAGTTTAGTTTTAGTTTAATGTTTAGTTTATTTAGAGTTTTACTTAGATTTTTAGTTTAATTTAGTTTAGTTTTAGATTAGTGTTTAGTTTTAGTTTAGAATTTTAGTTAGTTTAGTAGTTTAGTTTTTTAGTTTAGTCTTAGTTTAGAGTTTTAATTTAGCTACAGTTTTATTTAAGAGTTTTAATTAGAGTTTTAATTTAGAAGTTTAGTTTTAGTTAGATTTTTAGTTTATTTTAAGTTTATTTATTACCTTTATTTTTAGTTTAGTTTTAGTTAGTTTAGTTTTAGATTAGAGTTTTAGTTTAGCTAGAGTTTTAGTTAGAGTTTTAATTTAGCATTTTAGTTTAGTTTTTTTTAGTTTAGTTTAGTTTAGATTTTTAGTTTAGTTTTAGTTTAATATTATAGTTTACTTTTATTTTTAGTTTAATTTTGTTTAGATTTTTAGTTTAGTTTTAGTTATAGTTAAATTTAGATTTTTAGTTTAGTTTAAGTTTAGTTTTATAGTTTACTTTTATTTTTAGTTTAATTTAGTTTAGATTTTTAGTTTAGTTTTAGTTTAATGTTATAGTTTACTTTTATTTTTAGTTTAATTCAGTTTAGATTTTTAGTTTAGTTTTAGTTTAGATTTTTAGTTTATTTTAAGTTTATTTATTACCTTTATTTTTAGTTTATTTTTAGTTAGTTTAGTTTTAGATTAGAGTTTTAGTTTAGCTAGAGTTTTACTTAAGAGTTTTAGTTAGAGTTTTAATTTAGTAGCTTAGTTCAGTTTTAGTTTAATTTTAGTTTAGTTTTAGATTAGTGTTTAGTTTTAGTTAGTTTAGTAGTTATGAGTTTTAGTTAGAGTTATAGTTTAGATTTTTAGTTAGTTTAGTAGTTTAGAGTTTAGAATTTAGTTTTAGTTAATTTAGTAGTTTAGATTTTTAGTTAGTTTAGTAGTTTAGATTGTATTATAGTTTAGTTTAGTGTTTAGTTTAGTAGTTTAGAGTTTAGAGTTTAGTTAGAGTTTTAATTTAGTAGTTTAGTTTAGTTTTAGTTTAGTTTAGATTTTTAGTTTAGTTTTATTTTAGTTTTAGTTTAGTGCTATAGTTTATATTTTGTTTAGTTTTAGTTCAGTTTTAGTTTAGCGTTTTTTAGCTAGAGTTCAGTTTTAGTTTAGTAGTTAAGTTTAGTTTTAGTTTAACGTTTAGTTTTATTTTAGATTTTTAGTTAGATTTTCAGTTTAATTTAGTTTAGTTCTAGATTAGTGTTTAGTTTTAGCTTATAATTTTTAGTTAGTTTAGTAGTTTAGATTTTAGTTAGTTTAGTAGTTTAGTTTTTTAGTTTAGTTTTAGTTTAGAATTTTTAGCTAGTTTAGTAGTTTAGATTTTAGTTAGTTTAGTAGTTTAGTTTTTTAGTTTAGTTTTAGTTTAGAATTTTAATTTAGCTAGATTTTTATTTAAGAGTTTTAATTAGAGTTTTAATTTAGAAGTTTAGCTTAGTTTTAGTTTAGTTTAGTTTAGAGTTTTAATTTAGCTAGAGTTTTATTTAAGAGTTTTAATTAGAGTTTTAATTTAGAAGTTTAGTTTAGTTTTAGTTTAGTTTAGTTTAGATTTTTAGTTTATTATTTTATTAGTTATTTAGTTTAGATTTTTAGTTTATTTTAAGTTATTTATTACCTTTATTTTTAGTTTAGTTTTAGATAGTTTAGTTTTAGATTAGAGTTTAGTTTTAGTTTAGAATTTTTAGTTAGCTTAGTAGTTTAGATTTTAGTTAGTTTAGTAGTTTAGTTTTTTAGTTTAGTTTTAGTTTAGAGTTTTAATTTAGATATAGTTTTATTTAAGAGTTTTAATTAGAGTTTTAATTTAGAAGTCTATTTTAGTTTTAGTTTAGTATAGTTTAGTTTAGAGTTTTAGTTTATTATTTTTTTAGTTATTTAGTTTAGAATTTTAGTTTATTATTTTATTAGTTATTTAGTTTAGATTTTTAGTTTATTTTAAGTTTGTTTATTACCTTTATTTTTAGTTTAGTTTTAGTTAGTTTAGTTTTAGATTAGTGTTTAGTTTTAGTTTAGAATTTTTAGTTTATTTTAAGTTTATTTATTACCTTTATTTTTAGTTTTAGATTAGAGTTTTAGTTTAGCTAGAGTTTTATTTAAGAGATTTAGCTAGAGTTTTATTTAAGAGTTTTAGCTAGAGTTTTAATTTAGCAGTTTAGTTTAGTTTAGTTTAGTTTAGATTTTTAGTTTAGTTTTAGTTTAGTTTAGTTTAGATTTTTAGCTTAGTTTTAGTTTAAAAGTTCCGCTTTTGTTTCAACCATCGTGTTTAACAAAAAAAACAATGGAATTATTTACTGACCTTCAGTTGTTGTGATTTTAAAAGTTCCGCTTTTGTATCAGCCAATCGTGTTTAACAAAAAAAAAACAAAGGAATTATTTACTGACCTTGAGTTGTTGTGATTTTAAAAGTTCCGCTTTTATTTCAACCAATCGTGTTTAACAAAAAAAAAAACAAAGGAATTATTTACTGACCTTCAGTTGTTGTGATTTTAAGAGTTCCGCTTTTATTTCAGCCAATCGTGTTTAACAATGCCTCAAACTGTTTCGCCCAAATAATTCCCTAAAATGCCAAAACGGTTTCACCCAAATAATTCCCTAAACGTAATTTCTACGTGTTCCTTTTGTTTTGGCATCACTGCGCTGTCACATTTGAAATTCCTAGGAAACCCTTTCCCGCGTTAATCTCTTCATCTCATAAATGTCCTAGCTACACTATTAAGGTTTCGTTAGAATATCAATTTATCTCTCCGACTTAAAGATCAATGAAGCCGTATTTAAAAATAGAATATTAATTTATCTCTTTAGAGTCCCGTATGATTCCTAGGGAACAAGTGATGTCATTTATAATTCCCTTTCGTGAATCAATAATTCCCCTTAGGAACAACAAATTAATTCCCCTTAGTTGAATCAATAATTCCCCTTAGAAACATCAAATTAATTCCCCTTTCGTGAATCAATAATTCCCCTTAAAAACAACAAATTAATTCCCCTTTCTTGAATCAATAATTCCCCTTAGAAACATCAAATTCATTCCCCTTTCGTGAATCAATTATTCTCCTTAGAAACAACAAATTAATTGCCCTTTCTTGAATCAATAATTCCCCTTAGAAACAACAAATTAATTCCCCTTTCGTGAATCAATAATTTCCCTTAGAAACAACAAATTAATTCCCCTTTCGTAAATCAATAATTCCCTTTAGAAACAACAAATTAATTCCCCTGTCGTGAATCAATAATTCCCCTTAGAAACAACAAATTAATTCCCCTTTCATAAATCAATAATTCCCCTTAGAAACACCAAATTAATTCCTCTTTCGTATATCAATAATTCCCCTTAGAAACAACAAATTAATTCTCCTTTCGTGAATCAATAACAAACTTCGCCCCGGAAACAATTCTCTTGGACGAACACCAAAGACATTAATAAACTTCGCCCGGAAACAATTTTCCTGGACGAACACCAAAGACATTAATAAACTTTGCCCGGAGACAATTCTCCTTGAAAATACATCAAAGTGAGAAAAATCCTGTTTTTTTCATTCTCAGTGACAAAAATCATTCTGATTGGCTTAGAAGGAGACACGTTATTTGTTTCCCGTTATCGGATCAATAAAATTCCCAATCGATTACGCAATCAAGTTCTCGGAAATCCATTTCCCCTTCGAATACGCAATCAATTTCTCAGAAATCCATTTCCCCTAGGGAGTCTATGCCCATATATGGTGCCCCCGTCACGAGCTCATGAGGTTAGGCTAGGTTACGCAATCAATTTCTCGGAAACGTGTCCTCCCTGGGGATTCCATGCCCATATATGGTGCTTCGTCGGACTGACAGCACAGGTGTTCTACCTAGGGACTCTATGCCCATATATGGTGCTACCACGTGGTAATGTCACGATCAATTGGGTCATTCCTACTAATGTGCGAAGGAAAATGAGGATACAAAACAGCTTTTCAGGATCTTTTGAATGATGCTTGTCATAAGAAAAAAAAATACGCTGTATATTACAAAGTTATATGGTATCTGCTTTTTAAATTTCTTTCAGAGCAAAAAAGGCTGTTCCGCAAGATTTAACCTTAAAACCAACAGAATTTACAGGAAGCTTTGGGAAGATGCTACCGCCCCTTTGCCCGTAACTTTTAAGACTGCTGTGTTCATCTTTTTACCATGTTGTCTGCTACCCCCTAAACTTCTTCTCATACCCATGATAAGCATCGTTTCTAACGGGCATTTTCTTAAAGATTTTCATCCGATCCAAGAGAAGATATTACTAGCTTATTTTCAATTACTGTTTGCTAGATTCATTGCACCTATACCTTGTTATTGCTTAGAGGAACAAAATTACAAAGAGGCGCTGGAAAGTAATATTTTCAAATATACCTCAAAGGTACACTAAGATAGTATCCTTTAACGATATGTGCAACTAGTGAAAATGATAAATCACTTAATTAGCACTATCTTATTTAATACATTGTAGATGACATATAAAGTACCTTAGAAGGGGCCAAAACTAAGATTGCCATGTACATTTTTAGAAGTGTTTTTAAATTCTCTCATTGAAAATGCCTATCCCACTGCATTCGAATTAAATATTATTTTCCTTCCTTAAGTCTTAGGTCAATTTTTTCGTTCCAAAGCAATTTGGGGTTTGGCATATTTTCTCTAAGTATTTTATCTATAGGACATGGTACAAAATTGTTAGCAAAGTTTATTGGCTTATTGGAATTATGTTTCCTTATTATTCCGAAACGTAAATTACAGATTACTTTATTTGTGAGCAAGTTTTGAAAGTCATGTATCCATCAAATTATACACAGAAAACTGGGGAAAATACAAAAAATAATCACTTTAATTAGGTAAAAAAAACGTTGCGAATCGTAGAAACTAAGTTTAGAATGGTTGATGTTAATGTCCAAATATTTTGTTTATTGAAAATTCTATGCGTAGTATGGTCTTAACTGATTTACTAAAAAAAAATTTAATTGCATTTTTATAAGTTGCAAATGTTAAATAACAGTATATATCATAGTAACACTTGTAAGATAAATGTCGGACACACAAGAGACGACGCGATTTAGAAAAAACAACAAAAAAAACGCGAAATGAAATATTAAACTACCTGACGATGGGGATAAATTTATTCTTATTACCATATATATGTAAACAACTAACATTCTAAAACAAAGAATTAATATAGAACTGAAATAGAAACAATTTTCTACATTGGCCAATATTTACAGATAAGAAAAAAAAGAAAATAAACACAATTCTAACAGAGTGTACTCCCAAAGAACGATACCAGGCTATATATCCCTATTGATGGTTCGTATGCTAGAGTAAAACAAACTTATGCTAGAAGGGATTCTTTCTTATATTACCGTTTTAGCAAACTGCACAAGTGGCATTTTTCAGGATACTGCACCAACTATTCTCCCTTTCAAAATTTGCAAAAAATTTTTACCCCCCCCCCCTCCCAAATCGAGTACAAAGTGTCTATCTATGAGCAATAGCACCTTCAAGTAGATGAGTTACCATTAAATTTGGGAAATCCCTTGAATCTGGAGAATATTAGAAAATTTATTTCTAACATTTAAAGGCAATAAGTTAGTATCCAACAACTGACATACCCTTATATGGAACTCAACATAGTAGTTGAAACTTCAGCTTCAGTTCAAGCAATAATATGCAAGATAATATCAGCAGCAAAAGCAACATTTCGTCAAGAGAAACATTGTCAATCTGTGATGGATACTCTGCACAGCTACAACACAGTCGCCATAACCTAATATGAACAATATTCTTTACTGCATAAAAAAGGTCCTGAACACTAACAGGGGAAAAGTATTGGCGATAGAACAGACCCTTGAGCAATTTTGTGTGTTAATGCAATCAGTGTGTTGGTAGTTAAGTTTGTTTATTATATAAGAAAGATTTTAACCGGTCATACGTTTTCAGTCTATACTTAAAATTTTTAGAAATTGTTCTGGTTTGCGTACATAACACGTTAGGATATGAATCGACGAACATAAGTCAATTATTTAAGAAAAAGCTATACCATTAAATGTTCTCGATCTTATCCCTATGCGTGAATTTTTGAGCGAAGAATATCATGTGAGAGAGAACAAAAATCTTTTTTCAAGTTTATAAGTATGGCTCTTGGAATTTGTCCAAAATCCAGATTATTTTGAACATAACTGAGCAAAGACAAACTAGGGTGTGCTATAAAATGAACCAATTTGAAAGCAAGTTTGTAATTATGGGCCAAATTTGTTGAACCACAACTGCCTCACATGCATAGATTTTTCAAGTACTTTATGAAGCGATGAAATAATGCAATAAACATATACAATACGTAATACAATAACATACTATAATACAACATAATAAACGTATAATATGATGCAACAATCCTGATATATAGCATAATAAGGATAATAATACTAAGCGATAATAGTGCAAAAAGTATAGTTCAGTAATTGTAACACAAAATGTAATACAATAATATTCAACACAATAAACCCATCCGTATATAATAATGCAGTCCAAAGGAAAAAAAATGAGCCATTGCATCAAAAGATCTTCTGATATTTGGGAACTGTATCTAGTTGCCTCAGGTGGAATCAATTCAGACCATGACAGAGTGACCTTTCCATTGACTTCATAATACTACTACCATCAGATTTACCAATACGCACGGAATGGAGCGATATGCAATGTCAGTATATAATTGGTTAAAATGGCGAAAAAGGATTGTCAGCTCCATTTTCCAAATTGACAACACGCTCCCGGGAATTGTGAAACCATATTGTTTTTACGATGTTTACCTCTCTCTTCTAGTTGAATTTGCCTGTGTCTATTGAGTAATGGCGGTCTGGTGGGGTCTTCGCGACGAGGGGGCCAATTCTATTTCGGATTGTGATTGAGTCAAGTAAATGAAACTTTCAGGAGGGAATCCAGGGCTGAAAATGTACACTCTGTAGACGTTTTGATGCTACTGTCTCTACTCTATTCTGATTTTTAGGGCTTAGAAGATCGCACAGAACACAGGACCTGTCGCAATTTTCGCAAAAATATGTTTTCCCTTAATTTTTGGTTTTGTTCTCTTTTATTTTGATTCCTGAAAATTCTGATACCTATGATCGAAAAATTATTTTAAGTCATGTCAAAGCTTTTTTCGCCAAATTTAAGAAATGACTTTATAAATCATTGGAGCTTTACACCCTCAATGCCTATTTCTGAAGATATCACTTTTAAAAGATAAATATTGTACAAGGTCGTCAAAGATCAGTGCCCTTTGGAGGGAGAAGGAGTAATGATACATAGCAAGGGAATCATTAAGGCTCCTGATTCTTTCTTGGAAGTTTCATTCACCCAACTCAAATACTTTCTAGGATAGCAAAAAAAAAAACATTATCTAGAATTTTATCTTCCATTATTCACTTGAAAAAAGCTAGAACACCTATCTTACAATCTCCTAATTGAAAAAACACCTTTTAAAAGAATTTTACAAGGATTTATGATTATTAATTATTAATTATTATCAATTTATTATTCCTTACTTCAACTTATTCCTTTCTTGGGTACTAATATTACTGAACAAAATACTGCAAAATTCTTTTGTTTCCACAGCGTCACAATCATAGAAGTAATGCATGAAAAAAATATCTGAATGCAACGTAGTCAACTGTTCACACGAATAGATACTTTATTTATTACTGAACCAAACACAGTTGATATTTCACGATAAAAAATAGATTTATTTAAAAACAAGAAGCTTGCTTATTTCGTGGAAAGAAACATTAACTAAATATAACGTTTTTAGGGCCATAACGTAAATAATAACCTTCTGCCGAAAACTTAACAAAAATGTTACGAACGTAACCTCGGAGGCAAATTCAGCAGATTGAAGTATTTTGCTATAGAGGGAGATATAGACTTAGCAACTCTCCCCAAAGATGAAAGAAGGTGATTTGAAACATACCTAGCATGGTGTGCTAGGGCAGGCCTGTCAATATTGTAGTAATCCAAGTTTATGCTCCAGATTCCGATAGAGACGACGACGAGCCTGAAACATTCTATCTTCATCTTCAAAGTCTAGTCGATTCCGCCCCGAAAGAAGATGTACTCTACGTCATTAGCGACTTTAATGCCATTGCTGGCAAGGACTAAGCAGGCCACGAGGACATGATGGGAAAATTTGGCCAGGGGCAACTAAACAAAAGAAGGGAACGCCTTATAGAATTCTACCAAGACAGCGCTTTAGTCATCACAAAGGCACCGCTTAAAAGAATTCTGCCAAGACAGCGCTTTAGTCATCACGAATACATTCTTCAAGCACAGATCCTGACGTAAAACTACCTGGGACTCCTCTGACGGGAGAAATCAAAATCTCATAGACGACATCCTTGTGTCTAAACGTCGGAAGTCGTCTGTCACTATCATGGTTACGCTAGCTGATGGTGACTTTGACAGTGACCACTCGCTTTAAACGTCCAACTCCAAAATGAGACTTAAAACAGCTTCAAAGCTGTCTAAGAAGTTACCCAAATTTTGAGTAGATTTTCTGAATGGAAAAGCAACTCGAACAACCTACATAGCCACCCAATCTGAAATCTGAAAAGATTAAGGAGCTGACTTCAAATTCCTCACTGCCTCTGCATAAGGCTGATTTTGACAACCTGATGACTAGCAGCACACGAATTGTCCGTGATGTCACTCTCTCCATAACAGGTGTCCAGAAAGATAACAAGAAGCCCTGGATCACAGACAAGATCATTCATCTCTGCGACGGAAACCGCAATGTCACCAACAAGCATCACAGAGAAAGCATAGACCGATACAACCAACTCAAAAGGGCTGTAAATATTAGGGCTTGCTCCCTTCTTGATAAACACGGCAACCATAAGAAATCCACAGAAGAAATCCGATCTAGATGGAGAGAGCACTTTGAGAAAAAACTAAATTCAACTATCCTCACTGACCCAGGTGTACTATCCAGTTTCCTCGTTATCGCTACCGACGCAAGCCCCCCCCCCCTTTGTTCTGAAAGAAGCAGCCATCAGAGATCTGGATACCAACAAAGCTGCTGGCTCTAATGGAAAACAGCCTGAACTTCTGAAAGTCAATTTTCAACCAGGAGCGTTATTTTGTCAAAATCCTGAGGGGGGGGGGGGGCAAAGTTTGAGCCAATTTTCCCAAATCAAGTGAAAATGACAGTGGAAACTGAAAAAATGATCCAAATATTACCATAAAAGCAAAAATATACTTGAAAAAAACTGACCTGTTTCTCTGGATACTTAAATTATGCAGGATTATCTTAGTTTTGACAAGATTTTTTGCAGAATTTAATTTAAGCTAGGGGGCAAACTGAGGTCGGGGGGGGGGGCAAACTTGGGTCTGGAGGGGGAAGTTGCCCTCCCCCCTTACCACCCCATAACAAATTACGCCCCTGTTGTCAATACTTCGTTGGTCTTTATCATGAAATCACCACAGCTGCCTTCGAAGTTGGTCACTTCCCCACACCGACCTATCCATCTGGCAAGCGATGGTGCTAAAATAATGACAAGAGTCGACAGGTGTTCTACAAGGTCGCTATCACGAAGCTCTTCAATCCCTTTTTAACTGCAGTCCTTTCAGCGAATGATAGCCCATCTAGTGTCCTCATAGGAGAAGTAATGGTAGACAAGCTTCCTTGTGCCGACGATATAGCCCTAATTTCTTAATTCCTCCGTGATCTTCAATCCTGGACTGACATCATTCACACAACAACTAACCACTTTTGGGATGATCATCAACATCTCAGAAAGGATGGCCATGCGCTGTTCACGTGAACCTGGTTCTCAAGTGAACTTCGGCCTCCAGCTTGAAGATGATAATATAGAGTAGGTCTAAGAATTTACCTACCTTGGTAGCTTAATCACTTCCGATAATAACCACGCCAAAGATATCAAGAGACCTCTGGCACTTGTGAATTCTAACTTTAGGAGTTTGATGCCCATCTGGAGGAACAAGAACTTATCAACAGCAATTAAAGTGAGGGTATTTAACCCGCTTATCACCCCTATCGCTTTTTATGCCTGTGAGTCCTGGGCTCTGAAAACAGAAGATAAGTATCGTCTTGCAACCTTCGAAATAAAGTTACTAAAACGCATTGCTGGTATCACTTATCATGATAGAATTTCGAACATCAAGCTTCTCCATGATCTCAGAGTAAAACGAATAATCCTTGACAGAATAAAACTATAGTAGCTTAGGACAGCCTTTAGAGGCCGGATAACTTGACCAAGGAGCCTCTCAAAGAGATGTAAGGACAACTTCTCGTCGCTTAGCTTACCGTAAAATCTCGGCCCTGCAGAGGATAGAAGTTCATACAGGAGCTACATCAACAGAATGGTGAAAGAAGAGGCCCCAAAACGACCTTCAAGGATGGATGGGACTTAAGTCAAAAACCCGTCAAGTCACAAACACGCTAATTTGCTTCTGGACTTATTGTGAATACAATATGGTAATGTTTTGTTAGCATTATATGGGGATTTAACTGTTGTATTTTCTGCGACCCATTTGTTGATAAGAAATAGTTAAAGTAATAAGGTTATTTCACACGTCATTTTAAGCAGTTGGAAAATAAAAATTCCAGTAAATCTTATGTTTGACGATCTGCAATTTGAAAAATTAAACATTTCTCAAAATAATTATTTTTTTATGTTGATTTTAATCTAATTTGCCACTTAATTGTTCAAGATTGATATATGATTAAGCATTTTTGCATTCATTTTAACTTTTTTATATTCATATTTTGAAAAATTAAACGAGGAAATACTTTGTTTACAACTTTCTTTTAATTAATCAGACAAATGTGATTGAGAAAATTAGAATTGGCAGAAGCTGGGTAACAAATTTAACTCAGATAATAAATTTCCTCAACAACCGTGAAAACGTATTAAAACTAAACTTCAGCATTGTGTCATCGGAAAACTAAGCTGTACATTTGCTAATAGATAAGACATTTGTCGATCTAAACAAAAGAATAAAACACTGCATTGTTTGAGTTTTTAATTGGTTTCATTTAAAAGACTAAACTGTTAATAGCCCTATTCTCGGGAATGTTATTGCTATAATGTTGATAATGAATGTGTCGTAACCAGATTTAATTTCTTTATTTTTAATGTTTCTCTCTTTCTTTTTTAGAAAACTTTGAACTAATTAAATCAAAAAAGGGATCTAAAGTCACTTTTCTTCTTTTTTTCTTAATACAATCTTTGGCATTGACGACTAATATATTCTTTGGTTATTTCAGCGCTATTTCACAATTAGCGACACTGTGTGTTGCACCATTCACCCAGCAGAAGATATGAAATTATAAAAGAGACATGATGACATCAAGCTCAATTTAAACTGTCCATGATCTGCATCTGGAAATATAAACGGAAATGATGTCTTTGTGGAAGACACCCCCCCCCCCCCTCCCACAGCTCTCAGAGCAAGGGTTGTAAGTTATGCCCTGGGGACATATAAAGTTTTTATAGAAAGGGTGATCGTACATGCTTTTGAGGCGGCTTCTTGGCTGGTAAACAGAAGTTCTAGTGCCTTTTTTAAGAGCCAAAGTGATCAGAGCACAGCTACCACCCAGAATCAACATAAATCAACATTATCAACATTGAAAGCAGTAGATTCTTTGCGTTATGCCTTAGCGCGTGATTTTATGCCTTAGCTGCTTTGGCTGAAGCTCAGTAAGTCCAGTATCAAGTTTCAGTCAAATATGAAAAAGATTCAACGCCTTTAAAACAGATGCAAGAACTCTACTGTTGTATTATTCAATGCTTCAATCGTCTGGAAAGATTAAAAAGAACTCTATGACCTTGACTGGATATACTCCTGACAATCTTGTGAAGTTCAAAACCTGACACTGTGGATGAATACTGAGCTGCATTTGAAAACTCTGTCAGGAGAGGACAAGCCATGATGGGTTCCAGCCACCTGGAGAGCGTGCGTTTCCCATTTTATTGAACTTACAGACTGCGTCCATGCTAAAATGCAATTGGATCTTTTGAACCTACAGAAGGAAATTTGTCAAAGTAGTAGAAGCTTGTCACTTTTTCCCTTTCTATGAGATTCAAAACATTGCTATGACAAACTGTAAAACGAAATCCAAGAAAAAATAAAAAATTAACAAGATTTGAACATTGAATATTTGGCGCTTTTTCGATTTGCTATACCATTTAATTTTTTCTTGACCTAGTCCGTGGTTTTGTTTTTCTGGATTTAAATTAGGTCTTTTAGTCTCTAGCCATTGGCCATGTTCGATTGACATTAAGATGTCATATTTCAGCTTTACATGCTGGCCAAGTGAAAATTAGTCTGTACATATGATGGTAACTTGTCTCTTTTTTAAGGGCCTCATGTGTGTTGCAGAATCTTGTAACATCTAGTAAAATAGTACCCCATTAAGTTTAGTTTTGCGCCAAAATCTAGTAAACATTATATCACTGGATAGGCGACCCTGCGTGCAGTCATCAGCACCCTCTTCCCACTCCCACGACACACATCAAAGACAATTTCAACCTTTTTCGATTCTGCACCAATCATGACGGCATAGAATAAAGGCCTTAATTATCGAAAGTTGGTTATAAAAAATATTTTGAATCGCAGCATAACTGTCCTTGTGACTTTTTGTTTCTATATATTTTACATAGTGGCTGATATTTTTACTCCTTTAAATTTGTTCCTCCAATAAAACCCTATTCCAGCGTCCGTGTTTTTTAAAACTCTGTATGACTTTAACCATCCCTGGGTGCTATTTTTGTGTTCACCATTGGAAAAATTGTCAATTTTTAATTAGATGACCAATAACGATGGCACTTTTTGAAAGGACGAAAAGGGAAGAAAAAAACAACAACACTTTGTCCGTTTAAAAAAATAAAATGAAGACTGAGAAAATAATGGTAGTTTGCATGGTGACCAAAAACAACATAAAACAAAACAAAAACCGTTACACACTTTAAAATGGCACTCTTTGCGATGGCCGACAATAAATAAAAACGAAGAAAAATGGTTACATTATAGAAGCATAATATTTTATGGGACGCTTTTAACAGTTTTTCCGTAGTAGCAATTCCAGTTTGACGAAAATTTCCTTCACAGCCTTCTTCTTTGGGTATGATTCTTTTGGGCATCATATTCAATTGTTTCAATAATGTCTGACTACGATTCAGGAGCGTAGAGAAGAGAAGATGGCCGGGTCTAATGGATCATCATGGCCGGGTCAGCTCATCATAAATTTTAAAGGCCAACCTTTCATCGGCAAAAATTCATGAAAATGAAACGGGGGAGGGCAAAAATCTTTTGATTGTTTAAACAAAATGTATGAAAAACTGAAAAAATATAAATGTTTTTACTTTTATAACTTTAAAAATCAAATAATATTAACATTTTGATTAATAAATATCAGTATATATATATTTAATAAACTGACAATGCACATTCATTTGTATTTTTTTTCAGTAAAGTGTAAATTGTGTTCTCGCCTTGGGAAGGCATGGGGATTTTGAGCCCTACTCATGTTAATTTCTGCTCGTTTTGAGTTTGACTCGGTTATTTATTGTACTTTCTGTTCGTTTTGGGTTTCATTTATTTATCGATGGTGATTTGTGGTAGTTTCACGCTAGGTAAATTATTTGATTTTATTTTTGCTCATTTTTGGTTTAATGGAGTTCTTTACTTTTCTTTGAAAAACTTAAGAGCAGAAGTAGCCCCGAAAGTTTCAACATAATACCCTCAGTTCTCGGGATACTGCTGAGATGCCTTATTGGGAATTAGCATTAAAACAGTGCATTTTGATTTAATCTTAAGGCAACATTTAGTTTTTAAACTTAATGGGCAAATGGGAGGGTTGGCGTGGGAGGGGGATTTTCGACTATTAAAAAGGGCACTTGACCTTTCAATTTCTAATCAAATGAGCTCTTTTCGAGCTTCTACGACAACGCTTTCTATAAACACCTTATATACCCCCAGGGCATAACTTACAACCCTTGCCCTGAGGGCCGTGAGGGGGTTGTCATCCCCAAAGACCTGATTTCCCGAATTTTCAACTACGTTAATCAAAATGGCTATCTCAAAATTTTGATTGATGTGTTTTGGTGAAATGGTGGGTGCGAGAGGGGCATTAGTTGCTCTCCAATCACTTTCAACTATTAAAAAAGGTACTAGCCCTTTAAATTTCCTACCGAATGAGCCCTTTTGAAGTTTCTACGACAACGCTTTCAATAAAAATCTTATATGCCACCAAATAACTTACAATCATTGCCTTGAGGGCTGGGGGGTGTCATCCTCAAAGACATAATTTTTAGAATTTCCAACGACGTTGCAGAAAATTGCTATCTTAAAATTTGTATTGGATATGTTTGGGGAAATAGTGGGCGTGAGAGGGGGGTTAGTTGCCCTCCAATCACTTCCGACTATTAAAAAGGGCACTAGCCCTTTCAATTTCCAATTGAATGAGCCCTTTTTGAAGTTTCTTCGACAAAGCTTTCTATAAAACCTTGTATGCCCCAGGGGATAACTTAAACTCTTGCCCTGAGGGCTGTGAGGGGGTTGTCATCCTCAAA
Organism: Artemia sinica; assembly: GCA_027921565.1. Lineage (NCBI taxonomy): Eukaryota > Metazoa > Arthropoda > Branchiopoda > Anostraca > Artemiidae > Artemia > Artemia sinica. The sequence continues at coordinate 52,479,146 of CM051259.1, read as the reverse complement.
GACATAATTTCCAGACCTTTCGATTACGTTGAACAAAATGGTTATCTCAAATTTTGATTGGATGTATTTGGGGAAATGGTGGGCGTAAGAGAGGGGTTATTTGCCCTCCAATCACTTTCGACTATTAAAAAGGGAACTAGCCGTTTCAATTTCCAATCGAATGATTCCTTTTTGAAGTTTCTACTACAGCGATTTATATAAAAAAAACATTATATGCCCCCAGGGCATAACTTACAACCCTTGCCCTGAGGGCTGTGGGAGGAGTGTCATCCTCAAAAACGTAATTTTTGGACTTTTTAACTACGTCGAACAAAATGGCTATCTCAAAATTTTGATTGGATGTGTTTGGGGAAATGGTGGGTGTGAGAGGGGTGTTAGTTATCCTCCAATTATTTTCGACTATTAAAAGGGCACAAGCCCTTCTAATTTCCAATCGAATGAGCCCTGTTGAAGTTTCTACAACATCGTTTTCTACAAAAATCTTGTATGCCCCTAGGGCACAACTTACAACCCTTGCCTCGAGGGCTCTGAGGGGGTTATTATCCTCAAAGACCTAATTTCTAAGACTTTTAACTACGTTGAACAAAATAACTGTCTAAAACTTTTGATTGGATGTGGTTGGGGAAAAGATGGGCGTGAGAGGGGGTTTAGTTGCCCTTAAATCACTTTTGACGGTTAAAAAGGGCACTAGCCCTTTGAATTTCCAATCGAATGAGCCCCTTTTCAAGTTTCTACAACATTACTATCTATAAAAACCTTTTATGCCCCCAGGGCATAACTTACAACCCTTACCCTGAGGGCTGTGGGGGGATTGTCATCCTCAAAGGCATAATTTCCGGACCTTTCAACTACTTAAAAAAAATGGCTATCTCAAAATTTTGATTGGATGTGTTTGGATAAATGGTGTGCGTGGAAGGGGTGTTAGTTGCCTTCCAATCACTTCAACTATTAAAAAGGGCACTAGCCATTTCAATTTCCAATCGAATGAGCCCTTTTTGAAGCTTCTACGACAACGCTTTCTATAAAAACCTTAAATGCCCCCAGGGCATTACTTACAACCCTTGACCTGAGGGCTGTCGGGGGGGGGGTTGTTGTTGTCATCCTTAAAGACCTAAGTTCCAGAACTTTCAACTACGTTGAACAAAATGGCTATCTCAAAATTTTGATTGGATGTGTTTGGGGAAAGGTTGGCGTGAGAGGGTGGTTAGTTGACCTCCAATCACTTTCGACTAATAAAAAGTGCACTAGCCCTTTGAATTTCCAATCGAATGAGCCTTTTTTGAAGTTTCTACGACAACACTTTCTGTAAAAACCTTATATGCCCCCAGGGCATAACTTACAACCCTTGTCCTAAGGGCTGTGGGGGAGTGTCCTCCTTTAAAACATGATTTCTATCTGGAAATCAACTACGCTGAACAAAATGGCTATCTCAAATTTTGATTGTAGGTGTTCGGAGAAATGGTGGGCGTGGAAGGGGTGTTAGTTGCCTTTGGATCACTTTCGACTATTAAAAAGGGCGCAAGCCACTCCAATTTCCAATCGAATGAGCCCTTTTTGAAGTTTCTACGACAACTCCTTCGATACGAAGTGCCCTTTTCTAAAGAAAAAAATAATACATTGTGCTAACGTCGTTCTTTACTTAGGCAGCGCGATTGCGCTGCGTATGATAACACATTTATAGTTCCCTGAAATACTGGTATGCTATCAGACCTTTGCCATTTCCCCCACATCATAGGCAGTGCAACAGCGCTGCCTAAGTAAAGAGCGATGTGGCCACAATGTATTATTTACGTATTTTTTTTTTTAGACCATGGTACTTTGTATAGAAGGAGTTGTCATAGAAACTTCGATAGGGGCTCATTCGATTGGAAATTGAAAGGGCTAGTGCCCGTTTTAATAGTCTAAAGTGACTGAAGGACAACAATCCCCCCTCCCCACGTCCATCATCTCCCCAAACAATTCTAATCACAATTCTTGAGATAGCTATTTCGTTCAACGTAGTTGAAAGGTTCGATAATTATGTTTTTGAGGATGACAATCCCCCCACAGCCCTTATAGAAAAATTTTGGTCGTATAAATGTCGGGGAAGGGGGGCTCATTGGACTAGTAATCAGAAGTTCTAGTGCCCTTTTTAAGAGTTAAAATGATTGGAGGGCAGCTACCCCTCTTTTTGGTTTTAGACCATGGCACTTCATATAGAAGGAGTTGTCGTAGAAACTTCGAAAGGGGCTCATTAGATTTCACATTGCAACGTCTAGTTCCCTTTTTAGTAGTCGAAAGGGATTGGAGGGCAAACAGTCCCCCCTACCCCCATCATTTCCCCAAATACATGAAATCAAAATTTTGAGATAGCTGTTTTGTTCAGTGTAGTCAAAAGGTCATGTAATTACGTCTTTGAAGATGACACCCCCCCATAGCCCTCAGGGCAAGGATTGTAAGTTATCCCCTGGGGTTATATAAGGTTTTATGGAAAGGGTGGTCGTATAAATTTCAGAGGGGACTCATTGGATTGGAAATCATAAGTTCTAGTGCTCTTTTTAAGAATCAAAGTGATCATAGGGCAACAAGCCCCATCCCCCTTGCTATCTATTTTCACCAAATACGTCCTTTAGAAATTCTAAGTAAGCCATTTGTTCAAAATCAGTCCAAAGATCACATAACAAGGCCTTTGGGGTTGACACAATCTCCCGGAGTCTAGGACAAGGGTTTTAAGCTATGCCTGGGCTTTTATGGAAAGGGTGGTCGTGTGAACTTTAGAAGAGGCTCATTTGATCGGAAATTTAAAGTTAAAGTTTCCTTTTAAGAGTTAAAAGTGATGGAGGGCAACTAGACCCCCTCCCTGACACCCTCTTTTCCCCAAACACATCTGATCAAAATTGTGAGATAACCATTTTGTTTACAATAGTCCAAACAATATATAACAATGCCTACAGGGTGGACACAACCCACCAAAGCCCAGGGACAAGGGTTGCAAGCTATGCCTCGGGCATATAAGGTTTTTTATGGAACGGAAGGTCGTATAAACTTCGGCTCGGATGGGGCTCATTTGATTGGAAATCGGAAGGTCTAGTGCCCCTGTTAAGAGTCAAAAGTGAATGGACGGCAACCAGCCCCTCCCCCACAAGCCTACTATTCCCGAAAATACACCCGATCATACTTTTAAGAAAACTATTTTGTTCAGCATTGTTGAAAGGTCCAGTAATTATGTCTTCGGGGATGTCAACCTCCCCATAGTCCTCAGGTTAAGGGCTTTAAGTTAGGCAATTCGTTCATTGTTTACATATAGCACATGTTATTGAGAAAGGTATGCATACTTGAACTTTATTTTCCCAAAATACGAAGAGAATTCAGGTGAGCCTTTCAAAGAATGCTGAGTGGAGTGTTGAACGAAACCAAAACACATTATGTGTATATGGATTGTCAAAAGCGAGTAACTCAGGAATGAATGGGTATATTAATTTGGAACTTTCAGGAAATGTTAAGGGAAATAATCAAAAAGGGAATAGCTGAGTGCTACCACTACTACTAGAACTGCCATTACAACTACTGCTACAACTACTACTACGACTATTGTACTATTGCAACTACTTGTAAAGGCAATACGTTAATTCTGCTGCTGCTACTAGTGCTACCGTTATTACTTTTAATACTACTATTAGTAGTACAAATACTACTACTATGACTACTGTTACTACTATGTCTAAGAGTGTGAATTTGAACTTTTCAAGGACTTTTTTTGTGAGGGGGGGGGGAGCAAACTTAATTAAAAACACTGTCTGTATGCAGGTCGTCAAAAGGGCGTAACAGTAATATCTTAGAAACAGTCTTGTGTGCGAGTTGAAACTAACAGGGTTTGTTGTGGGGGATATTGAACTAACCAAAAGAAAATATTTGCATCCTATTGCTACTGCTTCTCCTAATGCTACTACTATTGCTACTATTATTACTACTTCTGCTACCACTACTGTCACGAAAGCTAAGGCTACTACCATTAATTCTACTGCTACTACTACTACTGCTGATACTAAAACTAAGGGTATCAAGGCGAAAAATTTGGAAAATATTGAAACTGTATGGAAATAAATCAAACACACTATGCCCACAAGGTTGTTAAGAAGACGTATCATAAATGCTTTGAAACCAGTTCATGGTATTAAGTTTAAACTTTCAGAGTGTGTAGAAGAGGACGTTGAAGAAACCAAAGGTGCTATGTGCATACTGCTACTACTGGTACTACAGCTATTGCTATTGCACAAGCTAAGGGTATTAAGGTGAAGCATTCAAGGATTATTTAGGCGGATGTTGAACTAACTCAAAAAGTTCTAGATCCATTTTTAAGAGACAAAAGAGATCAAAGGGTTAGCAGCCATCCTCTCAAGCCCATTCATTTTTCAATCACATCCAGTTAAAATTTCTTGACAGGCAATTTGTTCAGCATAGTAGAACGGTCAAGTAACTACGTCTCTAGGAATTATAGGTATGTCAACCACCCACATTTATGTAATCAGCCCAATTTGCTTTAATGCTAAATGATGCTTTAAAACTAAATCAATAGGCACTGTGTGCATGGCTGTCAATAAGATACCTCAGGAATATATTAAAAATCGACTGGGGGTATTAAGTTGAAACTTTTGGCGCTACTACTATTACTACTTCTGCTCTTACAATTTAAATAAATCAAAAGAGCGTAAGTGAATCCAAGTTGTCAAAGAACATAGAAAGAATTTTTGGGAATGATATTATGCTTTATTTTTCAGGTCAACTTCAGAAGATATAAAATTAAATTTAACAATACTATTTGTGTCAGGATTAAACATCTTTGAAGAATTTTCTCCAGCATTCGAATAGCAAGCCAAACTATGGATTCTAATAGAAAAAACCGTAAAGATACAAAAAAAAAAAATTACACGAACAAGACCATGTCAGAGGCAACGCTTTAGCGTTGCCTATAGTAAAGGCCATACGGCTCCAATATTTTATTATTATTTATTGTTTTTTTCCAAGAGGCACTTCATATGGAAGGGGTCGTCGTATATATGGAAGGGTCAAAAGTGATTGGAGGGCAACTAACACCCCTTCCACGCCCACCATTTCCCCAAACACATCCAACCAAAATTAGCCATTTTGTTCTACGTAGTTGATTTCCAGATAGAAATTATGTTTTTGATGAGGAAACTCCCTCACAGCCCTCAAGGTAAGGGTTGTAAGTTATGCCCTGGGGGCGTATAAGGTTTTATAGAAAGTGTTGTCGTAGAAACTTCAAAAAGGCCTGATTCGATTGGAAATTCAAAGGGCTAGTGCCCTTTGAAAGTTCTAGTTCACTTTTTAAGCGTCAAAAGATATCTGAGGGCAACCACTCCCCCCCCCCCCATCAGGCTCTCTTTCCCAACTTTGAGAAAACTATTTTGTTAAAAATAGTTCAAAAATCATGTAACAAAAGCTCCCGTGTCAACATAACCCCTACGACCCAGGGGAAGGCGTTGCAAGTTATGCCCTGGGGGCATCCATGGTTCTTTTGGAAGGGATGCTCGTATAAACTTCAAAGAGGGCTTATTTGATAGGAAATTGAAAGTTCTAGTTCATTTTTTAAGAGTCAAAAGAGATTGGAGGGCACCTAGCCCCACCCCTCCATGCCCTTTTCCCTCAAACCCATCCGATAAGAGCTTTGAGATAGCCATTTAAAAACAACTGTTCAAAGACTGTATAACGAAAATTTCGGGGTAGCACAGCCCCCCCCCCAGGGCCCGAGGGCAGGCGTTCCAAGTTATGTCTTGGGGGAATATATATTTCTTATGGAAGGGAAGATCGCAAGATTCCAGAGAGGGTTCATTTTGATTGGAAATTGAAAATTCTAGCTCAGTTTTTGAGAGTCAAAAGAGATTGGAGGGTAACTAGCCCCCCCCCCCCCGCCCCTTTTCCCCAAATGCATCCGATAAAAATTTTGAGATAGCCATTAAGTTAAAAATTGTTCAAAAGTCAGATAACATAAACTCAAAGTGTCGACGCAACCCCCCAGGGCCCGAGGGCAGGCCTTGTAAGTTATACCCTGGGGCATACATGGTTCTTATGAAAGGAATGCTTGTATAAACTTCATAGAAGGCTCATTTGATTGGAAATTGAAAGTTTGAATTCACTTTTCAATAGTAAAAAGAGATCCGAGGGCAACTAGCTCCCCCGTGGCTTCTTTTTCCAAACCCATCTGATGAAAATTTTGAGATAAACATTTTGTTAAACAATGTTCAAAGTCGGATAAGAAAAACTCCGTTTTAAACACAACCCCCCAGGGCCCAGGGGAAAGCGTTCTAAGTTACATCCTAAAGCCATGTATGGTTCTTATGAATGGGATGCTCATACAAAATTCACAGAGGGCTCTTTTGATTACAAATTGAAAGTTCTAGTTAGATTTTTAAGAGTCAAGAGATTTGAGGGCAACTAGCCCTCCCCCACGCCCTTTTTCCCCAAACCCAGCCGCTGCACCTTTTGAGATAGCTAATTTCTTGAATATGAGTCAAAAGAGATCGGAGGGCAACTAGACCCTCCTCTCCACGCCCTATTTTCCTCAAACCCATCCGATAAGAACTTTGAGAGAGCCATTTTTTTCAAAATGGTTCAAACATCATATGATGAAAACTCAGGGGTCGATACAATCCTTCACGGCCTGGGGTAGACGTTGTAAGTTATGACTGGGGGACATATATAGCTGTTATGGAACGGATGCTCGTATAAACTTCAGAGAGGGCTGATTTGATTGGAAATTGAAAGTTCTAGTTCCGTTTCTAAGAGTCAAAAGAGATCAGAGAGAAACTACCCCCCCACCCACGCCCCTTTCCTACCAAATACATCCGATAATAATTTTTAGACAGCCATTTTAAAAATAGTTCAAAGGTCAGACAAAAAAAAACTCCGATGTCGAAACAACCATCCAGGGCCCGGGGGCAGGCGTTGCAAGTTATACCCTAGGGCATATATGGTTCTTATGGAAGGGATGCTCGTATAAACTTCAGAGAGGGCTGATTTGATTGGAAATTGAAAGTTCTAGTTCCGTTTCTAAGAGTCAAAAGAGATCAGAGAACCCCTAGCCCCTATGCCCTTTTTTCCAAGCCCATCCGATACAAATTTTGAGATAACCATTTTGTTAAACAATGTTCAAAAGTCGGATAAGAAAAACTCCGGTTTAAACACAACCCCCCAGGGCCCAGGGGAAAGCGTTCTAAGTTACATCCTAAAGCCATGTATGGTTCTTATGAATGGGATGCTCATACAAAATTCACAGAGGGCTCTTTTGATTACAAATTGAAAGTTCTAGTTAGATTTTTAAGAGTCAAGAGATTTGAGGGCAACTAGCCCTCCCCCACGCCCTTTTTCCCCAAACCCAGCCGCTACACCTTTTGAGATAGCTAATTTCTTAAAATTTGTTCAAAATTAGATAACAAAACTCTGGTGTCAACAAAACCCCCCCGGGCCCGGGGGTTCGTGTTGTAAGTGTTGTCCTGGGCGTGTATATGGTTCTTACGAAAGGGATGCTCGTATAAACTTCAGAGAGGTCTCATTTGGTTGGAAATTAAAGGTTTTGGTTCAGTTTTTAAGAGTTAAAAGATATGCGAGGGCAACTAGCCCCCACACACACCATTTTTTCCCCAAGCCCATGCGATAAAATTTTTAAAATAGCCATTTCATTAAAATTAGTTCAAAGTTCAGATAAGAGAAACTCCAGGCATTGTAAGTAGTGCTTTGGGGTCATATGTAGTTCTTAGGAAGGGATGATCGTATAAACTTCGGAGGGGCTCATTTGATTGGAAATTGAAAGTTCTCGTTCACCTTTTAAGAGTCAAAACAGATCGGAGGGCAACTAGCTCCCCCCTCCACGCCCTAAACGTATCAGATAAAAACTTTGAGATATGTATTTTGTTAAAAACAGGTCAAAGTCAAGGTAACAAAAACTCCGGTGCTAACACAGCCTCACAGGGCCCGGGTGTAGGCGTTGTAAGTTATGCTCTAAGGACATATATGGTTGTTATAGAAGGGATGCTCGTATGCACTTCATAGAGGGTTCATTTTATTGGAAATTGAAAGCTGTAATTCATTTTTTGAGAGTCAAAAGTGGCCGGAGGGCAGCTTGGCTTTCCCCTCACTCAATTTATTTTTTTCCAGAGGTACTTTAAATAGAAGAGATCGTCGTATAAACTTCAAAGGGGGCTCATTCGATTGGAAATCGAGAGTTGTAGTGCCCTTTTTAAGAGTCAAATGTGGCCAGAGGGAAACTAGCCCCCAAAGCCCTTTCCCCCAAATGCATATGATAAAAATTTAAGGTAGCCATTTTGTTAAAAGTAGTTCAAATATCATATGAACAAAAACTCATTTACGTATGGCCTTTTTTTTAAAATAGTTCAAAGGTCATATAAGAAAAACTCCTATGTCAACGCAACCCCACAGGGCCCGGGGAAGGCTTTGTAAGCATTGCTCTGGGGGCATTTATGGTTCTTATGGAAGGTAGACTCGTATAAATCTCGGAGAAGGCTCATTTGATTGGAATTTGAAAGTTCTAGGTCACTTTTAAAGAGTCAAAAGATATCAGAGGGCAACTAGCCCCCTCCATGCCCTTTTTTTACTGAAACTCATCTGATAAAAACTTTGAGATAGCCATTTTTTTTGAATAATTCAAAGATCATATAATGAAAACACCTGGGTTGACACAACCCCCAGGGCCCGGAAGCAGGCATTTTAAGTAATGCTCTGGGGGGCATATAAAGTTCTTATGGAATAGATGCTCGTATAAAGTTCGGAGAGGGCTCATATGATTGGAAATTGAAAGTTATCGTTCACTTTTTATGAGTCAAAAGAGATCGGAGGGCAACTAGAACCCTCCTCTCCACGCCCTATTTTCCTCAAACCCATCCGATAAGAACTTTGAGAGAGCCATTTTTTTCAAAATGGTTCAAACATCATATGATGAAAACTCAGGGGTCGATACAATCCTTCACGGCCTGGGGTAGACGTTGTAAGTTATGACTGGGGGACATATATAGCTGTTATGGAACGGATGCTCGTATAAACTTTAGAGAGGGCTGATTTGATTGGAAATTGAAAGTTCTAGTTCCGTTTCTAAGAGTCAAAAGAGATCAGAGAGAAACTACCCCCCACCCACGCCCCTTTCCTACCAAATACATCCGATAAAAATTTTTAGATAGCCATTTTAAAAATAGTTCAAAGGTCAGACAAAAAAAAACTCCGATGTCGAAACAACCATCCAGGGCCCGGGGGCAGGCGTTGCAAGTTATACCCTAGGGCATATATGGTTCTTATGGAAGGGATGCTCGTATAAACTTCAGAGAGGGCTGATTTGAATGGAAATTGAAAGTTCTAGTTCAATTTTTAAGAGTCAAAAGAGATCAGAGGACCCCTAGCCCCTATGCCCTTTTTTCCAAGCCCATCCGATACAAATTTTGAGATAAACATTTTGTTAAACAATGTTCAAAAGTCGGATAAGAAAAACTCCGGTTTAAACACAACCCCCCAGGGCCCAGGGGAAAGCGTTCTAAGTTACATCCTAAAGCCATGTATGGTTCTTATGAATGGGATGCTCATACAAAATTCACAGAGGGCTCTTTTGATTACAAATTGAAAGTTCTAGTTAGATTTTTAAGAGTCAAGAGATTTGAGGGCAACTAGCCCTCCCCCACGCCCTTTTTCCCCAAACCCAGTCGCTACACCTTTTGAGATAGCTAATTTCTTAAAAATTGTTCAAAATTAGATAACAAAACTCTGGTGTCAACAAAACCCTTATGGATATATTATAACCATTTTTTTGAAGTAGGTCAAAGGTCAGATAACGAAAACTCCGGTGTTGACGCAGCCCCCCCAGGGCCTGGGAGCAGGTATTGTAAGCTATGTCCTGGGGCCGTGTATGGTTCTTAAGAAAGGAATTCTCCTATAAATTTCAGAGAGGGCTCATTTGAATGGAAATTAAAAGTTCTAGTTCATTTTCTCAGAGTAAAGAAAGATCGGAGGGCAACTAGCCCCGCCCGCCTTCCATGCCTTGGGTTTTATCGGATGGGTGGGTCAGATATTAAAACTTCGGGGTCGAAACAAACCCCCATGGCCCAGGGACAGACGTTGTAGTTATACTTTGGGGTACATATGGTTCTTATAGAAGGGATGCTCGTATAAACTTCAGAGAGGGCTCATTTGATTGAAAATAGATAGTTCTAGTTCACTTTAAAGAGTCAAAAGAGATCGAAGGGCAATTAGACACCCCCACACGCCCTTTTTTCCCCTAACCCATACGATAAAAATTTTGAGATGGCCATTTTGTTAAAAATAGTTTAAACATCAGATAAAAAAAACTCTGAGGTTGACACAAACCCATTTTTTAACTTTGATATTGTTACTTTGATACCAGTTTTGATACTTTGATGAACATTTGACTTTTTTAAAAAAAATTTGATTTTGAAATAAGGAATTTTTAAAAACTTGAAACTTTTTGCAATAAAAAACAAAGAAAAACTATAAAAGTCTTAAAAAGTCTTGAAAGTCTAAAACCTACTGTGCCATTGGCGCTTTACTGAAAACTATATGTGTCTTGAACAGTCTTGGAAAGTATAAACGACATCAAATGGACTATTTGATACATAATAATACAATGATACATATTAATTTGTTGAAAGATCCATCAGTTGAAGAATATATTCTTCACTCATTTCTTCACAGAACATAATTTGCACTCCACTGAAAAAAGAAACAACAAAAAGCTAAAAACAAATGACCGTGGATTGTCAGTATAATATGTATTATTAAAGTGGAAACATTTAAAAAGTATTTTGTTTTCAGTAAACTGGAAATTATGTTCCCGTCTTGAGAAGGCATGGGGGTTGTCAGCACTACTCATGTAGTTTGCCTCGGTAATTTATTGTAATTTCTTTTCGTTTTGGGTTTAATTTATTTATTAATGATGATTTGTGGTAGTTTTACGCTTGGAAGATTACTTTAATTTATTTCTGCTTATTTTTAGTTTAATTGAGTTCTTTACTTTTATTTGAAAAACTTGTTTTTGTGAAAAAGTTTTTTAAATGAATAGCATTCTAAAAATCATTTATTATTCTTTCCTTCATTCATATTTTCGTTTTTTGTTTCAGCATGGCTTCCTCCTTTTCATCTGATTTTTAACCTATTTATATCCTTCAAAACGAAACAACAAAGATTCTTTTTAATATTGATTATATTTCAACAATTACACATCTCTAAGAGACTTGGAAGATTTTTTCTTTGTAACAACTGCATTTCTTTTTATTGTATTTGCCATGACTATTTGTACGGAATGTTGCCTTTGACTATTTCTGGGATATTCCCAACTAATTCTCGTTACCACAATTATAGTCTTCTTGGTTTTGTTACTAAGGTTATGGGAACCGATCAGGGTTGCCACCGTCAGTAGGATTATACTAGATCTAGTAAAAAATACCTAGTAAATTTAGAGAATCTAGTAAATTTCCCGAAATCTAGTAAAAAGTCATGATGTATAGTAAACAAAACTTTTGTTATTTTCCATGAATTCAGGAAAAAAAAAAAATTATGGTCCATAGAAACAAGGAAAAAAGATTTTGAAAATCCTATTGATTATCCCCCTATAGTAAAAATCGATGCTTTATGGTGCGCGTGCGGCAGGAACCGCACGCGCACAAATTTGTTTCAGCATTTAGTAAAAACAGATGCGACTTAGTAAATTTTTCCTCTCAGATTTAGTAACTTCTTCCAGGCCAGAGTGGCAACACTAGAACCGATACTATGGTTTCGTTCTGCCTCTCTATAGTATCTGTAAATTCATCTCAAATGGTTAAAATTATCTAAGACAGCATGAATTAACAAAATATATTCATACTATTGTTAAATATCAAACAGTTCGTGGTAACGAACTGTAAGTAAGGAGCGTCCCGGCTCAATGGTAACCGAAACTCTAAAAAACAGAATTTTGATACCAATAGATACATCAAAAGAATTAGATTTTAATTCTGATTTCAAATATATAAGTTTCATCAAGTTTAATCTTACCTGTCAAAAGTTACGCGCCTGAGAAAATTTGGCTGATTTCGAAAAAAGGGGGAAAGACCCCCTAAAAGTTATAGAACCTTAAACCACACCATCATATTCAGCGTATCAGAGAACCCTACTGTAGAGGTTTCAAGCTCCTATCTACAAAAATGTGGAATTTTCCATTTTTTGCCAGAAGAAAGATCACGGATGCGTGTTTATTTTTTTGTTTTGTTTTTGTTTTTTTTTTCCCAGGGGTGATAGTATCGACCCAGTGGTCCTAGAATATCGTGGGACGGCTCATTGGAACGTAAATTAAAAGTTCTAGTGCCCTTTTTAAGTTACCAAAAAAATGGAGGGCAACTAGGCCCCCTCCCACACCCATTTTTTTCCCAAAGTCACCGGATCAAAATTTTGAGATAGCCATTTTGTTCAACATGGTAGAAAATACAATAACTATGTCTTTTAGGATGACTTAATCCCTCGAAGCCCCCGGGGGGAGGGCTGAAAGTTATGAACTTAACCCAATGTTAACATATAGTATTGGTTATTGGGAAGTATACAGACGTTTTCAGGGGGAATTGTTTCTGGTAGTGGGAGGTGGTGGTGGGTCGGGGGTTATATGGGAGGATCTTTTCACGAAGGAAGTTTTCATGGGGGAAGGGAAATTGCTATGAAGGGGCGCCGGATTTCCCATCATTATTTAAAAAAATCAGAAATTAAATATAAAGAAACAAGTTTTTCAACTGAAAGTAAGGAGCAACAACAAAACTTAAAACGAACAGAAAATATTAGCTATATGATTGGGTTCACCCCCTTGTCATTACCTCGCTCTTTAAGCCAAAGATTTCTTAGTACTTTCATAAGAGCTATTTATTCTAATTAACGGCCTTTGTGATTAAGGGGTCATTTTTAAAGAATTGGAACAAAATTCGAACTTTAGCTTAAAGAGCAAGGTACTGACTAGGGGGCAAACCCCCTAATATACGTATTAAAATATATGAATATAGAAGTTCGTTACGTAAGTTAATTCGTAAGTTACGTATATTTATTACTAATAAAAACTTTCGTAAATAAAATTCAACAAGTTTCGAGAAAGCCATTTAACCAAATAAAAGCAAAATTAATATGAAAATTTTGTTTTAATTATTCATGTACGATGAGCCAAAATTAAAACCTGCATTAATTAAAAAACGTTCAAAAATTAAATAAAAACAAGTTATTTTAACTGAAAGTAAGGAACGACGTTAAAACTTAAAGCGAACAGAAATTATTCCGCATATGAAAGGTTAACTTTAACGAAAATCACACCATCAGATTCAGCTTATTAAAGAACACCATTAAAAAAGGTTCGAACTCCTATCTGCAAAAATGTGGAATTTTGCATTTTTAATTAACTTTAACGAAAATTACACCATCACATTCAGCTTATCAGAGAACCCCATTAAAGAAGTTTCACGCTCCTATCTGCAAAAATGTGGAAATTTGTATTTTTTGCTCGAAGAAAGATCAAGATGCTTGTTTTTTTTTCAGGGGTGATCGTTTCGACCCAGTGGTCATAGAATATTGTGAGAGGGCTCATTCGAACGGAAATTAAAACTTCTAGTGCCCTTTTTAAGTGACCAAAAACTGGAGGGCAGTTTGACCCCCTCCCACGCTCATTTTTTTCCCAAAGTCACTTGATTGAAATTTTGAGATAGTCATTTGGTTCAGCATACTCGAAAAATGTAAAAACTATGTCTCTAAGGATGACTTAACCCCCCCCAATCCCAAGTGGAAGGGCTGCAAGTTTCGAACTTAGCCCATTGTTTACATATAGTATAGGTTATTGCGAAATGTACAGATATTTTCCGAGGGATTTTTTCTGGTAGGGGGGAGGGGCTGGGGGAGGGTTTTACATGGGAGGATCTTTCCATAGAGGAATTTTTCATGGGGAAGGGAATTTTTCAGGAAGGGGGTGCCGGATTTCCCAGCATTATTTAAAAAACGACCAGAAATTAAATTAAAACGAAAAAACATTTCTTCAACTGAAAGTAAGGAAGAACATGAAAAATTTTACTAACAGAAATTATTGCATATATTAGGGGGTTCGCCCTGTCGTCAATACCTCGCTCTTTACGCTAAAGTTTTTCTTAGTACTTTCAAAAGAGCTATTTATTCTAATTAAACGGCCTTTGTGATTTTAGCGCAAAGAGACCAGGGGGCGAAGCCCCTCATATACGTATATAAAACCGAACAGAAATTATTCAGTATATGAAGGGTTGCCTCCTCTTCAATACCTTGCTGTTTATGTTATATTTCTACTGTTAGTCCCATTTTTTAAGAACGGCTACTTAAACACAAGGGCCTTATAATTAAAATAGGAAGCCTTATTGAAAGTCCTAACAGCTATAGCTTAGACCATAGTAGAGTGCTAAGTTATACTTTGCTTGGCTTATGTTCCTTCCCATGCTATTTGCTTGGCTTACATTCCTTCCCATGCTAGTTGCCTAGATTACGTTCCATGGCACCTTTCCAGAGCATGTACTTATGGATTTGGGTGGATTATATTCCTTCCTATACTATTCTAAGGGTTTATGTTCCTTCCAATGTTATTCTATGGGACCTCTATACGGGATTAAAAACGCGTTTTGAAACTACATGCTATTTGCTTGCCTTTCCTTGGTACCTTTCCAAACGAGCGGGGATCCCCAATGGTTCCTACACATTGCAAAAAAGTGAGCAGTACGAACGGGGATTCCCCACACAGCTTTGTTTCAACTCCATGTTTTTCAACCAGACTGGTTTTTGAGGCAACGCCTATTTTTTTTTAGGGCCAATCAGAGAAAGATGAAGTTAAAGGATGATTTACTCCTCTCTCTCTCTCTCTCAATTTGTTCAGTTTCATTGTGGCAGTGTTCTCCCCAAGAAAATATTTGAATACGATTTGGCTGTATATAAATTCTAAGTTTCTGGCTAGAATTACACAAACCCCGTCTTAATCACCAACCTTTTGTTTTCATAACTCAGATAAGACACGTTTGAACTCTGGCCTCAAAAAGGACCCTTTCTGTAACACAGATGGTTCTATTTAGACCGGAAGAAGACAACAAATCTTAAATGCATGATGGGAAACTGACATTTTTGAAGGAAAAAGAACTAAAACTAATGAATTACACTCATAAACAGAGCAGGGAAGGGGGGGTTAGATTTACATAATAGAAAAAAGTGCGTACTTTACGTCTTCTAGCGACTATAATCATCATATTGTAGGGTTTGTATTGTTGGGGGGAGGGGGGCTATGCCCCTGAATTTGAATTTACTAGTGGGGATGGTAAAAATTATTCTATTTGGAAATAAATTAAGAAATTTAGTAAACTGTACTCACATTGTAAATTGATGTATTCATTGCTTCAATGTTAATAATATTTAATGTATTATCCCTAGTATGTTAAATCATAATGAAAATCTAATCGTAAGGTATGGCCATTATATACAAAATCTCAAAGACGAATAAAAAATCACTCCTTTTATTTTTAACCATTCACCAGTCGAGTTATCGTATATTGAGCAACTTCCGCTGTCTCCGATTGGCTCCCTAAAAAACGGATGTTGTCTAAAAAAAACCCATCTGGTTGAAAAAACTTGGAGTTGAAACTAACTTGTGTGGGGAATCCCCGTTCATACTGCTCACTTTTTTGCAATGTGTAGGAACAAGTGGGGAATCCCCGCTCGTTTGGAAAGGTACCAAGGAAAGGCAAGCAAATAGCATGTAGTTTCAAAACGCGGAGTTGAAACAAACTTGTGTAACAAGCCAGATTTCAAGAACCAGTGGGGAATCCCCGCTTGTACTGCTCGCTTTTTTTTTACAATGTGCATGTCAAACTTTAGTGCCTCAGGCGTAGGTTTCAAACCTTTAAGGGAACATAAGGCAAGCAAATCCATAAGTACATGCTCTGGAAAGGTGCCATGGAACGTTATCTAGGCAAATAGCATGGGCAGGAACGTAAGCCAAGCAAATAGCATGGGAAGGAACATAAGCCAAGCAAAGTATAACTTAGCACTCTACTGACCATTCGACATCAGATCGAGAGATCACTGGTTCAAACATGTCCACTGATATTAGTCAGAAAAAAGTAAACAGCTGTGACATTTTAACATAAACTAACATTTTTTTAAACATAAAACAACATTTTTTTTAACACAAAATAACTAAAAAAAATATTTCAAATAGTTATATTTTGCTCGTATAGATTTACAACTAATGCTAAAAAGATTTTTTTTTTTGTTTTGGGTTCTATATTCAAGCGTGACAGATTTATATTTTTGGAACAATATAAGAAACAAATAAGTTAGAACAATTTATTTAATTGAAGTATAATATTTGAACAATATGAGACTTTTTGCAATGATCGAGTTCTAGCCTAAATTGTGTGCATAAAAGGTTCATAATTATACTCTCTCCAATTTGTTTCAAACTTGGCGTGACATAACTCAGTATTCATCTCAGGTTGTCAATATTCCTGTCAGTTTGGAGAGGGAGTGAATGCTGAGGAAACTGAACCAAAACGTTAAATTTTATTTTTTTGAGACCTCCCTAAACAGACTATTCGTTGGAATTACAAATCTAATTTATATCTCAATTGTTAGGTTATGTTATTACCTAATTAATTACCGGGTCACAGCAATTATCACGAATTTTAGTTACGTGGTACAATTTTTCCATGGAGAAATTTCCTAGGGGGAAGAAAATTTTCCATGGAGGGGGAACTGGATTTCCCAACTTTATTTAAAAACGATCAGCAATTAAATATAAAACAAGTTTTTTTGTACTTTCGTCAGAGATATTTATTGTAATTAACGGCCTTTGTGATTAAGGAGTCATTCTTAAAGAATTGGAACACGAGTTGAACTTAACGTAAAGAGCGAGATATTGACTAGGCGGTGAACCCCATAATATACGTAATAAAAATATACGAATATAAAAGTTCGTTACGTAAGTTAATTTGTAAATTACGTCAGAACCAAATTTAGAGACAGCCATTTAGCAAAAGAAAAGTAAAATTTTTATGCAAATTTTGTTTACTTATTCAATGACGGTGAGCCAGAATAAACGCTGCATTAACTAAAAAACGATCAGAAATTAAATAAAAAAACAAGTTTTTTAAACTGAAAGTAAGGAGCGACATTAAAACTTAAAACGAAGAGAAATTATTCCGTATGTGAAAGGGGCTGTCCCCTCCTCAGCGCCTCGCTCTTTCCGCTAAAGTTTTTTGTTGTTTAAAAAACGATCAGAAATTAAATAAAAAAAACAAGTTTTTAAACTGAAAGTAAGGAGCAACATTAAAACTTAAAACGAACAGAAATTATTCCGTATATGAAAGGGGCTGTCCCCTCCTCAACGCCTCGCTCTTTACGCTAAAGTTTGACTCTGTCTCACAACTTTATTTTTTAAAACAATAAAAAAATGTAGCGTAAAGAGCGAGGCGCTGAGGAGGGGACAGCCCCTTTCATATACGGAATAATTTCTGTTCGTTTTAAGTTTTAAAGTCGCTCCTTACTTTCAGTTTAAAAAACTTGTTTTTTTTATTTAATAGCCAATAGGATCGTTTGATAACGGTAGTCAATCTCAGTTTGGCATGGAAGCCATCTCTATCATCAAAACATTATCCAAAATTTTGCTGATTCACTAAAATTAACCTTTTGGATTGTCTTAAATATGAGAATATAGCCTAATAAAGCAATTATCAAATAGAACAAATATACCATACTACATGTAATCGTCGAATATATCCTTGAATTGTGCTATTATACTCTATTAGGCATATAAATTATTAAGTACAAAAAAAGTCACAGAAAGAATAAAAATAACAGAATATATTTCATGACACTGTTAAAACAATATCACGTGGACGTTATTCTGTCCCCTACATACCATGAAAATTATATCAATTTTTAAAAAATGGCCTAAGGAAACACTAATCCACTGTAATCTCGTTTGTGAATTTTCATTAATATGAAGATGTAGTCTTAGAAAGCGATAACCAATTCCTATAAATACATTAAAATACAAGTAAGTGAAGAATGTATGTTCTGATTATACAAATGCACTTTATATGATTTGTAAGTTAAATCAAACGTTCAAAAAAAGCCAAAAAAGCGCGAATTAACAAAAACATATATTGTATGTTATTCAAAATAAGAAAAGATATATCATCATAACGCACATCCGCCACAAATGGCACACTAATCATCTCTATCATAGAAAATAGTCTAACGATTCTCTAGTCAGTTAAAATATTGCCTGTAATTGTCATAAATACCGCAATATAGCTCTACAGGCAACTGAATAGCTCAAAAATATTTTAGTTGCCTTGAATACAGAAAATAGACTAAGAAAAGAACAAATCGACAATATATGTCTTGCATTTTGTTCAAAATTGCACGATATATTCTATGCTGCTGCTAGTCTGTGCCAATATACAGTATAGGAATCAACTAAATCATAAAAACCGTATTTTTATGGGTAGAAGAATTTTTTGTTAAATTTGAAATATACACTTTGGATTTTATAGTTCCATAAAAATGGGTCACTTGAAATTAGTAAATGGGCTATTCGACCGTGGGTCCTAGGTTGCAGACCCTTGCTTTAGACCTTTAATCGGTTTGAAGGGACGGCGTCGACCTTTATTTCTTTGGTTTCTAGGTTCGAAATCTATGTTCGTATTAAACTTGGTTTCATTAGTCATCCTAATTTTGTTCCGCTTTTCGCTTGTTTTTAGGTTTTAATTTCCCTTTTGATTTTCACAGTTAAGTGTTTTTTAAAGTTAATCAGAAGGCCAGCACTCAAGAGCCAAATGGCTTCAACATGTTATATGTTTTGTCTCACCCAGCCACATCGTATAGAGACAGATAATAGAAAATTGGAGAGACTGCAGAAAATTAGGTGCCTGCGCACTAGATCGGAAATTGAAAGGTTTAGTAACTGTTTTAAGAGTCAAAAGTAACTGAAAGGCAAGTAGTCCCCCTTCCGTACCGTTGTCGGCTAATCCCCTTCTCCATATCCTCCCAAGACGTCCAATAAAAATTTTAAGATAGCCATTTATCCAAAATAGTCGAAAGATCCAATGTGTGTGCTCTGTGGATGACGAAAATCCTATAGCCCGCGGGGGCAAGGGCCATGAATAAAACGCATTGCCAATTGTTTTACAAATAAGTTTATAGTGGAGGAAGGAGGGCATATCTGATCTTAAATGCACAATTGGCTTAAAAATTTCCTGGATCGTTCTCTAGGCCAAGGGGATCATAAACTTTCGGTGGAAATATAGTTATAGTGTTAGGGGGCAATATATGGGCCAAAAACTTTTTCTCTTTGATAGCTTTGACACTTAGAGCAGTAGCTTATTGGGTTAGAAGTAACCTAAAGCACAAAAAAATACGGCAGCAAGAGCCCTCCCAATAATCAAATCCAAATAAGGGCAAACAGTTTCCGGTCTGCAAAAATTTTTCCCGATTTGTTCCTAACCTGTATCCTTATATCCGTTCAAAACCTATAAAAGTCGAGTCAAGCAAAAAAAAAAAAATAAATTCTATACCCAGTTTTTGGGGGCTCCTGCCCCAAACTTATATTTTCGGATGAGTTTTTTTTTTTTTTTTTTTTTTTTTTTTTTTTTTTTTTTTTTTTTTTTTTTTTTTTTTTTTTTTTTTTTACCAGGACCCTTGGCCAGGAAGGGGTGTCTGTTTCACGTTGTCTAGAGAAGAAAAGTTTCTTCACAGAGTTCTTCACCCCACCCCCCTTTTGGGTAAAAACAATACTTTTTCCTTTTTTTTGTGCGCACTGAACCTCTCTTAATCCAAGGAATCTGGGATTTAAGTTTCCGGCCGATGAGACAAGACGTTTTGGTCCTCTTTCGACCCCACTTTTGGAGGTACTTCGGTCTCACTTTTATTTTTATTTTTTTTTACATTAGGCTCCTCATGACGCAGACACTTACGGCTGTAAGTTTCAAACTGATTAGGAACATCAACTTCTTGTTCTATATCATGGTTCCCAAATGCTCTCTTCCATCCTAAAAATTGTTCGGTCCCCTTAGAAGAAGCAAGGATTCTTGAAGGTTTCAAGCCAATCTGATAAAATGCTTTTGGGTCCTTATCATGTTTCGTTTTTGAGGGCCTTGACACAAAACTTTTTTTTAGCTGTTTTCTGGAACCCATTTTCTGTGGAATCAATTTTTTTTTTGCATTGGGGCTTCCCTGGTCTAAACGTAAAAAATCGAATATGTCTGTGTGTGTGTCCTTTATGCCTTTACTACACTGCTCATACGATCGTTATTAAGCTTTAAGACATTGCTTAGTACACTCTTGCGAAGATTTTAGGTATAATTTGTGGCCTCCCTCCCCCCAAAGGCCCTCCCAATCTTTCGAATACTTTTCGCAGCGACTGAAATTGGAGACTCCTGAACACAAATAATTGACAGTTGCTTTTTTTTCAGATTAGTCACATATCTGGATATTAATTATCCAACAACGCCCGAAGGGCAAGTTAATAATTCTTGCCAAATTTTTCAAATACTTTTAAATTTAAAAATACGATTGTTATTTTAAATATGTTAAAGCCTTTTCCAGGGGAGAATTGCTGGGTAAATTTTTCAGGAGGGGGGGGGGGGAGAAATTCACAGGTGGAGAATTTTCCACGGGGAGGGGTTTCCACGGGTAGCGGGTTTTTTTTGAGTTTATTTATTTATGTGATCGCAGCAACGTGCAACGGGTAAGCTAGTTAGGATATAAAATTCAAGCCAATCAAAAGAAATTTGATTTATTTTGGCGTCCAATTTGTGGGGAGCCCATGCCCCCAAACCGAAATTATTTTTGTATATTCGTCACTTTGTAAGGCCCTGTATAAGAGGAAAATATTTTTTCTTTCTATTTTTGCTTCTCAATTTGTGTTCTTTCTCACCTTAAAAGCGTTCTTTAGGCATAAAATTTCTATTTGTATGCATGGAATAAGATCAAAAGAAAATGTTGCGTGGAATAAGATCAAAAGGAAAAAGTGTTCTTTTAAAGTAGTAAAATTAAATTGAAAGTTACAAATGTAGTCATTTTAAGAAGTATTTTTTCCTTTGCTTTAATCTTGATTAAGAACTTGATCAGAACTCATACTCTCTGAAATACGAATGGTTTTCAGGGAAGATTGCAAATGACATTCAAGCCTTTTAGAAGAGAAAAAGAGAGAGAGAGAGAGAGAGAGAGAGAGAGAGAGAGAGAGAGAGAGAGAGAGAGAGAGAGAGAGAGAGAGAGAGAGAGAGAGAGAGAGAGAGAGAGAGAGAGAGAGAGAGAGAGAGAGAGAGAGAGAGAGAGAGAGAGAGAGAGAGAGAAGAGAGAGAGAGAGAGAGAGAGAGAGAGAGAGAAAGAGAGAGAGAGAGAGACGAGAGAGAGAGAAAGAGAGAGAGAAATAGGGCGGTAGCACCACTCATTTCAAGGTCACTTTTATTTGTAAACCTTGGTTGGGATTGTAATATTACTTTTTGTTGTGTAGTTGATGATGTTAGGACTAATAAAAGGACACATTGGTCAATATATATATAGCCTCTTCAGTGAAGAATTCATTAGGAAAGTTTCCTCCAGTAACAGATTCAGTAGGATTCATCTATAGTAACATCTGTAATATTTATGTTTAATGCTATTGTTAATTTTGGGTTTTGATCGTTCAGGGTTTAGTTTATTCATTCATATTACTTTCTGTTCGTTTCAAGTTTGACTATTTATTTGACATATTTCTCTTCTCTCATGTTTTATTATGAATCTGTACTTTTGTTTGAGAAATTTTCATTTTTTTTGGGAAATACTTTTTTCATTGTATTGTTTGAGCATTGCCACATCAATTAGCTACACTAAGATCCAAAGATTCAGCTTTAACAAAAAGACATTTTTGTTTGTTTTTTCTTTGTTCGTAAGAGTTTTTGATAAGCATTACTTTTCGTTTTTTTTTCTTATGGTCAATTTTTATTCAGCCTATTAGCCGTCTCTAACTCTTTTTTTTATCCATTATATACGTTTAGTCATTTCTTGTCAATGGATGGTGTTCGATGATTTTTATAAAATCTTGAGCTTTGAAAGCATTATTTTATTCTAGTCAATAATAGCCTTTTCGTCTTGTATTTTGATCAACCACTTCGCTATTTTTTTTATCCAATGTGCAGTTCTCTGTCTATAGGGAAATATTCTTTGAGACTAAAAATCATTTATTGATTTTTATCAACTCTCTTCACTTAAAACAAAAAAGCAAGGTCTTAATTGTATTGACATTTCCTACTAAATTATCTATGTTTGAACAATATACTCCAACCTCGCTTTGACATGGTCCCATCTCTGATGAAATCTATCTAGAAAAAGATCAGGAAATTAATGATGTTCCTCCATTTACGAGCTGTTATTTTTTCTACCAGTTCAAACAACTTTTGGGCAAAGCTGGTGGTAAAAGGCACATGGGAGTGGCTGGTAAATCTTATCTCTCACTTAAAGAGAAGCTGAATAAGATAAACTAAATGCTAAGCGTAGCCTAATTGTTTTTATTAGTAAATAGTACCAGAAAATGTAGCTTCGCTCGGTGAAGCAGATTTTATGCATGAAAATTGTGTCTGGCATATCCCTCCTCGAAAACTCCCCCCATACCGAAAATACGTACCCTCTATAACTTGATTCCTATAAGGAAAATATTTTCGTGCAATTTTTGTAGATTTACTTTTTAAACAAAGATACAAAAAGGAAGGTATTTTTCAAACTCTAGGGATAAATTCTCCTCCTCCGATTGCCATACCTGACAATCAGGGTCGCATCCGGGATTATTTTCGGGGGGGGGGAGGGAGGGAGCTTAAAAAAAAACTTCAAAAACGTAAGAAAAGTTTGTCTATATGCATTTTTGTTAGGTTTATACGAGTTGGACAAAATTTCGGCGGGAGGGTTCAAACCCCCTAATCCCCCAGATACGGCCTTACTGACAAATAAAGAGGCTAGAAGTCCTTATACTAACTGTAGGTCGCCTATAATAGATGTTATGGGTTAACTTCAAAGACACACATATACCCCCAAAAACTTTCACGTCTGTAGAAAGACTTAAGTAAAAAAAAAAAAAAATCTGTGGAAGAGCTTTTTTTGAATACAAAAACAAAAATTTCTGCAATAGTCGCTGCTCTCTTCTTTGCCTGGTTTGTCGATATAAAAAGGGTTGATCTATTAATCGTTAATCAGTCACCGTTTTCTGTTTGAATCATTATAAGATTTTTTCTGCTCTTATTTAGTTTTAATACCAGGGGACCAAACTTTGCTCAGTAAAGCAAATCTTAGACAAAAAACGGTGTCCAGCACGTTTTCCATCAGCTTACCGTTGGAAATCTCCCACTTGCAAAAATGAAATCCCCCTTACTCTGGACCACGCAAGAAAAAGTCATTTTGTATAATTAATTGAAAAAAAAAACTTTCCTTAAAAGAAGTTTTTCAAAGAAAAGTAAAGGCCATTTTAAACTTAAGTTGAGCAGATACAAATACCTGGTAAAATTCAAACCCAAAACGACCAGGAATTACTATTAAAGAAGAAAAAACCCAAAACGAACAGAAATTAAAAAGACAATCACAGCAAAAAAAAACATAAAACAAGTAATAATATAAATGAATGAATAAATCTTAAAGCGAGTAATTCTTAAATTGAATATCCAAATCAAAATTAAAACGAAAAAAATATTTTGCTATTGAAGTATAAATGAAACCCAAGAAGGAACAGAAATTAAATAAACAATCAATGTAAACAAACTTACAATAGATACTAACATAAATGTCTAAATAAATCTTAAAACGAGTGAAACTTAAACTGAATATGCAAATCAAGCTTGGCGCTTGATTCAGTAAAGCGCAAATTGGCGCTTTACTAAAAACTATATGTGTCTTGAACAGTTTTGTAAAGTATAAACAAAATCAAATTGAATATTTGATATATAATGATATTAAATGTTGAAAGATCCAACAGTTCAAGATTTTTTTTTTCACTGTAATTTTTATTTTCATTTTCAATGCTGTAAGAACTGGAAAAGAAAATTTTTAAATCTTAGAAAGAACTAATGAATTAAACTGAATATTTGATGTAAAATGATGTTAATTACTGAGAGCTCATCTGTTCACAATTTTACTGTAATTTTAATATTTATTTTCAATATTAAGTACACAAGAAAGTTTTTGTAATATAGTTCGTTTTCAGTAAAGCGCCAATGACGCAGTAGGTCTTAGACTTTTCCAGTGAAAGAAGGAGGCGATACTCAAACTCTTGTTTGTAGTTATTTTTGTTCGTTTCAAGGCTGATTTGCATATTCAATTTAAGTTTCACTCGTTTTAAGATTTATTTATTCATTTATATTAGTATCTATTTTATGTTTGTTAGCAATGATTGTTTATTTAATTTCTGTTGGTTTTGAGTTTCATTTATACTTCAATAGAAAGATAATTTTTTTCGTTTTAAGCTTGATTTACATATTCAATTTAAGCATTAATCGCTTTGAGATCTATTTATTCATTTATATCGTTATTTGTTGTATGTTTTTTTTGGCTATGATTCCTTATTTAATTTCTGTTCGTCTTAGGTTTCATTTATTCTTTAATAGTAACTTCTGGTCATTTTGGGTTTGAATCTTAACAGGTATTTGTATCTGCTCAACTTAAGTTTAAGATTGCCTTTACTTTTCTTTGAAAAACTTCTTTAACAGAAAGTTTTTTTTACTCAATTTTTGTTTTTTTTATGGCAAAAAGTTTCAAGTTTTTAAAAATTCCTTATTTCAAAATAAAACTTTTTTTTTTCAACATCAAATGTTCATCAAAGTATCAAAACTAGTATCAAAGTAACAATACCAAAGTAAAAAATAACACAGTAAAGAAAGCATCAAAGTAAACACGGTATCAAAGTAGTATTAAGCTATATAATCAAGTAATCAAAGTAACATACGACCTCTCCTTACATAAAAACCTTATATATCAAGGGGCATAACTTAAAACACTTGCCCCGGGGCTCTGAGGGTTTGTGACAACCTCGGAGTTTTTATTATCTGATGTTTGAACTATTTTTAACAAAATGGCCATCTCAAATTTTTACCAGATGGGTTTACAAAAAAAGGGCGTGGGGGCTAATTGCCATTCAAACTCTTTTGACTCTATAAAAGTAAACTCGAACTTTCAATTTTAAATCAAATGAGCCCTCTCTGAAGTTTATACGAGCATCCCTTCTATAAGAACCATTTATGCTCCCAGGGCATAACTTACAACGCTCGTCCCCGGGCCCCGGGGGGTTCAGTCAAACCAGGAGTTTTAATATCTGATATTTGAACTATTTTCAACAAATGGTCATCTCAAAATTTTTATCCGATGGGTTTGGGGGAAAAGGCATGGAGGGGGAGGGGCTAGTTGCCCTCTGATCCCTTTTGACTATGAAAAAGTGAACTAGAACTTTTAATTCCCAATCAAATGAGCCTTCTCTGAAGTTTATACCATCCCTTCTATAAGAACCATATTTGCCCCCATGGCATAGCTTACAACACCTGCCCCCAGGCCCTGGGGTTTCGTGTGGACACCGCATTTTTGTTAACTGATCTTTGACCAATTTTTGACAAAACGGCCATATCAGAATTTTGATCTGATGCATTTGGAGAAAAGAAGGGCGTAGGGGGAGAAGGTTAACTTCCCTCTAATCACTTTTGACTATTGAAAAGCGAACTATAGCTTTCAATTTCCAATCAAATAAGCCCTCTCTGAAGCTTATACGAGCATACCTTCCATGAGAACAATATATACCCCTAGGGCATAACTTACAACGCCTGCCTCTGGGCCCTGGGGGGTTGTGTCGACACCAGAGATTTTGTTATCTAACCTTTTATCTATTTTTAGCAAAACGGCTATCTAAAAATTTTAGTTTGATGCATTTGTGGAAAAAGGGCGTGGAGGGGGGGGGGGGTAGTGGTCGTCCGGTCTCTATTGATTCTTAAAAAGTGAACTAGAACTTTCATATTCCAATCAGCTGAACCCTCTCTGAAGTTTATATGAGCATCCCTTCCATAAGAACCATATACACCCTCAGGGCATAAATTACAACACCTGTCCCTAGGCCCTGGGGGGTTGTATCGACACAGAGAGTTTTATTATCTGATCCTTGAAGTATTTTAACAAAATGGTTATCTCAAAATTTTTAGCTGATGCATTTGGGAGAAATTGGGAGATTGTGTTTGGGAGTATTTGACAGGATTGCATTTGGGAGAGTGGGAGGCTAGCTGCCCTCCAATCACTTTTGACTCTTAAAAAGTGAACCAAAACTTTCAATTCCAATCAAATAAGCCATCTCTGAAGTTTATACGAGTTTCCCTTCCATAAGAACCATATATGCCCCCAGGGCGTAACTTACAACGCCTGCCCCTGGGCCCTGTGGGGTTTTGTCGATACCAGAGTTTTGCTATCTAGCCTTTTAACTATTTTAAAAAATGGCTATCTCAAAATTTCTATTAAATGCATTTGGGGGAAAAAGGGAGTGGAGGGGAGGGGGAAAGTTGCCCTCTGATCTCTTTTGAATCCTAAAAAGTAAACTAGAACTTTCACTTTCCAAACAAATAAAACCTTTGAAGTTTATGCGAGCATCACTTCCATAACAACCATATATACCCCCAGGGCATAACTTACAACACCTGTCCCGGGCCCTGGGGGGGGGGGGTGTGTCGACACAGAAAATTTTGTTATCAGACCCTTGAACTGTTTTTAACAAAATGGATATCTCAAAATTTTTATCTGATGCATTTTGGGGAAAAAAGGCGTGGGAGGAGGGGGGGGTAGCTACCCTCCGATATCTTTTGAGTCTTAAATTGAATTAAAACTGTCAATTTCCAATCAAATGACCCCTCTATGAAGTTTATACTAGCATCTCTTTCATATCAACCATATATGCCCCCAGGGCATAGCTTACAACGCCTTCCCCCTGGCCCGGGGGGCTGTGCCAACACCAGAGTTTCTGTTATCTGAACTTTGAACTTTTTTTTAACAAAATGTATATCTTAAAATTTTTATCTGATACATTTGGGGGGAAAGGCCGGGAGGGCGCCTAGCTGCCCTCCGATCACTTTCGACTTATAAAAAGTAAACTAGAAATTTCAATTTCCAATCCAATGAGCCCTCTTTGAATTTTATACGAGCATCTCTTCCATAAGAACCGTATATGTCTTAAGGGCTTAACTTACAACGCCTACCCCTGGGCCCTTGGGGGAGGGGGATGTTGACATTGGATTTTTGTTATCTGACCTTTGAATTATTTTTAACGAAGTGGCTATCTCAAAATTATTATCTGATACAGAAAAAGGGTGTGGGAGGGGGGGCCTAATTGCCCTCCGATCTCTTTTGACTCTTAAAAAATGAACAACGCCTGCCCCCGGGCCCTGGGGGCTTTTGTCGACCCCTATGTTTCTATTATATTATCTTGAACTATTTTTAACAAAATGGCTACCTCAAAATTTTTATCGGATCTATTTGGGGGAAAAGGGTGTGAGGAGCTGGTTACCTACTCCGATCACTTTTGAATCTTAAAAGGGACACTAGAACTCTCGATTTACAATTGAGTAAACCCTCTTTAAAGTTTATACGATGACCCCTTCCATATGAAGTGCCTCTGGAAAAGAATAATAATAAAACATTGGCACCGTATGGTCTTTTCTATAGGCAACGCTATAGCGTTGCTTCTGATTTTTCTAGACTTAGTTGTGTTGACATTTATTTTAATTGTTAGCCTCGTCAATTCGTGAATTGATGCCCCCGAACCATGCAAAGGAAAAAAACTCACTTTAATAAAAACCAGTCCAAAATAATAATGTCTTTAGTTGAATATCTGGCAAAGATCACTTTTGAAGTTCAAGCCACAAGCTTCAGTTGACCTTTAAGGTAGCCAACTAATCAAACAATCACAAAAATATTTTGCAAAACTAACCTAGTTCGGAAGTTTCTGGATAGTAGAAACGTGATTGATATTTAATCACCCTAGTCCTAATATCAAACTTCATTTTGATTGCTTTTCCAGTGTTTGGTCTCTTCATTTCACTTTGCAAAAGATTTAAGAAAGACTTGTCAGGGGCGCTCGGAAAGTAAAACGAATCTTCCCAAAGTTATGGTCTATCTAGGTCGTTTTTTCACGCCTGAAAATTGTTGTGTGCTGCTTTTCAGAAAAATTACTATCATAACTATTATCGCTGAAAAGAGCAAATGAGTGTGGATTAACAGTTTACTTTGGATTTGATAAAGTTGTAAAAGAGAAAATGTTTGAAATTTATTTTGTTTTCAGTAAACCGCAAATTACGTTACAGTCCTTAGAAGGCGTTACTCGCAGTTTCCACTCGTCTTTGTGGTAATTTCTGCTTGTTTTTAGTTTGACTTGGTTATTTATTGCAATTTCTGTTCGTTTTGGGTTTCATTTATTCATTGATACTGACTTATGGCAGTTTTACGCTTGAGAAATTATTTGACTTTATTTCTGCTCACCTTTGGTTTAATGTAGCTCTTTAATTTTCTTTGAAAAACATTTTTCTGTAAAAAATTTTTTAAGTAATTTTTTTGTCGAACTGACAAAAAAATAATTAATATTTTCTGCCTATCTCTATAAAAATCCTGATTTTGGCTTAGTATTTATCACAGTATAAAGATATAGCAGTAAGTTTACCGCAGATAATTTCTGGCTCTTCATTCTTGGTGCGAACAAACAGCTCCTCCCACCTATTCTTGCATTAGCGCGTACAAACAGCTTCTCTCATTTGATCTGCCATCAGCGGCCAAATTACCCTGGAACACGTATTTTGGCAGAAACTTTTCCAAAATGCCTCTGAAACCAACTTGAGACTTGGAAACCTACTTTTAATTCCTAAAAACATACTAATTACCGATTTTCATATATGTATTGGAATAAATTAATTTAAAATTAGTTTCTTCAAAACTTAGTGTTCCAACGTTGAAGCCAAATTTCGCGTTCAAGAGAAATCTGACGTGTCTACCCGTGAAAAGATCTAATGTCGCTTATATTTCTTCGTTCTTTGGAGCACTCGCACCTCGGTCAGGGTTTTTATAATGGGTGAGATAGGAAAAGATCATACTGCCAATTATTTATATACTGTAGTATTTATATACTGGACATTAGACCCCAGCGCCGCGCCGGCGGATCGACCGAACGCAGCCGACAAGAGGTCCGATCAAACGCCGCCGAAGTGTCGCAGCGCCACCGGCGCCACCGGCGCGCCACCGCCGGCAAAGGCGACGGCGTTCGGTCGACATTAAATGAATTTTGCGGCAATTCTTTATTGTGTCAACCGCAAAGTCTGAGCTTTTCCTTTTCGTTTGGTTTAGTATTTCAATTTTCCTGATTAAAAATCAAACAGGGCTTGCACTATCCCCGAATTTTCAAGTATTTCCCCGAAAATCTATGCGTCACCCAGAAAAAAAATTTGGTTCACCGAATCCCCGAAAATCACGCAATCACGGTGCCATCCCTAGCGATTTATCACCAGTGACTTTCCCTGCCAAATATTACTTTGTATACCATAATTCTTCACTACTCTCTGGTTCATTAATTTTCGGCTCTTGTTACTTTGCATAAAACCAGACAGATGTAATATGCAATCGCGTTGCAAATATTGCAATATACACAGTTCTTCATATGTTGACAAAAAAAGTATCGTCTTTATGAAATGAATTTAAATCATTTCGAATCCAGTTTCCCACTTGCAATTCCTTACATCATTCGTAGTCAATAATTTTATTTTCAAGTTGAATAGAATTATAGAACGTAACATTCACTACAGTATGATTTTGAAATTGATAGCAGAAAGATCGTTTCTACAGCTGAATTGTAAGTTTGCAGAATTTTTTTTTCTTTTGCTGTGTTTAGATAAGATTTTCTTAATGTTTAATACTCAATTGTTGAACGCCTGATAGATTAAATAAAACACAATCTTCGGTCTGAAAAATATTTTACCCCCCCCCCCCCCCCCCCCCCAAAAAAAAATAACATTCTATTGAGACAAAATTTAGCTATAGACTAAGCTATGTACAAGGTTGGGAATTAAAGATTAGAACGAAAGTTACCCCAAAAATATGCTTCATAAAAGAATTGTAAATTATTGCCTATAGCGGGGGGGATAGGGGGCTATCATTTTTAAATGATAATACCTCATTTTTTATATTGGAATCTGGGATGCCAAAGAAATATTTATTTTTTTCATTTAAAGTGGAGATGGAAGAAAATACTATCAAATTCCCTGGGAAACCATTGAAATACTTTGATAGACCCAGGGCCCCCTGTTGGGACTTGTTCATTGTCTTGGGTATTTTGCGATTTCTCATAGGCTACTGGCCTAATTTGGCTTTTGTGTGTGCTCCCTTTTAATTAGATTCTTTGGATCTTATTGAATGCCACGGTGAATCTATGACTCAGTTTTCCAATAGTTTGAGGTATATCTGAATAATTTCGCCTTTTTTGTTGTTGTCTTTGTACCCCTTTACTCATACCCTCAATTTTTTTCAAGGAACACTAAGCTGTTTAACATTATCCGCGTGTTTTTTTGAACCATATAGTGACCTAGTTAATTATTTAATAAATTATTTTTTTAATGAAAAACTGAGACGGTATCTTAGCAAGGTAGTATCCAGAGGGGGGTAGGGAGGTATTACATTTAAATGATAATGTCTCGATTTTTTTTTAATTAAAGCAGGGATGCAAAAAAGTTATTTTTTTTTTAATTTAAAGCAGAGACGGCATCCTATCAAGGTGGTATACAGAGGGGGGGGGGAGCTGGGAGCTATCATATTTAAATGATAATACCTCAATTTTTTTTGAAAGCAGGGATGCCAATAATTTAATTATTTAGTTTTATTTAAAGCAGAGATGGTATCCTATCAAGATGATGGTATCCAGAGGGGGGGGCATAAGGGGTTATTATATTTAAGTGATAGTACCTTGATTTTTTTTATTGAAAGCAGGGATGCCAAAAAGCTATTTCTTTAATTTAAAGTACAGACGGAATCCTATCAAGACGGTATCCAGAGGTGGGGGCATAGGGAGTTATTATATTTAAGTGATAGTACTTTGATTTTTTTTTTTTTATTGAAAGCAGGGATGTCAAAAAGTTATTTTTTTTAATTTAAAGCAGAGACGGTATCCTATCAGGGTGGTGTCCAGAGGGGGGGGGGGTAGGGAATTATTATATTCAAATACTAATATCTTGAATTTTCTTATTGAAAGCAGCCTCAGTCCACACAAAGTGGATAAGTTGATTTTTATTCATGACAATTATAGCCATATCCCGCAGTTAGAATAGACTTCCAAGTTTGACTGAAGGAATTTTTTTCGACCAGTTGACCCCTAGATTTTTTGTCCCTCCACACTATTTTGAAATATACCTTTTCTTTTAAACATAGTAATATTTGGACTTTCATTAGTATACCAGCTTACCCGTCACGCGTTGCCACGATCTTAAAAGAAAGGAAATTCCATGAGAATACCCCTAAGGAAAATTTCTAAACGTTCACTGTCTTAGTTAAAAGTTTTTAACGTCATAATGTTTTCATTTTAGTTTAATTATAATTGAGAAACATATTCGAATCATACAAGATTGCGTTGAATTGCTATGCATGCTCTCCGAAAAGCTGTTCAATTTTTTGATATCTTCTATTATATAAATTCATTTAAGTTCCACCAAGCTAGTTGATTGAGAAAATTGATTGGAAATTAACTTCCAGTTTCCTTCCAGCACTGAGGTGGGTCATCCACATTTCGTCATTGGGAACTGATGCTTGATTATTTTTCAAGGTGAAATTTTAAGTTATCCTATTCAAAATTATTATAAATGATTGTGGAAAAAATTGGTAGGACAGGTTGATGTGTTTTTTTTGTTTTACATATATTTCTGCTTGCAATTGTATGTTCTTTTGTGCATTGTAAATATTGTTTATGTTTTTATGTATGGTATATTTCGACAGTTGGATAATGTTTTAAATATGAATCAACACATGTAAATTAAAGAAGAAAGAAGCCAAGCAAAAATACTCCGCACGACATATTTGTCCAACCCCTATGATAATTTAAAAATTAACAAGATTTTCGTGAGTTATACTTTATGTATTTTTTTTTAAATTGTTATCAAAACCCGTTTTTAATACAAGGAAGACTTATTAGGAATCTAAAAGAGCAAAAAAAGCGATCAATATCAAAGTCGCCCATTTCAACTGTTTTAAAGGTGGCAAAGCAGATATTGGAGAAGGGCATTATGAAAAAAGTAAACTTCTAAGTTCAAACTTATATTCAAAGTTTTTACCCAGATAACTGACGAATTTTGTGATACGGTATTTGAAGTTTTGTTTGCAGTAGGCCTAGTGCTCGATGAAAGAAAACTACTAATTTTGATAATTATTTATGTTAAGAATACATAGCTAATAGATACTTCAACTATTAAGCAAGGGTTCTGAAACGCCACAGCCATTTCGTTTCTACCAGATTTCTACTTCTCTTGATGAATAACAAAGAAGACCAGTTTCCAGCCAGCGACTTGTGAAGTTTTGAACTCAAGAATAGGTTCGAATTCTCTGAAAGCCCCCTCAATATTCTCTGAAAGTTTCACCTAACTTCTTTCAGCCTTAGTAGCAGTAGTCGTCCCTGTCGTCGTCGTAGTAGTGGTAGTACTAGTAGCAGTAGTAGTAGTAGTGGTAGTATTAGTAGTAGAAGTAGTAGTAAGAGTAGCAATATCAGTAGTGAGGGGGTTCCAGGTTCAAGGACACACATAGGGAAATGAACACAGGTAAATTAACATATGATTCTTGGTTATGTTGGTTATTTTATGTTGGTTATGTTTGTACATGTTTATTGGTCATGTTGGTGATTGTTTGATGGTTATGCTGTTTGACGCTTGTTAGTTGTTGGTTATGAGTGTTGGTTATGTTGCATGATGTATGTTGGTAATGTTTGATGGTTATGTTTGATTACTATGTTATGCTGTTTGATGGTTATGCTGGTTATGTTATGTTGATGTTGTTTGATGGTTATGTTGTTTGATGTTTGTTGGTTATGTGATTTGTTGTTTCTTGGTTATGTTATGCTGATGTTTGATGGTTATGTTGTTTGTTGGTTATGTTGTTTGATGTTTGTTGGTTATGATTAATGTTTGCTGGTTATGTTTGTTGGTTTTTGTTTGATTTTTATTGGTTATGTTTGTTGATGGCTAAGTTTGATGGTTATGTCTGTTGTTTGTTGTTGTTGGTTATGTTTGTTGGCTATGTTTTTTGATGTTTTTGTTTGATGTTTGTTGGTTATTTTTGTTGTTGGTGTTGTTTGATATTTGTTGGTTATGTTTGATGGTTATGTTTGATTGTTATGTTATGCTGTTTGATGGTTATGTTGGTTATGTTATGTTGATCTTGTTTGATGTTTATGTTGTTTGATGTTTGTTGGTAATGGGATTTGTTGTTTCTTGGTTATGTTATGTTGATGTTTGATGGTTATGTTGTTTGTTGGTTATGTTGTTTGATGTTTGTTGGTTATATTTGTTGGTTATGATTAATATTTGCTGTTTATGTTTGTCGGTTTTTGTTTGATTTTTGTTGGTTATGTTTGTTGATGGTTATGTTTGATGGTTATGTCTGTTGTTTGTTGTTGTTGGTTATGTTTTTCTTATGTTTGTTGTTTGATGTTTGTTGGTTATATTTGTTGTTGGTGTTGTTTGATATTTGGTGGTTATGTTTGATGAGTGTTGGTTATGGATATGGTGATGTTTCTGATGTTTGTTGGTTATGTTGTTTGATGGTTATGCTGTTTGATGTTTGTTGGTTATGTTGTTTGATGTTTGTTGGTTATGCTGTTTGATGTTTATGTTGTTTGTTGGTTATGTTAAGGGTTGATGGTTATGTTGTTTGATGTTTGTTGGTTATGCTGATGTTGTTTGATGGTAAATTCGTTTGATGTTTGTTGGTTATGAATGTTGGTTATGTTATGTTGGTGGCTATTTTGATGTTTGCTGGTCGTGTTGTTTGATGTTCGTTGGTTATACTGTTTGATGGTTATGTTGTAGATTATGTTGGTTATGTGATTTGATGATTATGTAATGTTCGATGGTTATATTGTTTGATGGTTATGTTTGTTGTTTGATGTCTCTTGGTTATGTTTGATGGTTATGTTGTTTGATGTTTGTAGGCTATGTTGTTTGATGATTATGTTGTTTGTTGCTTATGTTTGTTGTTTTGGATATATTTGAAAATAAATGCTGCTACTAGTCAATGCCACCCATTGTTTCTAGGCCACAAACCCCTGTGTATTTCTGAGAGAGCCCTGTTTCTAGGCAAAATTACCGGATGTTTAATTTAATTGGAATTCGGTCGGGATAATACACAAGTTCAACTAACAAGGGGAATGGAGCCCCTCGCACCCGTAAAATGCGGTCCACTTTTTCTAGCAAACCCATCCGAGGTCACGGTACACACCCCTTTGTATTTCAAGCGCATGTTACGTCACACGACAAGCCCTTACCGTTAAAGGGTTCGTTAAGTGGAGCTAACAACCCCTCAAGCCATCACACCTACGCAACGCGGTCACGAAACACCCTTCTGGACTCCAATGACGTCATATAACTTACCCCGTTTCAAACACACAGTCTAATATTCTTGACGCAGTTTTATGTAAATTTGCGACAGGAACCCATGGGGGAATCCCCGTTTCTAACGTAGCGAGAGAACACACCTTACGTAATTATTGTGCAGCAATGTCACATAATACTTTTTTCACCCAAAAGCCTCAAGACATTTTGTTTTTAGCATTTCATTTTTCCGCTCCAAAACCCTTTAAGCGTATTTTTTTCTTTTTCTATAGTTATTGACCCAGCCAGGACTCGAAAGGTCATTCCCTTCCAATGGTAAAGCGCCCCAAGCAAGTCCTCCATGAAACCATTTCCAGTAATTTGTATCTAGAACCATATTCTAAAATTAACCTATTGCATGACAGCTAAGATTCCCCTTTTTTGGCACTCATTAGAACGATATGTCACTCTCCCCAATTTGATACACTCCAGGAGACATTGCTCTAAAGATATTAACAACGATAAAACGAAAATGTATCGTTTCTTTACGTGGAACATTAGATTTCACACTATCGTGACAATACGCCCCCCTCTAGCATGCAATATACCCCATTTTTGGCACTAAGATTCCCCATTTTTGGCACTCATTAGAATGATGCGTTAATCTCCAATTTTATACACCCCTGGAGACATTGCTCTAAAGATATTAATAACGATAAAACGAAAATGTATCGTTTTTTTTACGTGGGAAATTAGATTTCACACTATCGCAACAATACGCCTCCCCTCTAGCGTGCAATATCGGAGGAATAAGGTTGATACTAGACGCAAATTTAAGACATATTAAGAGCTTTTAAGGAAAATATCCATTTCTTTGAGTACCTGTTAGGTTTTCACCTCTTCCATGGGAAAAATTCCCTTATGTCTCCACCCTAACTTTTAAGCTGTAGTTCAACCCCACAATGACTTGACATGACCCCCCCTCCCCAACCCTGAGAACACATTATCTCTACCAAGACATTTTTCAGGCACTTCCTGTTACAAATTATGTCTTTATATCCCGTGATTCAAGTTTTTTTGCAACCCAAACTAATCATGATTCCCCCACAAAATACTCCACACCGCCATGGCATTTTACCCGTTTGACACCAGCACCCCCTCCCATCCCATCCCCTGGTTGACCTGATATTAGTGATACATTTAAACCATATTAAGAGAGTTCTTTGAAGGACTTTTAACGAAATGCGCCGTTTCATGGAGTATTGTTAGATTTCAGTCCCCTCTAGCGAAAAATTCATTTAACACCTCCAGCCTTATCTTTAAGCTCTAGAGTATACTAGTCAATGACAATACTTATCACCTTGGTAAATTATGGATGATATTAAACACCCCCTTGACATCGCTACATCTCCCCCAAGACATCTTTCAGGCATTTCCTAATAAAAATTATGCCTTTAAATCCCGTGATTCGAATTTTGCAACCCTAGCCTATCATGATGCCCCACAAAACACACCACACCGCCATGGAATCCCCCCAATCCATCACCGTATGGCACCAGACCCCCCCCCCTCCGGGTGACCTGATAATGATGGTATATTTAAAACATATTAAGAGGTATTATTGAAAGAATTTTAAGGAAATACCCTTTCTTTCATTGAGATAAATTTATGGATATTTAAAAATATCCTAACAATAGGTTCAAGCCCCCCCCCCCCCCATTTAGCATTCATTTTTAGAGGGCGCCTTGATAAAAGATGTGTTTTTAGGGATTATTGTGGCTTATAAAAGGATAAAATATAAGCAATAACATGCGTAACTTAAGGAAAGACGAGGGGAGAGGGGCAGCGTCACCGGACTTGCATAGATTATGGAATGATGACATTCCAACCTCTGAAACAGGATATTCAATATCTGTATAGATTTATGCTAGTTCTAAAACATTTAATTTTTAGCTTTTCGGCATTCCGTTGGCTAGAATGATGCTTTTATGTCACAGTTCGCTTGAAAACCACAGTACTGAAGAGAAACAGTCTTTTTTTTGTTTGCTAAAATCAATGTCTATGTTGTCAGTTTATTTCATAGCATTAGTAGTAACTTTTAGAAACGAACGTGCCTCATACGGTATTCCCACCTCTTAAACAGGAGATTCAATATCTGTATTGATTTATCGTAATTATAAAACATTTAACTTTTAGCTTTTCGGTATTCCGTTGACTAGAATGGTACTTTTGTGCCTTAATTCGTTTGAAAATCCCTGTATTGAAGATCCACAGTATTTTTGTCTAAAATAAATGTCAATGTTATCAGTTTATTTTATAGCATTAGCAGTTCCTTTTAGAAATATACATGCCTCATACGGTATTCCCGCCTCTGGAACAGGAGACTCAATATTTCTTTAGATTTTAACTTTTACCTTGGGCTCTCAATAAATCGAAAGGAGATGCATGTTGTATTTATACCCACAAGTATACCAACCTAGTACAACATAACCCATTTAACTTAACCCCCGTTCAACTAAACCTCTGTTTAACCCCACCCTTGCTATGTAGATGTAAATGAGACCCAATTTTATAACCGCGCATCTGAGCCCGTTTAACTGAATCCATGTTCAACAGAATCTCTGATTTTCGCATAACCTCCCTTTGTCTCAGCCCTCTTGCAACCCAGGGGACATGTTTCAGCAAAAATATCAAAACACGCAAAAGGGGTAATTCTATTTCGAGAAATTCTTGTTCCCACCCATCCCACGCATTGCGGGGGAGTTCGGTCGGTGTTTATTAATTCCGGGGCACGAAATCCATACCTCAGCTAGGCAATAAAGGAGGTTAAAAAATGGTCTTACTTGAGATAATATGAAATCGTAGTAATAATAGGGAAGTAATCACTTTCTAGGATATGCCCGCCTCTGAAATCACATCATCCCTGTTTTTAGCGCTCAGCTAGCAAGATTCATACCCCTGGCAGCCCCCCCAAGATTCCAGGCGTTCGATTATTTCTCCTATATTGCCAAGACTCCAATCCATTTTTCCCATATTATTTTTCTGGAAGATTCCCAGAATTTCCATGACCAGGTCTAATATGAATGATGCTAGTGTATCTCCCAAGCTAGACTAAAAGGACCCCATGGGGAAATCCCCCGAGCACAGCACACACACACGGGTGTTGCGTAATAACGGCAGTCCATATCTTAAGCAAAGACACATAGTCGAAGAGGTTGGAAAATCACCTTGTGAGAAGGATAGATACCCTAACCCTTAAAAAGTATACTTATGGCCAAGAGCAGAATGGCGCTGCCACACTGTTTTCACACTAACACAAGCCCTCACAACTTCACTTCCCACCGTCATCCAAATGACACCAGCCCTCACCCCTCTAGGACATTTTCAATCTTCTCACTTCAAATTTAAGCTTCAGGAATCTAAATTAAACAATATATATTTTTGAAAACAGAGAAGGCCTGCCTTTCTTTGCTAGTGTTTGACGCTCTAAGTATCTCACCTCACAATGTTACACTAATACTCCCCTGTTACGACCCTCTGTCATTGCCCCATATCCCCCAAACGCTTTTCAAACATTTTTTGTTAAAAGTTTTACTTCAACCCATTCATTTGGGGTTTTCGCTGCCAATTCACGCCAAAGTACCACGCTATAACTACTTTCTAGCACCCCTATGACACCCCTCTACCATCAACCCATCTTCCTAAAACACCTTTTCAGACATTTCTTGTTAAAAGTTTTACTTCAAGTCACTCATTCGGGTTTTTGCAAGCAAGTCACGCTACAGTACCACACTATAACTGCTCTATGACACCTCTCTGTCATCACCCCATATGCCCCAAAAAACTTTTCAGACATTCCATGTTAAAAGTTTAACTTCAGGTCATTCAGTCGGGTATTCGTAGGCAA
Organism: Artemia sinica; assembly: GCA_027921565.1. Classification (NCBI taxonomy): domain Eukaryota; kingdom Metazoa; phylum Arthropoda; class Branchiopoda; order Anostraca; family Artemiidae; genus Artemia; species Artemia sinica. The sequence goes on along the minus strand of CM051259.1, from coordinate 52,440,626 downwards.
TTCACGCCACAGTACCACACTATTACCGCCCCTACAACACCCTTCTGTCATTGCCCTATCTCCCCCAAAACACTTTTCAGACATTTTTTTGTTAAAAGTTTTATTTCAAGTCATTGATTTGGGCTTTCGAAAGCAATTCGCGCCACAGTGCCACACTATAACTGCTCTATGACACCCCTCTGTCATCGCCCCTTGTTCCCCAAAACACTTTTCAGACATTTCTTCTTAAAAGTTTTATTTCAACTCATTCATTCAGACTTTCGCAAGCAATTCACGCGACACTACCACACTATAACTAGTCTCTAACATCCCTACGACACCCGTCATCATCATTGTAAGCGTATTCTAACATTTGAAACACGGACACGCACTAAAACACACACACACAAAACACACACAAACACAAAACACATACACACAAACACGAACACAAAACACACACCAAAAATACACACACACCAAAAAACACACAAAAAAAAACACACACAAAGACACACACACACACAAAAAACACCCACACACACAAAAACAAACACAAAACACACACACACACTAAACACACACACACACACAAAAACACGCACACAAAAAAACACGCAAACACACAAACCACAAACACATACGCACAAAAACTCACACACACACAAAAACAAACACAAACGCAAAACAAACACACAGACACACAAAACCACACATACACACACAAAAACACACACAAACACACAAACAAGAAGCACACGCACAAAAAAAACACACACACACACAGACACACACACACAAAAACACACACACAAAACAAACACACACACGCACACAAAAAACACATACACAAAAAACACTCAACACAGAAAAACACACACACAAAAAGGATCTTTCGTTCAAATGTAATACTTGGAATATTTCTATAGAGGTTTACCTTGTCGCTGTTAAATTCTTTAGATGATTAAGATTCATTTTGGAATTTTTTCGTTTGAATGTAAGACTTGGAATATTTTTGTACTGTTGCGTCATGGTTTATATTGTCTTTGTTACATTCTGTTGTTGTTTCAAAGTTCATTTTGGAATTTTTTCCTTGAAATAAAAGACATAGAATATTTTTGTAGTTGTTTACCTTGTCATTGTTACATTCTGTTAACGTTTCATAGTTCATTTCGGGGTTTTATCGTTGAAATATAACACTTGGAATATATTCGTAGTGATGCGTCTTGTCACTGGTACATTCTGTAGATATTTCGAAGTTCACTTTAGAATTTTTTCGTTGAAATGTAAGATTTGGAATATTTTGGTAGTGTTATGTTATGTTTTACCTTGTCACTGCTACACTCTCATGATGCTTCATAGTTCATTTCAGAGTTTTTTTCGTTGAAATATAAGACTTGGAATATTTTTATACTGTTGTGTCGTGGGTTACCTTGTCATTATTACATTCTGTCAATGTTTCAAAGTACATTTCGGGATTTATTTCATTGAAGTTTAACACTTGGAATATTTTCGTGGCGTTGTGTCTTTTCAGATCTTTCAAATTTCATTTTGGAATTTTTTCGTCGAAATGTAAGACTTGGAATATTTTTGTACTGTTGTATCCCGGTTCACCGTGTCAGTGCTACGTTCTGCTGATGCTTCAAAGATCATTTTAGGATTTTTTCGTTGAAATGTAAGACTTGGAATATTTTTGTACTGGTCTACCTTCTCACTGCTACATTCAGTTGATGTTTCAACATTCTTTTGGATTTTTTCCCTTGAAATGTAAGACTTGGAATATTTTGTAGGTCATGTCATGATTTACCTTGTCACAGTTACACTCTCTTGATGTTTCAAGTTCATTTTTGATTTTTTTTCGTTGAAAGGTAAGACTTGGAATATTTTTTTAGTGGTTTACTTGTCCCTGTTACACTCTCTTGATGTTTCAAGGTTCATTTTGGAATTTTCATTTCAAAATGTAAGACTTGGAATATTTTTGTACTGTAGTCTCGTGGTCCACCATGTCACTGCTACCTTCTGTTGATGTTTCAAAGTTCATTTAGTGATTTTTTCCTTTGAAATTTAAGACTCGGAATATTTTTGCAGTGGTTTACAATGTCACTCTTACATTTTAGTTGATATGTCAAAGTTCATTTGGAATTTCTTACTTGAAATCTAAGACTTGGAATATTTTTTTAGTGGTTTACCCTGTCACTGTTAAATTCAGTTAACGTTTCATACTTCATTTGGATTTTTTTGTGCTGAAATACAAGACTTTGAATAGTTTTGCATTGGTTTACGTTGTCACTGTTACATTCTGTTAACGTTTCATACTTCATTCGGATTTTTTTATTTGAAATGCAAGACTTGGAACAGTTTTGCAGTGTTGTCCCGTCGTTTACCAACGCACTGTTACATTCTCATGATGTTTCAAAGTTCATTTTGGAATTTTTTTCGTTGAAACGTAAGAGTTAGAATATTTTTTTGTAGTCTTGTGGTTTGCCTACTGTTACAAGTAACAGATTAAGAGAGCCGTGCAAAAAGTTAGGTTAATTTAAGATCACTTAGGGTCGACGTAACAGTGAAAAGGTAAAACATAACATAACACTACAAAAATATTCCAAGTCTTACATTTCAACAAAAAAATTCTAAAATGAACTTTGAAACATCTCCAGAATGTAACAGTGACAAGCCACATAACTACGAAAATATTCCAAGTGTTACATTTCAACGATAAAACCCCGAAATGAACTATGAAACGTTAACAGAATGTATTGGTGACAATGTAAACGACTACAAAAATATTCCAAGTCTTACATTTCAAGAAAAAAAATTCCAAAATGATCTTTTAAACAACGACAGAATGTAACACTGACAATGTAAACCCTGATGCAACAGTACAAAATTATTCAAAGTCTTACATTTCAACGAAAAAATCCAAAATAAACTTTGAAACATCTACAGAATGTAACAGTGACAAGGTAAACCAGTACAAAAATATTCCAAGTCTTAAATTTCAAAGAAAAAACTTTTTGTGCTTGTGAGTTTTTTGTGCGTGTGCGTGTGTGTGTGTTTTGGCGTGTGTTTTTGTGTGTGTGTATTTTTGTGTTTGTGTTTGTTTTTGTGTGAGCGTGTGTTTTTGCGTATGTGTGTTTGTTTTTGTGTTTGTGTTTGTTTGCGTGTGTGTGTGTGTGTTTTGTGTGTTTGTGCGTGTGTTTTTGTGTGTGTGTGAGTTTTTGTGCGTGTGTGTGTGTGTTTGTGTGTGTGTTTTTGTGTGTGTGCGTGTTTTTGTGTCTGTTTTTGTGTGTATGTTTTGTGTTTTGTGTGTGTTTTTGTGTGTGTGTCCTTGTGTTTGTGTATGTGTGTTTTTTGTTTGTGTGTGTTTTATCTTCGTGTGTGTGTGTTTTTTATGTTTGTATGTGTTTTTGTGTGTGCGTGTTTCAAACGTTAAAAGACGCTTACAATGATGATGACGGGTGTCGTAGGGATGTTAGAGAGTAGTTATAGTGTGGTACTGTGGCGTGAATTGCTTGCGAAAACCCGAATGAAGGACTTGAAATAAAAATTTCATGAAGAAATCTCTTAAAAGTGTTTTGGGAGAGATAAGGCGATGACAGAGGAGTGGTGTAGGGGCAGTAATAGTGTGGTACTGTTGCGTGAATTGCATACGAAAACCCGAATGAATGATTTGAAGTAAAACTTTTAACAAGGAATGTCTGAAAAATGTTTTGGGGGAGATGGGGCAATGACAGAGGGGTGTCATAGAGCAGTTATAGTGTGGTACTATGGCATGACTTGCTTGCAAAAATCTGATTGAATGACTTGAAGTAAAACTTTTAACAAGAAATATCTGAAAAAGTGTTTTGTGAAGATGGGGTTAATGGTAGAAGGTGTCATAGGATTGCTAGAAACTATTTACAACGTGGTACTGTGGCGTAAATTGCTAGCGAAAACCCGAATAATGAGTTAAAGTAAAATTTTTAACAAGAAAGTTTTAAAAGTGTTTTGGGGGAGATAGGGGGATGACAGAGGGGTGTCACAGGGGCAGTAATAGTGCAACATTGTGAGGTGAGATTCTTAGAGTATCAAACACTAGCAAAGAAAGGGGGGCTTCTCTGTTTTCAGAAATATATTGTTTAATTTAGATTCCAGAAGCTTATTTTTGGCTTGAGAAGATTGAAAATGCCCTAGAGGGGCGAGGGCTGGTATCATTTGGATGACGGTCGGGATTGGAGTGATGAGGGCTGGTGTCAGTGTATGTAGCAGCTCCATTCCGCTCTGGTTACCAAGTATACTTTTTAACGTTTTGGGTATCTATCCTTCTTGCAAGGTGATTTTCCAACCTCTTCGATTAGGTATCTTTGCTTAAGATATTTACTGCTGTTATTACGCAGCACCCGTGTGTGTGCTGTGCTTTGGGGACTCCCCCATGGGGTCCTTTTAGTCTAGCATGGAAAACACACTAGCGTCATTCATATTAGACCTCACGGAAATCACGGAAATCCTGGGAATCTTCCAGAAAAACAATATGCCAAAATCAGATTGGAGTCTTGGCAATACAGAAAAATAATAGAACGCCTGGAATCTTGGGTGGGCTGGCAGGGGTTTGAATCGTGCTAGCTGAGCGTTAGAAACAGGGATGATGTGATTTCAGAGGCGGGATTATCCTAGAAATTCAATGATAACTTCCCTATTAATAATTCTTTTTAAATTATTTCGAGTAAGACCATTTTTTAACCTCCTTTATCGCCTAGCCGAGGTCCGAATTCTGCCTCTCAGAATGAGTAAACACCGACCAAACTCCCCCACAGTGCACGGGATGGGTGGGAACAACAATTTCTCGAATAGAATTTCCCCCTTTGCGTGTTTTGATATTTTTGCTGAAAAATGTCCCCTGGGTTGCATGACGGCTGACACGAAGGGAGATTATGCAAAAACGGAGATTCTGTTGAACATGGACTCAATTAAACGGGTTCAGATGCGCGGTTATAAAATTGGGTCTCAATTACATCTACATCGGAAGAGTGGGTTAAACAGGGTTTAGTTGAACGGGGTTAATTAAATGGCTATGTTTTCTAGATACTTGTGGGTTAAATCAAATGTATCCCCTTGGTTTGTGCATCCCCTGTTTCAGAGGCTGACTGCTGTTTGAGCAGTTCTTTCTGAAGGTACTGCTAATGCTATAAAATAAACTGAACATTGGCATTTATTTGTGGGGGTGGGGTTGTGCTGGTGTCACATGGGTGAAATGTCACGACGGTGTGGAGTATTTTGTGGGGGCATCATGATTGGTTTGGGTTGCAAAAACTTGAATCACGGGATTTAAAGACTAATTTTTAATAGGAAATGCCTGGAAAATGTCTTGTGGAGATGATGATTTGTCAAGGCTGGGGGGGGTGGGTGGGTGGGTCATGTAATGTCATTGTAGGGTGAACTACAGCTTTAAAGTTAGGGGGGAAACATTGAGAAATTTTTCCCATGGAAGAGGTGAAAACCTAACAGGTACTCAAAGAAATGGATATTTTCCTTAAAAGCTCTTAACATGTCTTAAATTTGCATCTAAAATCAACCTTATTCCTCCGATATTGCATGCTAGAGGGGGGCGTATTGTCACGATAGTGTGAAATCTAATGTTCCACGTAAAAAAAACGATACATTTTCGTTTTATCGTTATTAATATCTTTAGAACAATGTCTCCAGGGGTGTATAAAATTGGGAGATAAACGCATCATTCTAATGAGTGCTAAAAATGGGGAATCTTAGCTGTCATGCAATAGGTTAATTTTAGAATATGGTTCCAGATAGAATATACTAGAATGGTTTTATGGGCGACATGCTTTGGGCGCTTTACCATTGGAAGGAAATGACCTTTCGAGTCCTGGCAGGGTCAAGAACTACAGAAAAGAAAAAAACGCTTTGAGCGTTTCGGAGCGAAAAAATGAAACGCCGAAAAAGAAAATGTCTTTAGGCTTTTGGGCGAAAAAAGTATTACGAGACAGTGTTGCACAATAATTACGTAAGTTAAGAGCTCTCGTTACGTTACAAGCGGGGATTCCCCCATGGAAACCTGTCGCAAAGTTACATAAAATTACGTCAAGAGCATTAGACGTGTCTGTTTGAAACGGGTTAAGTCGTATGACGTCATTGGAGTCCAGAGGGTGTTTCGTGACCGCAATATATAGATGTGATGACTTGAGGGATTGTTAGCTCCACTTATCAAACCCTTTAACGACAAGAGTGTTTCGTGTGATGTAACATGCGTTTGAAACAAAAAGGGGTGTATACCGTGACCTCAAAGGGATCTGTAAGAAACAGCTGACCGCATTGTATGGGTGTGAGGGGCTCCATTCCCCTTGTTAGTTGAATTTGTGTATTATCCCGACCACATTCCAATTAACTGAAACATCTGGGAATTTCTCCTAGAAACAGGGCTCTCACAGAAACACACAGGGTGTGTTGCCTACAAACAATGGGTGGTATTGGCTAGTAACAGCATTTATTTTCAATATATATATAAAACAACAAACAGAATTAACAAACAACCATAATCATCAAACAAAATAACCACAAACACATCAACAACATAACCATCAATCATAACCAAGAGACATCAAATAACAAACATAACAATCCAACATTACATTATCATCAAATCACATAACCAGCATAACCAACAAACATCAAACAACACTACCAACAAACATCAAACGTAGCCAACATAACATAACCAACATTCATAACCAACAAACATCAAACAACATAACCGTGAAACAACATCAACATAACTAAGAAACATCAAACAACATAACCATCAAACATCAACATAACCAACAAACAACATAACCATCAAACAACATAACCAACAAACATCAACAAAAAAAAACCAACAAACATC
>CM051259.1:52235900-52433692 GCA_027921565.1 Artemia sinica | reverse complement strand
TCAAAAGGTATCACCGATCAGCAAATGGACACACCAGTGAATGAATTTAAGCAGCAAAGCGATATAATTCATTTTGAAGTTGCTAGCCTACATAGAGAACTCGAGCTAACAAAATCAAAGTTACAGCAGCTTGAAGCTGATGGTAAGCACTGTGAACTCATTTTTTTATAACTTTGCTCCGATTTGAAGAGATCGGCCAGTTTGGATGATTTGATTTCTGCTTTTAACAGCATTATCCCAAACATACAAATGCTCCCTAGTGATTTTAGAGATGCGTTTTGCCTAAAATCAAACCGCGGTACTTCCCCGTTTTAATAAAATTTGGTACTGTATCTGCCAGGAATTTCGTATTGAAATCAAACGTTTATCTGCGTCAGCACACATTATCAGTTAGCCCGCACTACACAGAACAAGAAATATTGGCACGGAGCCAAATAAAAATAGAGATGGATAAAATGAAAATTGATCGTCAATCAGACGTGAAGCTACGTGGTTTGAAATTGATTACAAGAAATAAATGCTATCGTTATAACTTTGAAACAGGCAAAACTTAAGAATTAGAGAACCGTGAGACGGCAGGGGAAAAGAGAAGTAATATGCAACAGCAAGGAAGTAATTTAGAAAGTAGAACGGCAAATTATGTATCTAGAGAGAGAAGTACTTCCCAAGCGTCTCTGGAGAGCGCTAATTCGCAGATATCGTTTAGTAGCGCGCATAGCGTTTTCGACAGTGAAATGATTCGACCCCATCTGCCGCAGGGCGCAAAAACTCTATGCCGGCTGGTTCCAGTCAGTAGTAATGAAAGGCAAGATTTTGCGTCAAGAATACTAGGATTTAGTCAGAGAGAAACAAGTGGAAAGGGAAACTGTAACTAGGAATTAGCGAGCCATGGTGAAAAAACAAATTTAAATATTGTGCATTAGGACATTCAAGGGTGTGCAGAAGATAAAATCCGTGGTTTATTGAGTTTAAGTAGTAGCAAGTGGGACATGATATCAGTAGTTGAGACTTGTTTGGAAAGTTCTATATTTATAGAAGAATACGTATATTTTGGCGCCCACAGGAAAAAAAAAATCAAGAAATGGGAGAACGTATGGAGGTGTTGCTCTTCTATTATCCAAGAAATCTTTTGCGGAGAGTAAAGTTTCAAACCTGAAAAGTGCGTCATGTAATCTAGTGTGGATCAGAATTTGTTTTTCAAAAGTGAATATTATTTTTTGTGCTGTATAAATTCCACCAGAGTCCAGTTTATTGTCGGAAGATGATGCTTGGACTATTCTTGAGAGGAAAAATTATGTCTTTTCAAAACTGTATACTGCCGGTGGTTTTTGCTTTCTTGGAGATTTCAACGCTCATGTTGGATCTTCACTGGAGATGCTCTGGTCTCTTCGTGACTGCACGGATGTGCCAATGGGAAAAATTGGGATGACATTAATATGGTTCTACTTCACAGGGCGAATAGGGATCACCTCCGCAGAAATAATAATTGGGGAAGGAAGTTTTTGGAATTTGGTAATAATGAAAGGTTGGTAATTTTTAATGGAAGAATATGAAGAAATAAGGATAAGGGAGAATTTACTTGTTATAGTGGTAGGTCTCCAAGTGTTATTGAGTTTGTCATGGTGGATTTGTCTTTTTGGCCTTCATGTGTTGATTTTAAAGTTCTGGCGCTGGTGGGGTCTGATCATATGCCAATTAGTGCCAAAATAAAATTAAATTTAGAGTAAAAACGGCGGAGAAAAGAAGAAAAAGGAAGAAAGATAATGAGTATGAGTAGGGCAGTAGAAAATAGGAAAAAAGAAGAGTCTATAGAAATGAAGATTCCGCCTTATGTGTCTCCTAAGGTGGAAAGTCATTTCGGGAGAAAATAATGGAAGAAAATGAGCAAGAAAGGTTGAAGAGAAGCCTTAGATTAGCAGAAGTTGGGGAAGTTGAAGGGTCTATAGGCCTATTGAGTTAAGTAGTATATTCAGTAGGGAACTGGGTTGTAACTGGGAGAGACAGGTATGAGGAGCGTTTATTGACAGCGAGTGTCGAGCTAGGAAAAACATATTGAATAGTTTAATTATTTTAGTAAAGGAGTATAGAGGGAAGGAAGGGTTTGATAAGTATTATAAGGAATATAAGGTGGAGAGAAGAGAGTATGTAGGGTTTATAAAGGGGAAAAAGAGATCATTTAGATATGAGAGGAGTAAAGAAATTAGTGAGGCATTAGATGTAGCGATAGTAGAGAATTTTGGAAGTTAGTGAATAGTTCGTTACGATGTAGAAATAAAGAAAGGAGGACTCCACCAGCTGAAACTTGGCAATATTATTTAGTGGAAACGGAAAGGCAATGGAATAATGGATTAGATAAAAAATGTAGATCTAAGGAACATAGCAGGATTAGATAGCCAGCAGTCAGATAGTCCTTTTACAGAGGAAGATAAAGAACTTATTCAAACTGTAACCCAAGACGAGGTACAGAAATCTCTAAATCAAGGAGGCACACTTGTGCCTCTATAAAGAGGCGACCCACCACAATGTTAAGCGATTTCCGATCCTAGCGGTAGCAGAGAGACAGCGGTGATCGCATTTTGTAGCCCAAGCTCCAACTAAGAAACGGGCAAAATTTCACCCCCCTCCGACTTTATCTTCATGGGTAAAAGTGGGCCGGAAGTTTCGACCCTCCGACCACAGCCCCCTTTAACGTTGTCCTATCGGGCTGAAATTTAGAGGTTAAGCTTTCCTAGGGCCCGGGAGCTTATCTTAGAAATTTCAGCTCAATCCGATCACTCCTTCCCTGTTTTCCAAAAACCAGATATAGCCACTTAAAGTTCATTTCTCTTTTTTTTATCAGCCACGCCTACAGGCCACAGTTGGCAACGGATCCGGGTGAATGAGGACTCATTCGAAGCGGAATTCGACCTGTTAGGGCCTTTTGATATTTTCAGACCGAAAAAATTATCCCCCGAATTTACATTTACGAAAAACCTCGTTTTCCTATAAGAGCCCATGTTAAATTTTCCCACCACAGCCCCCCTTTAACGTTGTCCGGTCGGGCTGAAATTTAGAGGATAAGCTTTCCTGGGGCCTGGAAGCTTATCCTCGAAATTTCCGCTCAATCCGATCACTCCTTCCCTGTTTTCCAAAAACCAAATATCAAGTTTTGTGGGGATTTCCTTGCGTCAAAAATACATCGCACAGAATAAAAATAATGTAACGTTTCTTTGGTACAGTGGTCACTACTCCTGACTGTCAGGCGGAAGACCCGGGTTCGATTCCCCGTCAGAGAAATTTTTTTACATATTTTTTTTACGTTTGACTTTCTTACAACTCTTTTTTTTTTAAACAATAAAAACTTTAGCGTAAAGAGCGAGGCGTTGAGGAGGGCACAACCCCTTTCATATACGGAATAATTTCTGTTCGTTTTAAGTTTTAATTCGCTCCTTACTTTCAGTTTAAATTTTTTTTTTATTTAAAGGCTGCCAAAGCGGGGGGTTTGGGGGGCGGCAGCCCCCCAACTGTACCTCCTAATCCCTGTACGTTTTAAGGTTCGAACTTTTGACTCAGCCTCTTTAACCCTTTAGAAAACGTAGTTTTTTTTCAAATAATAGGATAAGAGGTTGATTATTACATGGAACAGATGGAATACCGGCAATAATTTGGAAGTGGACACGGGTTTGGGCAATACCGATAGCGATTATTTTTTCAAAGTTGACAGAGGCTCCCCAATGGCCGGAACAACAATCCTCCCAAATGGCGGGTTACATCAATAGTGGTACCCCTTTAAAAAAAAGAAAACCCAGACGAACATGAAAATTATAGGCTTATAGCATAAGGGAGCACATTAAGTAAGCTATTATCTAAGATTTTGTGTAGATGGCTAGATAAATGGTTGGAAAGAGGAAAAAGACTGGTGAATTTCAGGCAGGATTTAGAGAAAATTATAGTACAATAGACCAGGTATTTATTTTACATAGTTTAAATAGAAAATATGCTAGGAAAAAAGGAGCTGTGCTTATTTTAGCGTTTCTAGACCTTAGAGGGGCGTTTGATGGAGTTGATAGGGAATTACTGATAAAAAAATTTATTAGAAATAGGGCTGCCGAGACCATTTGTAATGATTATAGTAAAGATGTATTTAGAAAGTGAGGGTAGTTATGAGGGTTGGTAGACGTGTATCGAAGGTAGCACAAATGAGGATAGGAGTAAAACAAAGATGCACTTTGTCTCCTAGGCTATTCTATCTATATGTTAATGATATAGAGTTATATTTAAAGCAGAAAAAGGCACCAAGTGTCAAGTTGCCTACAGCTAATATGATTTTATTACTATTTGCAGATGACATAGCGGTTAGTAAGGAAAATATTCAAAAACTCCTAGACTTAGCTTCAGAGTATTTTAAGGAAAAGCGGTTAGCTTTGAATTTAGATAAGTCGGTAGTTATGATGTTTAGGACTAGTGGGAAAATGGAGGGGGAGCTATGATTTAGCTATAAAGGGGAGGAAATAAAAATAGCCGAAGAATTTAATAGTTTAGGAATTAAGTTAATGGATAATGGAAAATGGAAGAGAAATATAGAGGAAGTGTGATTAAAGGGAATAGGCTATTCGGGATGTTCCTTAGAAATAGTATTAAAAAATTAGGCCTAAATGATATTTAGCTGCAGAAGATAATTTTTGAGGGAAGGTTGATTTCAGTAGTACATTGTGGATCAGAATTGTGGGGATGTGAGAAAAGAATGGGCGTAGAAAGGATTCAGCCTAGGTACGTTAAGAGACTGTTAGGTTTAAATGATAAGTTTAATAATCTAGTAGTAAAAGGAGATTTAGGCCTAGATATCCTTAGTAATAAGAGACTAGTAAAAAGGGTTAAGTTTTGGGAAAGGATAACATCATCGCCTGAGGATAGATTAGTTAAGGTAACATACAGAGAAATAATAAATGATAATAGGAAAGATTCATGGCCAAATCAAATCAAGAAAATATTGAACAGTTGTGGGATGTCAGGAATTTGGAATGAGGGGGCAGGCATAGGAGGAGAAGTAGGATCTGTGACAAGAGAGGTAAAGATTGTACTGCAAGAGCAGAAGATCCAGTTATGGCAGGCTGGTCTGACCGCGGCAGTGTCTCCAGGTGTGAACGTGGAGGTAAAGGAGGCATGGAAGGAGGAATATTATTTTAAAGTGGGACTCCAGGAAGAGGATATAAGGCGGGTCATCTCAACAAGGGGTAATTTTATGGCATTCGGTAAAAGAAGGAAGTATTTGAAGAGGTTCAGGTCGCGGAAGGGTCCGTATTTTTGCCCGTTGTTTGAAGAAAATGTTGACTTAGAGCACTTTATGTGCAATTGTAAGGAGTTGAAAGATTGGAGGGTAGAAATTTTTGGGTTTGGGGTAAATTGGAAGGATTGGATGGTCGGAATTTTAAAAAGTAAGTGTAAAATGAATATGAAGAATATGGGGAGGTACGTGCGTGTAGCCATGCAGCACAGAGAGAGATTTTTGGAGGTTGGACGATAGGTGGGACAAGAAAAGAATGTTGAATGTTATTTTGTATGGTGTGCTTGAAGCATTTTCTTTTTTCTTTTTTGTAGCCTTGATCCATCTAGCTTTTTTACATTTAAAATATACTGATCATGTCTGCGACATTTTGTGTAATTATGTTAGTTTTATGATATTATGTGCCATATAATATTTGTTTTCTTTTTGTAATTGCTATGCTTTTTCATTGTTATTATTATATACCCTGTTATGTGTGTTAGTATCATTTGGTATTATTTTGTGTTATTTGTTGTTTTCTTGCCATGGCCCAAAGTGGCTTTTTGTTGCAATAAATATCTATCTTTGTATCTATCTATCGATCCTTTATGTAACATTTATAAAGAAACCTGACTACAAACAGGGAAAAGCCTACGGCTTTTTTCTTTGGAATAGTAAGAGACGATCCTCAAATAATCAGGCAGCTAACTAAGTCCAGAATTTGTTCTTTAACATAAAATTCATTAATCATATATTTTAATATATCCTACACGGTCCAAAGGTTAGGATAGCTGGCTCTGACCCAGTTAGCTTGAGTTCGATTCCCAGTGTTGGAAATTTTTACTTATGATGATTTCTTAAGGAAAATATTTAAAATTATCATGTATATATTGGATATTACTTATGATGATTTCTTAAGGAATATAATTTAGTTAATCAGATATTTTAATATATTCTATATGGTCTAGTGGTTAGGATAGCTGGCTCCCACCTGGTTGGCCCGAGTTCGATTCCCGGTATGGGAAATTTTTACCTAAGATGATTTATTAAGGAAAATCCATCATCTATATAATATGATTCCTTATAATACTTCAGTTACTAAGGACTACAGTTCGTTCTTTAATGTAACTAACAAAAAATAAAACTAATTTTAAAATTTTCTTTACACATTAAATCCCACGTTGGGTAGTTAGAGCCTAGAACCTAGAACTTTTTATTTATGTTCAAATGAGCCCTCTCGCGACATTCTAGATCCACTGGGTCAATATGATCTCCCCTGGGGAAAAGAAACAAACAAAAAACAAATAAGCACGCATCCGTGATCTTTCTTCTGGCAAAATATACACAATTCCACATTTATGCATATATGAGCCTGAAACCTCTATACAAAGGTTCTCCGATACGCTGAATCTGATGGATTGATTTTTGTTAAGATTATAAGACTTTTAGGGAGGGTTATATCATTGAACGCTAATGAACCGAATCCAAGAAGGTCAAAGAGGCTAGCTTCCGCCTTTGCTTTGGAAAGAGTTAGAGATTTAAACAATATGTAGTTTTATTTGATTTAGTATATAAACTTTTGTTTTAAATTGTTTTAGTTTAGTTTTACTACTGATGACGGTCACTGTATATGTGACCAAAATATCTGGTATTTTTTGTGAAATTTATTGTACACTGTCTATTAAAAAGGATTTTATCCCTATTTTGGACTTTTATGTTACCACGAACTGTTTGATAGTAAAATATGTGAGGATTTATTAGGCTTGGTTTTGTCTTTTCTGCAATATTGTAATCAATGGTAATTAGTTTTAAACAATTATTTTTATTGGTCCCTAAAAATCTTTTGGATTCAGTAAACACGAAATAATCCTAATTCATGCTAGGAGTAAACAATTGTTTTTCCAGACGAACTTTATGACAAAATTGGACGGTCGCTGCATATTACATATTTAAGATATCTGTGTTTATACTACCCATTACTTTGATGTTTCCCTATCCAAGTTGCCTTTATTTCTGATGAACTTTCAGTGTTGCTGCCATTACTGTCCATGTAAGAACAGGGAGTTCGGCTCCATAAAACCGTGTCCTCTAAAGCAGAATAGAGGAAACGGTTTTGACTCTTCCTATCAAATACCAACAAAAAAGTGTTTCAAAACCAACGTTGTAATAGCTTAGGAAATATAAACTACAAGATAGGAAATTGTTTTCAACGCTCATTATTTGCTTGTTATCAGACAGCTTACTAAAACAACAGCAGTATTCTCTTACGTCGAGCCTTGCATCAATTTTTCAACCCAAAAATTAACTATCCTTTTTCGTGAATAGCTCTTACGCTATTCTGAGCAAGGATGTTCTCTCAGGAGAGTCCGTTCTAGTATGTATTCCTATTCTGTCCGACTGAATCGCTGAACCTTAAAATTGCTTGGAGAATGTTTTAATGCTAGAAAAATACATGGATGACTAACTAGCTTCTTTGCTCTGCCAATTCATACGATGCAATTTTTTAATGGGCAATTGTACAGCGTCCACTGTAGTGTGACAAGTCAATATATAAGAGGTTTAGAACTGGACTAAATTATATATCTTATTATCACTTTCTACCTTTCAAACAGTTCGTGGTAACGAACTGTAAGTAAGGAGCGACCCAGCTGAATGGTAACCGAAACTCTAAAAAACGGAATTTTGATACCAATAGATACATCAAAAGAATCAAATTTTAATTCTGATTTCAAAAATATAAGTTTCATCAAGTTCAATTTTACCCATCAAAAGTTAAGCGCCTGAGAAAATTTGGCTTATTTTCGAAAAAAGGGGAAAAGACCCCCTAAAAGTTATAGAACCTTAATGAAAATCACACCATCATATTCAGCGTATCAGAGAACCCTACTGTAGAGGTTTCAAGCTCCTATATACAAAAATGTGGATGCGTGTTTATTTGTTTTTTTTTTCTTTTTCCCAGGGGTAATCGTATTGACCCAGTGGTCCTAGAATATCGTAGGAGGGCTCATTGGAACGGAAATTAAAAGTTCTAGTGCCCTCTTTTTAAGTGACCAAAAAATGGAGGGCAACTAGGCCCCCTCCCACGCTAATTTTTTTTCTCAAAGTCACCCAATTAAAATTTTGAGATAACCATTTTGTTCAGCATAGTCGAAAATCTAATAATTATGTCTTTTAGGATGACTTGATCCCCCACAGTTCCCAGGGGAAGGGCTGCAAGTTATGAACTTTGCCCATTGCATACATATTGTATTGGTTATTGGGAAGTATACAGACATTTACAGGAAGGATTTTTTTCTGGTGGGGGGGGGCTGGAGGAGGGGTTACTCGGGAGAATCTTTCCGTGGACGATGTTTCTTTGGGGTAAGGGACATTTCTATGAAGGGGGCGCCGGATTTCCAAGCATTATTTAAAAAACGATCAGAAATTAAATACAAAAAAACAAGTTTTTTCAACTGAAAGTAAGAAGCAACATTAGAACTTAAAACGAACAGAAATTATTACGTTTATGAGGGGGTTCTCCCGCAAGTCAATACCTCGCTCTTTACGCTACAGTTTTTTTTTTTTAGTGCTTTCAAAAGAGCTATCTATTCTATTTAAACGGCCTTTGTGATTCAGGGGTTTGTAAATAAATTTTTTTTTAACTTTTAACGTAAAGAGCGTGGTATTGACTAAGGGGAGAACCCCCTCATATACGTAATAACATATACGTAATAGAAAAAAACAATAATAAAAAAAACAAGCGATACGGCTCAATAGTAATCGAAACTTTTAAAAACGGAATTTTGATGTCAATAAATGTATCAAAAGAATGGGCTTATAATGCTGATTCAAAATATATAAATTTTATTGAGTTTAGTATTACTCATCAAAGGGTACGAGCCTGAGAAAATTTACTTGATTTTTTAAAGAGGGGGGAATCATCCCCTACAAGTGAAAGAATTTTAATGAAAATCACACGGTCAGATTCAGCGTATCAAAAAACCCTATTACATAGGTTTTAAGCTCATACCTGCAAAAATCTGCAACTTTGTATTTTTTGCCAGAAGAAAAATATACGAATATAGAAGTTCGTTACGTAAGTTAATTTGTAAATTACGTCAGAATCAAATTTAGATACAGCCATTTAGCAAAAGAAAAGTAAAATTTTTATGCAAATTTTGTTTACTTATTCAATGACGGTGAGCCAAAATCAAAGCTGTATTAACTAAAAACGATCAGAAATTAAATAAAAAAAAACAAGTTTTTTAAACTGAAAGTAAGGAGCGACATTAAAACTTAAAACAAACAGAAGTTATTCCGTATATGAAAGGGGCTGTCCCCTCCTCAACGCCTCGCTCTTTACGCTAAAGTTTGACTCTGTCTCACAACTTTATTTTTTAAAACAATAAAACACTTTAGCGTAAAGAGCGAGGCGTTGAGGAGGGGACAGCCCCTTTCATATACGGAATAATTTCTGTTCGTTTTAAGTTTGAATGTCGCTCCTTACTTTTAGGTTAAAAAACTTGTCTTTTTTTATTTAATTCATGTAGAAACAAATAGCAATGGCTTATTAGAGGAGCATATTATTTCATTTCATGGCGGGACTCTGAAGTAACTTCGAAATTTGCTACTTTAACAGGGTTAACTATTTAAACATACATTGAATAAGGCCTGGGTTTTCATTTAAGAAGTTGTTTTGACAAGGCTAGACTTCTGCCGTAACGAGAAATAGTTTCATCCTCAGACCCAAAAGTTAAAATATCTATAAGCTGCAAAACCTTCTTGATTTAACTTTTAGTTCTAGCCTACACTAATTATTCCCCTTTAGATTCCAAGTATTTTGTAGTTCAAAATTTCACACCTATTCACCGAAGGAAGCTCCAAAGACCAATGGTATTTGGTGCAACAGCTTGATATTTTTTTTTCAAGTCGTCCCCTCGGCGTATTTTATGCTAATGAAAAATATTGTCTGTATAAAACAACTTCTATACAATGCATAACGTTATTGCAATACTTTTTTGTGTCTTTTTGCTCTTTAAATGCACATAAATGTAAATTTTTTTTTATTCGAATGATTTTGCTTTTCAAAATCAAGTTTCTACAGCATAGTCAGCCAAAGGATGCACACTCTGCCCATGATCCATCAAAATTTTGCCAAAATTTTCCACCGGCTGGGCCTAGATAGAGTTTTTTTAATCTTCCCGAGCTACTGACAATTGATATAAAAATATGAAAGTATTACTTATTGAAATTGTGATTTGCAGAAAGTCTTTATGTCAACAGTGCATTTTCAGCTTCTACTTGGTCAATCTTATCTGACCTATTGGGCAAGAAGGAAATTTGGGAAATGTTTCTTTCTTGTCACAAACAGAAATAACTTCATAGTGTCTTAGGCAAAATATCCATAAGAAATCCTTAGACAAAGTGTATGAGGAGGCAAAATTTGTTCTTAAAACCTTGAAATATTTGAACAGTTCATTAGTCTGGCACCTAAAATTGTAAAAATTAAACTAGAATAAACATAACTTGAAGGAAATAGGAGCATATCCTTATTATAGAGTGAAATACAGTTTTTTATGAATGGTGTACTCAACAGTAAGTATAAAAATATGCCTAGAGGAAGATAAAAAAAATAAAAAAATCACAATACTTGTAAAGGATGTTTTATTGGACCAAGGGGAAATTTTTGTTAAAAAGAACCGAACAATCCAGCGTGATAAGACCAATAGAACGACCCAAAAAACGTAAATCCACAATGGGTGAAAATGAACAACCAAGACAATGAGACAAAACCAATCCGAGTCGCTAAACCAAGGGGTATTGAAAAAATATTTTAAGTAATGAAAATCCAAAATGAACAACTATGAAACGAAAATGAAGAACAAAGTCATATGCCTTTAGAAGATTTGCAACAACGAGGATTAAAACGAATCAAAAACGAATGTTAAGAACAAAGAAATGTGCAGTTAGAAGACAGGCAACAGGGAGAATCAGAAAAAGTAAAAAAACAATAGTGAAGAACAAATACATAAGCAGTTAGAAGACTTGCGAGAACAAGGATCAAAATGAATCAAAAACAAGAGTGAAGAAGAGGGAAATGCGCCGTTAGAAGACTAGCGACACAGAGAACCAAAACGGGTTAAAAACAAAAGTGAAAAGCAAAGAAAGATTAGGTTAGAAAAACAACAAAGCGAAGAACAAAGAAATGTTAAAAGACTAGCGACAGCAAGAATCAGAACGAGTCAAAACAAAAGTGAAGAACAAGGAAATATTAGGTTAGAAGAACAAAGCCGTCGTAATCTTCAATGCCAACAAGCTGTGGCACAAAACCCAGTAAAACCTGCAGAGATACCGTAAACTACGCATGTGCTAGTTATAGTTACAACCCAGTGGGACCTTTCAACGTGTATGTATTCACTGTGGAACCTTCTATTTTCTTGAGGAAATAGTAGCAAATGAAGGTGATTCATTTGGAGATTGCTCATTGCATGGTTGAAATGCATTGCCACCTCCATAATTTCCAAATGAATTGGTTTTCCCTTTATTTTAGGACATTGCTTGAACTCTAAAGAGTTCCACAAACAAATCCAAAACTTAAACTCATGTTTCGCTCTAGCTTCATTCAACGTAAGTGATGAACTAACCATCAATAGTCGTAGGATTGCCACCCGGTGAAAAAAAATCACTAGATTCTTGAAAAAAATCCCTAAATCAGCACATAAATCACTAGATTATTGACTAGAAATCACTAGGATTATAATGCTCTTTACCATTGTAATTAATAGTTGTTTTGTTTCTTTAACATGTTCCATACAGGCGCACCTACAGGAAGGAGGTAAAATTACCCCCCTAGATTTGGAAAAATACCTTTAGATTGATTTTTTGTTTTTTCTCAAGCAAAAATTACCTTTGAAATTTTGAAAATTGTCTTTTTGCATGTTTATGCAGAAAGAACAAAATCCTTGCTTCCTCCTTGTATTTTCCCGAATTGGTATCCTTGGCTTGCAACCCGATCACTGAAAATTGGTTATCTGTGATCTAATCGAAATATTTACTTTTTCTTTTTAATTTGTTTTCCTTGTCGATCCAAAACCCTAGTTTTTTTCAAAAAAATATAGAAACTATTTTCGGTACTTGTCTGTTATAGCGCCATCCACTCAAGTTATTCATCCATTGACGCATTGTAGAACCGGTTTCTTTCGTTAAGCTTTGCGTGAGACAAGACAAAGAGAAGTGACAGAATAGATGGGGAATATATAATTTGGGCTATATATTCCCACAGTAGGGGATCGGGGTAAAGTATTTGGACAGTGTGAAGTTAGAAAATAATTCTTACTTCATAATATGCAGAATAATTGTATCTAACACACTTTGCATACAAACCCACTATACTCACCCCCCCCCCCCCGATGTGTAAATATATATCACAAATTTGGTTCTAAAGTATTATATTTTTTATCATAGTTAGGTATATTTTATTAGGATTAACCGAAATTCACTTCTTGAGTGGTCGACGCTATAACAGACAAGTACCCTATTTTCTTTTTACTCTAGTCGAGCTAGTATAATTACTTGAACACCAGCGACAGTTTTGAAAATAGCCTTTTTATATTTTCATGGAAAGAATGTATCACACCCTTCACAAATTTCGATAAAAATCGGTCTTATTGCTTCTTAAATAAAAAAGAGGTACTTGTTAATTATACGGAACACATCTAAGAAGTATCTTAGATGTCCGATCTTTTGGTCAAATAAAATGGACACCAGGAATCTCAATTTCCATTCAAATGAGCCCTCTCCCAATGTTCCAGGATCATTGGTTCGATACGATCACCCCTGGGAAAAAAAACAACAAATTAACAAGCGCCTGTGATTTTTCTTGTGGAAAATAGTAAAAAATTTAACAATTTTGCAGATAAGGGCTTGAAACCTCTACAGTAGGGTTCTCTGATACGACGAATCTAATGGTTTGATTATAATTAAAATCCTTTGACTTTAGGTGGGTGTTTCCTCCCTCTTTCAAAAATAAGCCAAATTTTCACAGTTTCTTAGCCTTTTATGGGTAAAACTAAGCTTAATGAGTCTTATATATTTGGAATCAACATAATAAGCCGATGTTATATCAGTTGATATCGAAATTCCGCTTCTAGAGTTTCAGTTACTATTGAGCCTTGTAGCTCCATTTTTACAGTTCTTTACTGCAACTGTTTGATATGGTAGCACATGAATCCAAAAACTTAAAGAATAGAACCTTATCTGCGCTTATTAGGTGTTTCAATTACAAATATGAGAATTTGGAGAATTATTGGAGATTCAATTAGGTATTAGAAGTAAAGATTAAAATCTTTAGACGATTCCCAGAGTAGACACCCCCCTTCCTCCCAACCGACTTCAATCATCAAACTACAATCGATATAATCTGTCTAGGTATATTACAAATCGTATTATAAAAAGCACTAAGTCCTATTTTTTTTCAAAGATTTCTTTTTTTTTATTTAGAAAATTCTGTTTAATGTGTACCTTAGTCATTGAAAAACAAAAAGGCTCTTATTTTTCAATGACTTCATTTCTGTTCTATTTGCAGATATAGAGGGTGTATTTATATCCACCATTCACTCCACTTTCAAAGGATTTAACAGAAGAAAATCTAATTTAGAACTGATTGTTTGCAGACAAAAAAAAAGAACAACAACAATTCAACCTGAGCAAATATTGTGAAATAGGAAGTATAGAAAATTTTTGCAATTTTGTGATTAACTAGGTTCGCCTAGAATCTTAATGATAACGCTCTGGAGTCTATACCTGATATAGATATATGGTGGAATATATATATATATATATATATATATAATATATATATATATATATATATATATATATATATATATATATATATATATATATATATATATATATATATATATATATAATATATATATATATATATATATATATATATATATATATATATATATAATATATATATATATATATATATATATATATATATATATATATATATATATATATATATATATATATATTTATATATATATATATATATATATATATATTATATATATATATATATATATATATATATAATATATATATATATATATATATATATATATATATATATATATATATATATATGAGGAGTTGATGTCTCCTGAGTGTTTATTTCAAGGTGTATGATTGCCTTCTCTGCGCTTTGACTCCCAGGCCTCAGGTATGTTCTCATTTTAATATTGTATGTTATTTGGTTATTGTTCTCTTTTTTGTTGTTGTTGCGTATATTGTGTATTTTTTTATCCCCATTGCATCCCTGGCCATGGAGCCTTTAGAGGGGAATAAGGGTATTATATTTCCATTTTGTATTTATTGGTGAATAAAAACTCTGAACTCTGAAACCGGAAGTTTCAAAGGCGGTATATTTGCATAAATGCTAGCCTGGAACACATTAGGAACTGTAACGAATCACTATTTTTTTTTTTTTTTTTTATTAAATGGCTTCTTATTCGATTGTATGATTTATTCGATTGAATCATGAATCTACGCGCTATATTGTGAAAAATCACCAGCTTTAGGAAAAAATCACTAGTGTTAGAACAAAAATCATTATAAATCACTAGCTAAAAGAAAATTACTGAGCAACATAAAAGTAATTATAAACAGTGACAAATCACTAGGAATGGCAACCCTGATTAGTCGTAATGTTTTAGATTCAAAGGTATGACAAATTTATCACAAAACAAATTATCAGTACATCAATCATAAACCACTGAAGGTGATTTTGCCCGGCCAAATGTACCTTTTAGTCTCCAATAAAGACGTTGAAGAATGCCTTGTGCATCCTTCAAATTATGGGATCTCCCGTAATCCAAGGGATCCGTTGGAAAAAATATTGTGAGACACAAATAGCTAAGCCAAAAGTCATATGAAGATGCGAGAAGTGGGGAATGATGTAAATAAACGTTCCCAAGGGGGTTGTATCGAACTTAACCTGATGTCATGACATCAAGAAGAAGTTCAGATTATCTACGGTTGAAAGACAAGATACAACGAGAATCAATATATACAAGCCACAGTATAAAGATATAGCAGTAAGTTTACCGCAGATAATTTCTGGCTCTTCATTCTCTGTGCGAACAAACAGCTCCTCCCACTTATTCTTGCATTAGCGATACAAACAGATTCTCTCATTTGATCTGCCATCAGCGGTCCAATTACCCTGGAACAAGTATTTTGGCAGAAACTTTCTCAAAATGCCTTTGAAACCAACTTGAGACTTCGAAACCTACTTTCAATTCCTAAAAACATCTAATAATAACATTGCACTACTAATTACCGATTTTCATATATGTATTGGAATAAATTAATTTAAAATTAGTTTCTTCAGAATTTAGTGTTCCAACGTTGAAGCAAAGTTTCGCGTTCAAGAGAAATCTGACTTGTCTACCCGTGAAAAGATCTAATGTCGCTTATGTTTCTCTGTTCTCTGGAGCACTCGCACCTCGGTCCGGGTTTTTATAATGGGTGAGATAGGGAAAGATCATACTGCCTATAATTTATATACTGTGATACAAGCCTACCGTTTACCGAGTACTAAGGCCCGGCGGGAAAGCCTCCGGGTTCCTGGTACTATATGTTTAAACGAGAAAACGTGGATATAGTTATTTATGTACATGTTACGGTGAATGTACGAAATCTAGTTAATGTCGACATTCACCGGTGAATGTTCGAAATTCCTTTTTCTCTGCTTTGATTCAATTAGCTTTGCCAGTCAGGTCTTTCAGTCTTATGCAACCTATGATGGTAAAAGTTAAAGTTAGGCTAGGTTAGATTATGTTAGTTTAGATTAGGTTAAGTTAGATTAGGTTAGGTTAAATTTAGTTCTAAATATCAGAAAAGGGTTAAAAACTTAACTGAAGCTAACCTAAACCAACCCAACGTCGTCTAACCATACCTAATCTAACCTGACCTCTCATCATCAAACCTTGCATTAAATTGAAAAAATTGACTGGCCACGGTGACTAAATCCAAGGAAAAAAAAGTATTTCGGGCATTTACCGGTGAATTTCGACATTAACCAATTTGCGGACATTCGCCGTAACATATAAATTTATAAAAATTTTCTTGCTTCAACTCCAATTTTTTTTTGGAAAATTGACAATGCAGGATTTTATGGCCTGAAAATACGACCTAAATAAGTCAGGAGTTTGAGAAAATTTTTTTAGAGCTTTAATTTTGGAAAATAATAATATGAGTGATGTCACATTCATGAGCACATTTCAAGAGCATAAATTACATTAGTTTTTCCCCAGGATTGGTCGTATCGATTTTAGTATCTATGACGCATTCAATGTTATATATAGTAGAAAAAGGTGGGCTAGTTTTGAGGGATTTTGGTCATTTTATTTATGATTAGTAGTATTAGTAATAGAAGATAAAAATCTTTGTAATTAAGATACCCAAAAGTTTTTTTTACCGTTTTAATTAAGAGTTTTACTTATTATTATGTATTTCCATTTTATTTCAATTATTTTCATGGTAATACTTAAGCTTTGACCCAAAGTGCCAAGTTTTGCGATTAATTTTTGCTAATGATGCCAACGACCAAAAAGAATTTGTCTGAGTATTTTTCTTTAGTATTATATTATATTTAATTAAGCTTATCTTGGTTGTTATCATTCATATACTTTCCGCCATTAAAATACGCATTCGCTGTCTTGTTAATCTGTCTTGTTTTATAGCTACCTCTTGAATTTCTCCGTCTTTTCTTAAGGGTTAGTGAAACTGATCTTGGATATGGTAGGAGCGAAACAGTTTCCAATAAATCATGCGTAAGTTAAGAGCGCTTTCATTCAGGTGTATAGAGAATACTAGTAGTTTAGGCTAGGCCTAGTTTATGAGCACAGTATTCTAAATGGAGTGCATTAGGTATCAGTGAATGAAATATGAAAAGGTAATTAATTTACATATTAATGGTACCCTGGGGTATAACAATGATTCCGTTTCTGCGGTTTAAAATACAAGTTTATATAACCAAAAACTAGGGAGGGGCCTCAGAGGATTTTTCCAAAGACCAATTTTGGTACGGACCATGAAAAGGTCCAAAGGGACCAATTGCCAATATAAAACTAAGACTTCATAGAAACATCTAATGGTTCGTGGTAGAAAATAAAGAGTGCCAACTCTAACTCAAACTACAAAAAAAGAACTTTGATAACAGTAAAACCACCCAGAGAATCAAATTTTTATGCTGTCTTCAAACACATGAAATTCATTGATTTAACTTTTTTTCTGAAAAGCTATTTGCGTAACTACATCTTATAATTTTAGAAATAGAATTTAAAACGGAGAAAAAATAACACGGAATGAATAAATGGAAGTAGAAACGATCAAAAATTATAATGAATAATATAGTAAAACTAATAAGGAACTGAAATTACCATCCACGAGACAGCGCAAATGAAACTCTTATGTCTAGGCGGGTTGGAGGGAGTAGCAGCTCAACTCTTATCTTAGTGTAATGTCTGATCAGTTTTAGTTTTAATTTATTATTAGTTATAATCTCTGTTCGTTGGGGGGTTCATATTTTCATTTACAGTGGCTACTGGTTAATGTTTAATTTGACTTCTGAAATGACTATTTCTGCAGTTTTCAGATTTGAATATCACTCAATGCTGTCTAGATTGTATTTTTTTTTGGATTCTTTAAGTTAATACACGCAAAGAGCAATTGCTATTTTAAAATATTAGAAATTACCAGGCATAGATGTTCTGGGAAATGATTAAGGCCTTCTCTTTAATTAAATACAAAAAACAAGTTTTTTAACTGAAAGTAAGGACGACATTAAAACTTAAACGAAACAGAAATTATTCCGTATATAAAGGGCTGTCCCCATCCTCACGCCTCGCTCTTTACGCTAAAGTTTTTTATTGTTTTAAAAAATAAAGTTTGAGACAGAGTCAAACTTAGCGTAAAGCGTCGAGGCGTTGAGGAGGGGGACATCTCCTTTCTATACGAATCATTTCTGTTCGGTTTTAAGTTTTAATTCGCTTCCTTACTTTCGTTAAAAACTTGTTGGGGGTGGTTAATTTTCTGATCGTTTTTTAGTTATCAGCTTTTATTTGCATAAAATTTATTTTCTTTGCTAAATGGATGTCTTTACAAATTAACTTACGTAACTAACTCTGATATCGTATATTTTTCTTCTGGCAAAAAAAATACAAAGTTGCAGATTTTTTCAGTTATGAGCTGAAACCTTATGTAATAGGGTTTTTCTGATACGCTGAATCTGACGGTGTGATTTTTCTTAAAATTCTTTCACTCGTAGGGGATGTTTCCCCTCGTTAAAAAATCGAGTAAATTTCTCAGGCTCGTACCTTTGATGAGTAATACTAAAACTAATAAAAGTTATATATTTGAGGATCAGCATTATAAACACATACTTTTGATACATTTATTGACTCAAAAATTTCGGTTTAAAGTTTCGATACTATTGAGCCGTATCGCTTGTTTTTTTTAATTGTTTTTTTTTTTATTACGTATATGTTATTACTTATATGAAGGGGTCTCCCCTTAGGTCCACTACCACGCTCTTTCGTTAAAAGTTAAAAAAATTTTGATTCACAACCCCTGAATCACAAAGGCCGTTTTAATTAGAATAGATAAGCTCTTTTGAAAGCACTAAAAAAACTGTAGCGTAAAGCGAGTTATTGACTTGGGGAGAACCCCCTCACATACATTATAATTTCTGTGCCGTTTTAAGTTCTAATATTCCTTCTTACCTTTCAGTTGAAAAAGCTTGCTTTTTTTATTTACTTCTGATCGTTTCTTAAATAATGCTTGGAAATCCGGCGCCCCTTCATAGAAATTCCCTTATCCCAAAGAAACATCCCTCCAAGAAATATTCTCCAGAGTAATTCCCTCCTCTAGCACCCCCTCCAGAAAAAATCCTTCTGGAAATGTTTTATACTTCCCAATAACCATAATAATATTGTCAGTCCGGCGCCCCTTCATGGCAAATTTTCCCTTCCCCCATGAAAACTTCCTTCTGGAAAGATCCTTCCATATAGCCCCCGACCCTCTCCTTCCCCCACCTACCGAAAAAATCTCTCTCTGAAAAAGTCTGTATAATTCCGCAATAACCAATACTATATGTTAACTTGAGTAAGTTCATAACTTTTCCAGCCTCCCTCCTGGGACTTCGGGGGATCCAGTCTCCTAAAAGACATTTTTACATATTTCGACCATGCTGAACAAAATTGCTATTTCAAATTTTTGATCGGGTGGACTTTTGGGAAAAAAATAGGCGTGGAGGGGGCCTAGTTGCCTCCTTTTTTTTGGTCCACTTAAAAAGGGCACTCGAACTTTAATTTCCTTCCAATGACCCTCCTACGATATTTCTAGGACCACGGGTCGATACGATCACCCTGGAAAAAAAAAAAAAAACAAACAAACAAACAAATAACACGCATCCCGTGATCTTTCTTTCTGGCAAAAAATGGAAATTCCACATTTTTGTCTAGTAGCTGAAAACCTCTACATTAGGTTCTTTCTGATACGCTGATATGATGTGTTGATTTTCATTAAGGTTCTATAACTTTTAGGGGTCTTTCCCCCTTTTTTCGAAATGCAGCCAAATTTTCTCAGGCGCGTAACTTTTGATGGGTAGCACTAACCTTGAAATGAAAGTTATATATTTGAAATCAGCATTGAAATCTGATTTCTTTTGATATATCTATTGGTATCAAAAACCCGTTTTTCTAGATTTTCGGTTACCATTGACGGGTCGCTCCTTACTTACAGTTTGTGTTTTGCGTTACCACGAACTGTTTGATAAACAAAAAGATGGAAACGTGTAAGATTTTGGACAGAATTCTAACTTACACGGTTGCTGTGTTGCTTTTAATCTTGTATTTTTGTTAATTGAATGCAAAACAAGTTTTTTCAACTGAAAGCAAGGAGCACCATTAAAACTTTAAGCGAACAGAAGTTATTACGTCTATGAAAGGGGTCACCCCCTCCTCAACACCTTGCTCTTTACGCTAAAGTTTTTTAGTAATTTCAAAAGAGCTTCTTATTGTTCTAATTAAACTACCCTTGTGTTTAAGGAGTCGTTCTTAAGGAATTAGGACACAATTAAAACCTTAGCGTAAAGAAAGAGGTGCCAAGGAGGGGGTAACTCCCTTCATATACGTAATACTTTCTGCTCGTTATAAGTTTTGATGTTGCTCCATACTTTCAATTGAGAAGACAGTGTTTTTTATATTTCATTTCGGGTCGTTTTTTTTAGTAATGCCAGGAAATCAGACCCCACCTCTACGGAGAAATCTCCCTCCCCACAGAAGTATCCTCTAGACAATTCAATGTCGGTGAAAATCTACCCCGGACAATTACCCTTAACAACTCCACGCGTAAAATTGAGACGGAAAAGAGAAAGCAAAACAAATAAAACAAAATTCGTGTAGGAATTCTGGCAAATTCCCCCAGTGTAAAATTTCCTCTGACCAGCTCCCCCTGAGAACATCCCTCTCCATAGAAAATTCCCTGGTGAAAAAGCAGTAGGAAATTCGTCCCCATCCCCACCCAAAAATATATGCATACTTACTAATTACAAATACTATGCGTAAACAATGGGCATCTTTTTTAACTTAAAGACCTTTCTCCTAGGGCGTGGGGATTTGGGGGGGGGGGGCATGTTATTTCCAAAGGCATAGCTATTGGTCCTTCCAACTATGGTGAACAAAATGGCTATCTCAAAATTTGGATCGGACAATTTTGGGGAAAAGAATGGGGGTGGGGCCTAGTTGCCCAGCAATCTTTTAGTCACTTAAAAAGGAGACTAGAGCTTTTAATTTGGGTTCAAATGAGCCCTCTCTCGACATTCTAGGACCACTGGGTCTATATAATCACCGAGCATCCAAAAAAACAACAAATAAACACGCATCCGTGATCTGTCTTCTGGCAAAAAATAGAAAATTCCACATTTTTCCAGATAGGATGTTTAAACCTCTGAAGTATGGTACTCTGATACGTTGAATCTGACAGTGTGATTTTCTTTAAGATTCTTAGTCTTTTAGCCCCCCCCCTCTTTCGGAAAATCAGAAAATTTTTCTCAGGCTTGTAGCTTTTGATGTGCAACACTGAACTTAATAAAAATTATATATTTGGAATCAGCGTAATAAGCCAATTCTTTTGATATATCGATCGATATCAAAATTCCTTGTCCTAGAGTTTCGGTTACTATTGAGCCGCGTCGCTCCTTACTTACAGTTCTTTACCACGTAGGCTACTGTTCGAAAGGCAAATCACACCCAACACATTTAACAAGGCTTCCCTGTAATCAACCACAGCTCTTTACCTTTTCCAAATTTTAGTCGTATTTTATTTATATAATAACAACTTAGTTATTTCTTAAATGTTACTTCTGTGCTTTGTTTTGTTTGAATCCTAAATGAAAACTGCATCTTATTTATTTATATGCAGACTTATATTATCGAAGCCAAGCAAGTCCGTAGGGAGAGTGGGGCCCTGCTGAAATTTCAAGATTTAGACTGTTCTTCCATAATTTTTTAAATGTTGTAAGACGTTCATCTTATCCCTTTTTTATAACTACACCCCTCCCTTAATTTTGGAACCCCTAAACCCATTTCTATATACCGGCATGCTCTAAGGTCGCAATGTGGCTATCCCATGTATTCCTTCTTTTGATGATCAATTAAAAAAAGAAAACATTTTCCAAAATTAGTTTTTCAAAGTAAAGTGAATAGTCATATTTGTATTTACATATATACATTATTTTTATTGTATATTAAGTAATTAGTTTAATTTTGTTAATTTTTCTAGTTATCTTGATTATTATGTCTTTTTTTGTAGATGTTTCGAAAATATCGTGGAAACGAATTTTAAGCAGGGATCTTGTATTAATAGTAGCCGAAACCCTAAAAGTCTTGTGTAAATATGTAAAATATATATTAAGTATAAACTTACCCACTAAAAGTTACGAACCCAAACAAAGACGAGCAGAAATAAAGTTATGTAATTATTCAAACTTAAAACGAGCAAAAATACTATTAACGAATAAACAGAACCTAAACTGAGCAGAGAAATAAATGAATAATAACATTAAATATAATGATAACATATACTACTGTAGTGAATAAATGACTCCTAAAACTAACAAAAAATCAAAAAGATTAATGATGTCAAACGTGAACGAACAGAAATTACCACAAACAGCAGTAGGATCACTGCCCCCTAAACCTTCTAAAGGCCAGAGTGTCATTTGCGATTTTGCTGAAAAAGAATCGAATTTCGAGCAGCGTGTTTTTGTTTGTGGTAACTTCCACAACAACAACAACAAAAATGCATCAAGGAGGGGAGCTGAATGGAAGAGGGGGAAGACGAAACAGTTTTTAAACTTTTTCTTTTATAATTATAGGATCGGAGAATAAAATTGGTGAGATCTCCAAGAATTACTATGTACTATAATAATCATAAATAGACAATAAATATAGAAATATAATTATCATATAATTATATGTATTAAACAATCTTCACTTCAGTTAAGTCTACTTTCTTCAGTTATTTCCACTAATCTTGGCTATTATGGTGAATTTCTTTATTTTGTCGACATTTCAAACAGTAAGAGGTAAAAAAAACTGTCATTAAGGAGCCGTTTGTGCCAATAGTAACCAAAACTCCAAGGAAATGGCTATAAAGATGTAAAATTCATTAGGTTTAAAGTTGTCCTTCAGAAATAACGAGCCTGAGAAAACAAATATCCTTTTCTGCCATTTCTTGCTCAAAGAGGGATTTTGGCTTATGCTTCGTGAAAATTTTGAGATCTAAAGATTTTTCTTTTAGGCCATCTATCTGCGGCCAAACGAAAAGCAGGCCATCCCCATATATGGGGAAAATAGGGCATAAGGAAAGATCTATAGACAATTGAAACCTTTTTGGAAGGGGTTAAAGAGTGAAGTTTCGATCAGGTGGGAGTGGAGGAGAGCATGCATAGCTATTTTAGCCTCAGGCGGCTTGGTGCTGCATTGATCTATTAGTAGTAGAAGCAGCAGTAGTTTAAAATTTCAGACTATGTAGACATATGGAAATAAATTTCAGTTCCAAGGGAGCCTCTTTTGGGAACCTCCAAGGAAACAAGACAAAACTGAGGAGTCCAATTTGGTTGTACTGACTTGTGACGTCTTATTTTATCTATTTTTTTTTTTTAATAAATAACAGAACTCTTTTTAACGAATGCCACTTTTGTTGAAAGAACAGTTTTTGGATCAAAGAGGAATTTTGCCTCATATTTCATCAAAATTCCGATATAGACAATCGATTTGAAATTTTTGAAAAACTAACTTTGAGCTTCCTAGTTTTAGAGACAATACAACCTTGGGGTGGCGCATTGGTTGCCCGTAGTCCATAAGAAATAAATGGCTAATATAAACAACCTTTTTAAAGCCCCATTTAAGTAAGTTAATTTAAGAGGTAAACTCTTTACTTTTACATGAAGCTTTTTAAAGGAAGTTTAATGCACAAATAAGACCCATATTGTTCATAATAAAGATCGTTTCAAATAAAATACACATGACAATCAATTCGTTTCGGATAAGATAAGATATATTGCTGAAAAACGGCTATCACAAGCTCAAATGGGCCGAATTCGCACTTTAGCGTCAATAAAACAAAGAAAAACTGAAAACAAACAGCAACGAAAAGATTAAAAAAGGGCAATGTAAAATAAGTTAAAATGTCAAAAACATTTAAAACTCAAAAATTAAATGGTCAATGCCGAATCAGCAAAATGTCAAAACGAAGAAAAACTCGTAAAATTAAAAAGGGAGTAAAATAATTTAAAACAAAACGATTTAGTTTTGCGACCAATAAATAGAAAGCTCGAAATTTGCAAAATGAAACATTAAAAATATAAGGTGAAGAGGGAGATGAAGAGGGGGGGGGGCGAAGAGATTCACTGATTGAATATGTCAACTCTGGAAGGGATGAATGTTTTCTACATCTTACAGTGGAAACTTTTATTGGGGCAAGGAGGGGGATTTTTGTTGAAGCAGAACGCGGGAGGCGGGGTCAAAGGGGCGAATATTGACTAGGGAAAAGGGTAGTTGTCCGAGGGTTATGAAGGGTATTGTTAGTGAAACGCAAAGAAATATTTGCTCTCCTTTCCTTATGGGTAATTAGATTGGCTCTCCGAAGAAGGGAAATATAAGGCACTTTACCCTCGTTAAAGATAATTCTTTGGCACCTTTTTTGGACTGCCTCTATACTGTCCGACAATTCGATGGAGATGCCAGGATACCAAACAGGACAGGCGTACTCGATGGTTGGGCGTACAAATGAGAGGAAAATCCTCAAACAATGTGATTTAGGATATTTAAATTTTTTAAGAGGTTTAAGGAGGGAAAATGCGGCATTTGTACGTTTTAAAATATCATTAATATTGCAATCCCATTTTAAGTCGCTTGACAGGGTAATACGCAGTAATTTCATACTGATGACAGCCATTTCAGGGGGGATTGGGCAGGAGAAAGAAGGGGGAGTTTTAAGGAAATTAATAGTTGAAAAAGTTGACCTTAAGGGATTTGACTCTTATATCATTAGTAACAGCTTCGTCTGGTATCAATTCCAAGGTGTCCATTGGGCTACTTTTTAAATTTTTGAAACATGTCTCTAAGACAGTCAGATCATCAACACATTTCCATCTATTCGGGAAACCGACACCAAGGTTGTTTATCATTGCAAGAAATAAAATTGGGTCTAAGAGGGTTCCCTGGGGCACGCCATTATAGATTGGGAGGGGATCAGAATATACATTCAGGTATTTTACGACTTACGTTCTATTAGAAAGGAAAGACGCAATTATTCTAATTAAATAGGGGTTAACTCGAAAGTGATTGGATAGTTTTCCTATCAATGTATTGTGGTTGATTAAATTAAAAGCTTTTTTAAAGTCCACTACAATATTTGGGGTTTGAGACATTTTGGGGAAAAACATCCCATTTTAGGGTTTCATGGATCGGTATAATCCATATTGTTTTTTTTTTTCGAAATATTTTTTTCTCTCAAGCTCGTTTGGTGCAGTGTACATGCTCAATACGTTACTTGCCGATCCGAAAAGTAAGAAATTTTGTCTGATTTTGCTGTCCAGAATAGATACAACAATTTTTCCCCTTAGCTTTCTTCTCATTGAAGTCCTCTTGTCTCTTTCATATCCTGTAAGTGTAAGCTCAGTTTCAGAAAAGAGCATTTATTGCCACACTTTCAGCTGTCATAAACCTATACAATCAATCACTGAATCTTTTTAGTTTTCATGAGGTTTGCTTAGTCATATTTATATATCCTGTAGGCCTTGAATAGTAAGATTGAATATCTTTGAATAGTCTTTTGGCCTTGAATAGTCAAAAATATTCACAATCATATAACTGGACTAAAATAAAGTGTTACGTGTTCTAATATTCAGAAAAAAAGTCTTGGGCCCATTTTCAGGCAATGCAAGGGTTTGTAAAGTTTTTTTTTCTGTACATAAGGTTCTCTAGACAGGGGCGTAGCTACAGTATTTTTGCTAGGAGGGCAAGAGGGGGTGCTATTGAAGTAGGTGCTATTCAAGCGGCAGCGAAGAAAAGTTACTTTTTAACAAACACGCTATGGCTTTTACTAAAATCAGAGGCAACGCTAAAGCGTTGCCTATAGTAAAGGCCGTACGGATCCAATGTTTTAATATAAGTATTTTTTTCCCAGAGGCACTTAATATGGAATAAGTCGTTGCGTAAACTTCGAGGGGGACTCGTTCGATTGGAAATCGAAAGTTCTAGTGCCCTTTTTAAGAGTCAAAAGTGATAGGAGGGCAACTAGACCCCCACGGCCTTTTTTTCCAAAATGCATCCGAAAAACATTTTGAGATGGCCATTTTGTTAAAAATAGTTGAATGATAACATAACAAAATTCTGGTATCAACAAAACCCCCAAGGCCCGTTGGCAGGCGTTATAAGTTATGCCCTGGGGGCATATATGGTTCTTATGGAAGGGATGCAAAGAGGGTTCATTTGGTAGGAAATTGAAAGTTCTAGTTCACTTTTTAAGAGTCAAAAGAGATCGGAGGGCACCTAGCCTCCCTCCACGCCCTTTTTCCCTTAAACCCATCCGATAAGAACGTTAAGATAACCGTTTTTAACGAAATAGTTCAAAGACCCTATAAAGAAAACTCCGGGGTTGACACAGCCCCTCAGGGCCTGAGGGCAGGCGTGGTGACAAAGGGCCCGAGGGTAACACAGCCCTGGGGCATATATGGTTCTTATGAACGGGATGTTCGTATACACTTTAGAGAGGGCTCATTTGATTGGAAATCAAAAGTTCGAGTTCACTTTTTAAGAGTCAAACTAGTTCCGAGGGCGACTACCCCCCCTCCCCCCACGCCTTCCTTTTCCAAACCCACCTGATGAACATTTTGAGATAGACATTTTGTTTAAAAAAAAGTTCAAAGGTCGGATAAGAAAAACTTTGGCGTCAATACAACCCCCTCCCCCTAGGGCATGGGGGAAGGTGTTCTAAGTTATGCTCTGAAGGCATGTATGGTTCTTATGAAACAGATATTCGTATAAACTTCATAGGGGGCTCATTTGATTGGAAATTGAAAGTTCTAGTTCATTTTTTTAGAGTCAAAAGAGATTGAAGGGCAAATAGCCCCCCCCCCTATGCCCCTTTTCCCCAAATGCATCTGATTAAAATTTTGAGATAGCTATTTTGTTGAAAATTCTTCAAAATTCAGATAACAAAAACTCAGGTGTCTACACAACCCCCCAGGGCCCGGGGGCAGGTGTTGTAAGTTATGCCCTGGAGCATATATGGTTTTTAGGAAAGGGATGCTTGTATAAACTTCAAAGAGGGCTCATTTGATTGGAAATCGAAATTTCGAGTTCAATTTTTAAGAGTCAAAAGAGTTCCGAGGGCAACTAGCCCCCCACGCCTCCCTTTTCCAAACCCATCTGATGAAAATTTTGAGATAGACATTTTGTTGTAAATAGTTCAAAGGTTGGAAAAGAAAAACTGCGGCGCCAATAAAACCCCCCTCCCCCTGGGCGCGGAGGATCGCGTTCTAAGTTATGCCCTGAAGGCATGTATGGTTCTTATGGAACGGATGGTCGTATAAAATTCATAGAGGGCTCATTGGATTGAAAATTGAAAGTTCTAGTTCACAACAGTCAAGAGATTGAAGGTAAATTAGAACCCCCCCACGCCCTTTTCACCCCAACTCATCCGCTACAATGTTTGAAATACTTTTTTTTTACAAATTGTTCAAAAATTAGATAACAAAAACTCCGGTGTCGACACAACCTCCCAGGGATCGGGGGGTAAGCGTTGCAAGTGATGTCCTGGGGCATATATGGTTCTTATGAAAGGGATGCTCGTATCAACTTCAGAGAAGGCTCGTTTGATTGGAAATTGAAAGTTCTAATTCTAAACTTAAAAGGAGGCTCATTCGATTGGAAACCGAGAGTTCTAATGCCATTTTTAAGAGTCAAAAGATATCAGAGGGTAACCAGCCCCCACGCCCTTTCTTCCCAATTGCATCCGATAAAAATTTTGAGATAGCTGTTTTGTTAAAAATAGTTCAAAGATCATGTAACTAAATCCCCGGTGTCGACACAACCCCCCAAAAACCTAGGGCAGGCGTTGTAAATTATGTCTTGGGGGCATATTTGGTTCTTATGGAAGGGATGCTCGTATAGTATGCCATACAGGCCATGCAGCTCCAATGTTTTGTTATTATTATTATTTATTTATTTATTATTTTTCTTCCCAGAGGCACTTCATATGGAAGGAGTCGTCGTATAAACTTCAAAGGGGGTTCACTCGATCCGAAATCGAAAGCTCTAGTGCCCTTTTTAAGAGTCAAAAGTGATCGGAGTCCCCTTTTTAGGAAAAAAGTGATCTTTTTTCCTAAATGCATCCGATAAAAATTCGAGATAGCTATTTTGTTAAAAATAGTTCAATGATGAAATAACAAAAACTCCAGTGTTGACACAACCCCCAAGGACCCAGGGGTAGGCGTTGTAATTTATGTCCTGGGGGCGTACATGGTTTTTATGGAAGGAATGCTCTTATAAATTTCAGAGAGGGCTCACTTGATTGGAAATTGAAAGTTCTAGTTCACTTTTTAAGAGTCAA
The DNA here is from genome assembly GCA_027921565.1 of Artemia sinica. NCBI lineage: Eukaryota > Metazoa > Arthropoda > Branchiopoda > Anostraca > Artemiidae > Artemia > Artemia sinica. The sequence continues at coordinate 52,405,275 of CM051259.1, read as the reverse complement.
GAGATATCGGAGGGTAACCAGCACCCAAAGCCCCTTTTTCCCAAATGCATTTGAAAAAAATTTGATATAACCTTTTTGTTAAGAAAAGTTCAAAGATCATGTAACAAAAACTCCGGTATCGACATATCCCCCCAGGGCCCGGGGGCAGGCGTTATAAGTTATGTCCTGGGGGCATATATGGCTCTTATGGAAGAAATGCTCATATAAACTTCAGAGAGGGCTCATTTTATTGGAAATTGAAAGTTTTCACTTTTTAAGAGTCAAAAGATTTCGGCAGCCCCCACGCCCTTTTTTCCCAAATGCATTTGAAAAAAAATTTGATATAGCCTTTTTTTAAGAATAATTCAAAGATCAGGTAACAAAAACTCCGATGTCGACACATCCCCCAGGGCCCAGGGGCAGGCGTTATAAGTTACGCCCTGGGGGCATATATGGTTCTTATGGAAGGGATGCTCGTACAAACTTCAAAGAGGGCTCATTTGATTGGAAATTGAAAGTTCGAGTTCACTGTTTAATAGTCAAAAGAGATCCAAGGGCAACTAGCCCCCCCCCCCCGCCTTCCTTTTCCAAACCCATCCGATGAAAATTTTGAGATAGACTTTTTGGAAAAATAGTTCAAAGGTCGAATAAGGAAAACTCCGGTGTCAATACACCCCTCCCCGGGCCCGAGGAAAGGCGTTCTAAGTTATGCCCTAAAGGCTAGTATGGTTCTTATGAAAGTAATGCTCGTATAAACATCATAGAGGGCTCATTTGACTGGAAATTGACTACAAATTTTGAGATAGTCATTTTTTTAACTGTTCAAAAATTAGATAACAAAATTCCGGTGTTGACACAACCCCCCAGGGACCGGGGGTATGCATTGTAAGTGTTGTCCTGGGGGCATATATGGTTCTTATGAAGGGGATTCTCGTATAGACTTCAGAGAAGGCTCATTTGATTTGGAATTGAAAGTTCTAGTTCTAAATTTCAAAGGGGGCTCATTCGATGGGAAATCGAGAGTTCTAGTGCCCTGTTGAAGAGTCAAAAGATATCCGAGGATAACCAGCCCCCCCACGCCCTTTTTCCCAAATGCATTCGATAAAAATTTAGAGATAGCCGTTTTGTTAAAAATAGTTCAAAGATCATATAACAAAAACCCTGGTGTCGACACAACCCTTCAGGGCCCGGGGGCAGGCGTTGTTAATTATTCCTTAGGGGCATATATGGTTCTTACGGAAGGGATGCTCGTTAAAGCTTCGGAGAGGGCTCATTGGATTGTAAATTGAAAGTTCTAGTTCAGTTCCTGAGAGTCAGAAGAGATTGTAGGACAATTAGCCCCCCCCCCCCTTCGGCTTTTTGTCCCCAGATGCATCCGATAAAAATTTTGAGATACGAGTATTTATTCGTAACTATTTTGTAACTATTTCATATAATATTATGTAACTATTTTTTATAACGAAAAAATAATATAATTTTTTCGTAAAAATTTTGTTAAAAATTGTTAAAAAGTCAGATAACAGAAAGTCAGGTCTCGATAAAAAACCCCCAGGGCCCAGGGGCAGGCGTTGTAAGTTATGTTATGAACTTACGATATATGAAATAGTTGCTCGTATAAACTTCAGAGAGGGCTCATTTGATTGGAAATTGAAAGTTCGCGTTCACTTTTTAAGAGTCAAAAGACATCCGAGGGCAAGTAGCCCCCTCTCCACGCCTTCTTTTTCCAAACCCATTTGATGAAAATTTTGAAATAGACATTTTGTTAAAAATATTTTAAAGGTCGGACAAAAAAAAATCCTGTGTCAAGACAGCCCCCAGGGCCTGGGGGAAAGCGTTCTTGGTTATGCCCTGAAGCCATTTATGGTTATATGAAAAGGATGCTCGTGTACACTTCATAGAGGGCTCATTTGATTGGAAATTGAAAGTTCTAGTTCAGTTTTTAAGAGTCAAGAGATTGAAGGGCAACTACCCTCCCCCTCACGCCCTTTTTCTCCAAACCCATCCGCTACAAAATTTGAGATAGCCATTTTTTAAAAAAATTGACCAAATTATATAACAAATACTCCGGTGTCGACACAACCCTCCAGGGCTCGGGGGTAGGGGTTGTAAGTGTTGTCCTGGGGGCGTAGATGGTTATTTTGAAAGGGATGCTCGTATGAACTTCAGAAAGGGCTCATTAGATTAGAAATAGAAGGTTCTAGTTCACTTTTTAAGAGTCAAAAGATATCGGGGGCAAAAAGCCCCCCCCCACACATCCTTTTCCCCCAAACCCGTCTGAAAAAATTTTGAGATAGCCATTTCGTTAAAAATAGTTCAAAGGTCAGATAAGAAAAACTTCTGTGTCGACCCAACCCCCTACGGCGCGGGGGCAGGCGTTGTAAGCAATGCTCTGGGGGCATATATGGTTTCTATGGAAGGGATGCTTGTATAAACTATAGAGAGGGCTCATTTGATTGGAAATGGAAAGTTCTCGTTCAGTTTTTAAGAGTTAAAAGAGATCGGAGGGCAACTATCCTCCCTCCCTCCACGCCCTATTTTCCTCAAATCCATCCGATAACAACTTTGAGAGAGCCTTTTTTTCAAAATGTTTCAAAGATCAAGTAACGAAAACTCCAGGGTCGAAATAATGCTTCAGCTTCCGGGGTAGGTGTTGTAAGTTATGTCCGGCGGGTATATATAGCTGTTATGGAAGGGATGCTGGTATGTACTTCAGAGAGGACTCATTTGATTGGAAATTGAAAGCTCTAGTTCAGTTCTTAAGAGCCAAAAGATATCAGAATTCAACTATCCTCCCCACGCCTCTTTTTCTCCAAATGCATCCGATAAAAATTTGATATCACCGTTTTGTTAAAAATAGTTCAAAAGTCAAATAACAAAAATTATGGTGTTGACAAAACCTCCCAGGGTCTGGGGACAGGCGCTGCAAGGAATGCCCTGGTGGCATATATGGTTCGGTTCTTATAGACGGGATGCTCGTATAAACTTCAGAGAGGGCTGATTTGAATGGAAATTGAAAGTTCTAGTTCAATTTTTAAGAGTCAAAAGAGATCGTAGGGCAACTATCCCCACCACTATGCCCTTTTTTCCCCAAAAACATCCGATACAAATTTTGAGATGGGTATTTTTAAAAATACTTCAAAGGTCAAATAACAGAAACTCCGGTGTCGACACAACTCCAGGGACCCGGGGGAGGGTGGGGGGGCAAGAGTTGTAAGTTCTGTCCTGGGGCCTTATATGGTTCTTATGAAAGGGATGCTCTTATAGACTTCAGAGAGGGTGTGTCTTATTTGAAATTAAAAGTTCTAATTTACTTTCTCAGAGTCAAAATAGATCGGTAGGCACCTAGCCCCCCTCAACACCTTATCCTTCCCCAGACCCATCCAATAAAAATCTTGAGGTGGCCATTTTGTTAAATATAGTTTCAAACATCAGATATTAAAAATTTGGGATCGACACAACCCCCTAGGGCCTGGCTACAGGCGTTTTAAGTTTTACCCTTGGTGCATATAGGGTTCTTATAGAAAGGATGCTCGTATAAACTTCAGAGAGTGCTCATTTGATTGAAAATGGAAAGTTCTAGTTCACTTTTATAGACTCAAAACAGATCGAAGGGAAATTAGCCCCCCTAAACCCCACGCCCTTTTCCCCCAAACTCATCCGATAGATATTTTGAGATAGCCAATTATTAAAAATAGTTCAAACATCAGATAATAAAAACTCTGAGGTGGACACAAACCCATTTTTTTTACTTTTGTATTGTTACTTTGATATTAGGTTTGACATTTTGATGAACATTTGATTTTGGAAAAAAGTTTGATTTTGAAATAAGGTATTTTTAAAAACTTGAAACATTTTGCAATCAAAAACGAACAAAAATGATTTTAAAATAAATTATTCTAAAAATTTAATTAATAAATTAAGAACAAAAATTAATTAAAAAAATTAAATTAAGGTCAGCAGATGCAAATGCCTGTTAAAATTCAAACTCAAAACGGCAAGAAATTACTATTAAAGAAAAATGAAACCCAAAGGAACAGAAATTAAATAAACAATCATAGCAAAAAACAAAAAAAATACAACAAGTAATAATATAAATGAATAAATAAATCTAAAATCGAGTAATGCTTCAATTGAATATGCAAATCAAGCTTAAAACGAAAAAAATATTTTGCTATTGAAGTATAAATGAAACCCAAAACGAACAAAATTAAATAAATAATCATTGCAAACAAACATACATTAGATACTAATATAAATGAATAAATAAATATTTAACGAGTGAAACCTAAATTAAACATGCAAATAAAACTTGAAACGAACAAAAATCACTACAAACAAGAGTTTGGGCATCGTCTCCTTCTCTCTGTGTAAAAATCTAAAACCTTCTGCGTCATTGCGCTTTACTGAAAACTATATGTGTCTTTAACAGTCTTGGAGAGTATAAACAAAATCGAATTGAATATTTGATATATAATGATGTTAATTGGTGAAAGCTCATCAGTTCAAAATTTTACAATAATCTTAATGTTTATTTTCAATAATAACTACAAAAGAAAATATTTGTAATACAATTCGTTTTCAGTAAAGCGCCATGATTAAGTAGGATTTAGACTTTTACAGTGAGAGAAGGAGACGATACCCAAACTCTTGTTTGTAGTGATTTTTGTTCGTTTCAAGCTTTATTTGCATATTCAATTTAAGTTTCACTCTTTTTAAGATTTATTTATTCATTTACATTATTATCTGTTGTATGTTTGTTTGCATTGATTCTTTATTTAATTTCTGTTCGTTTGGGGTTTCATTTATGCTTCAATAGCAAAATATTTTTTTTTTCATTTTAAGCTTGATTTGCTTGTTCAATTTAAGCATAAAACGCTTTAAGATTTATTTATTCATTTATATTATTACTTTTTGTATGTTTTTGCTATGATTGTTTATTTAATTTCTGTTCATTTTGGGTTTCATTTATTCTTTAATAGTAATTACTCGTCGTTTTGAGTTTGATTTTTAACAGGTGTTTGTATCTGCTGATCTTAAATTTAAAATGGTCTTTACTTTTCTTTGAAAAACTTCTTTTTCGGAAAGTTTTTTTTTTAATTAATTATCAACAATGAGCTGTTATAGACGACAGTAGTATAGCATAAACAAGCTTTCGGGTGAGCGAAGGCAAATGTCGAATGCACTCGGCTTTTTTCAGCCAGATTCACTACTGATGCTGACAGTAAATATCCCCCCTCAACTCTCCCCAGCCCCCATGCTCAGCACAGGATACCCAATCTAACAGTTGAACCAAATTCTATCCTAATAACCCCGGGTATCCCGCTATTCAATTGCTCGTAATTTTGAATGGATTTTGAAGTCGACCCCTGCATTATCTTCCTCTAAGAAAGGAACTTGGAGTCTGATTCCAGTCCAACCGAGGACTCTTTAGTGCCAGAAGTTTTAAAAGGTAGAAAGATCATACTCTTTAGACCATTCACATACCCCCCTCCCCTCAATTAAAAATTTGATGAACTTTAAGTAATATTTTTATGTAAATATGTGTTTGATCAAAAAAAAAATTTATATGTTTAAGCAATACATATCCTTAAGCTTAATCCGTCTTTATTCTTTAGAATAGTTCTATTAACTCATGAAATTATGAAAAAAGCAGATTTTTCTATGGTCATTACCCAAACTAAAGGGATTTACATGGCAGTTACTGTTAAAGCACCGAGCTCAGCGTAAATAAAATTTGTTTTTTGAATAGATTAATGTGTTGTTTGAATTGAATTTGCTAATGGACTGTTGAATTGGCTTTTGGGTATCCATTGAAAAGTAAAAGTGCCTTATTGGTCACTGTTGAAGTACCGAGGAGAGTGAAAATAAAATCTATTGTTTAAATGGGTTAATGGGTTGTTTGAATTTAATGTGCTAATGGGTTGTTGAATGGACTTTTAGGTGTTCAAGGAAAAGTACCAATATATTTTTATTTTTGGGGATGTTTTGAGAATAAAATCTAAGTACCAGAGTGAATAAATCCCTTATCAACATCTTTTGTCAGATACGTCGGATAAAACTGACAAAATCTAAGTATCAGAATGAAATCATTTGTCAACATCCAGTGTCAGATACGTAGGACAAAATTGACAAAATCTAAGCATCAGAGTGAATAAATTCATTAGCAACATCTTTTGTTGGATACATCGGATAACATCATCAAAATCTAAGTACCAGAGTAAATAAATTCTTTAACAACATCGTTTGTTAGCTACATAATATAACATTGACAAAATCTAAGTGTCAATGTGATTAAAGTCTTTATCAACATCTTTAGTAAACTACAAATAATAAGATTAAATCTGAGAAATTGATCGATAAACAAATAGAAATAGGTTTTTATTTATTTATTTATATTTATTAATGCAGCTGTATTGATGATACCTTATGTTTGCTCATAGACACTATGCGGTTGTCCCAGTGGTACTCTATAGCATGATATCGACACTACCTAGTTTAATGTATATATTAGATTAGTAATTTTCCCACATTGGCAGGATAAACACCTCCATTATATTTGGAAAAAAAGTGAACATGAATTATTCAAAGAAAGCGTGAACACACGATAAAATCATCGTTGCGTTGGATGCTGACAAAGATCGATATTTGAACCTAACCTCGTGTTCAGGACGGTTATAAGTCCCTTCAAATTTAGGACACTTAAATTCTTCTAAATTGAAAAGTGGGATCCTAGGTTCAAAGTTTCGTATTAAAACTTTATCTGTAGGGACGTTACCCTTTAGGTATAGTGCTTCAACCCCAAAAAAGCTGCAAATTTCACTGGCTTCTTCCTGAACATTTCTCAGTTCTCGACCACTTTTATTATGTTGTGTAATCACTCTACCGTAGAATTCCAGTCTGTTTATACGACGTAATGTACAAGTCTACAAGCTTTTATCATACTCAAACATATTATAGTTCACTATTCAATGATAACAGTCAATTTCTTCGAATTCCATAGACAATAATAAAAATGCACATTCAAATATAACACCACAATATGATTTTTTCAAACCAATAAATTCTGTGTCATATAGTCCTATCATCCTATTATTGTAAGCTATTAATGTAATATTTTAGCAGAGAAGTGCTTCATCAAACTTTTGTACCTTTGCTCAAGGTTAAAAAGGCTTGTGGCTAGGGTGAGGAATCCTAAAACCATCTGAATTCATTGAGAGGAGGAGTCATAAAACTCCTAGAATTCATTACGGGGAGGAGTCATAAAACTCTCAGTATCTATTGCATGCAAATGAAGCGTGGAAATCGGTACGTAACTTAGCTTGTAGAATATTAGATGTTTGTTAATATCATCAGAAGATATTGAATGTTTTGAATTCGTTCCTTGAAATGATTCATCATGTTTTCTCTAAACCAGACACATATTGCGTTTTCGGGTCATACACAACTTTTAGCATGGTTTCAGTCGCGTCGTGTCTAAGAACAAGCATAGAGTATGATTGGTATAGCCGCAAGCATATTTCATATCATTTTTCATAATTTCTTGGATGAAATGTCTGTATTGTGTATCCAAGAGGCGAATTCAAGAAAGAATTTGTAATGAATTTATTAAAAATCAAATATTATTAATAGAATCAGATATATTATAAACGTGGATGTTCCTGTTTCTGAAAACTGAAAACTTTCTCTGTTTGTGTGTCTAGACGGGTGTTTGCTTGTCTGTGTAGATCTTTTAGAAAAAATTCATCTCTCTCTCAGACTATGGTAAAAGTTGTTTTAATCTATCTCATTTTCTAATATATCCCCTATGAGCCTGCTAGTAGTAATAATTATATTTCTGAAAATTCCTTTTCTTGCATCCCCAACTTTTTAATAGATATTCTAAGCGTTTGAGTTGGTAGCGTACCCTAAAAATAATAGAAATATAACAAAGTAATGTATAATATTTTTTTAATGAAGTAATGACATGTAGAATATTAATATAAAAATATATTTCATACATTATTACACATTATTAATATCGTTGAACAACCTTTGACATTCTGAAACTGCTCCATAAAACAATTTATCGTGTTCTCTCTTGACAGTGCCCTCTGTAGAGATATCCATCTTGTCTATGTCTCTTCTTTAGATCTTTCTTTTCTGCCATATTAAAACTCTTTTTGTGAGAGCTTCCTTGTGCTCCTGATTTTCCTTGTAATGGAGAGGATGTCCTTTGTTTGTACTGTTTCTTGTGATATAGTTCACTCTCTTCCAGTGCAAAAACTGATGAGCCTACCCTTTTTTCACCATTTCATCAAAGATTATTCTTCTCATTTCTTGCAGATTGTCCTCTTCTATTTTTTTTTCCATGATTTCTAAATTTGCTGCATTACTCTCATACGAACTACTGAAGTCATGATAGTGGTTCAATAGCAGACTTACAAATAGCAGACTCACAATAAAAAGATATTTCTAACTCAACACTTTGATCCATGCTAAAATCTGTTATGTTGTTGATTGATGTAACTTTAGTTCTCAAATGGTATAGCCGCTTGGTGTTGATAACTGGCCATAGAGTATCATAGGGAAAGCGGCATCAGTGTTCCTGTTTCTGAAAGTTCTAGTTCAATTTTTAAGAGTCAAAAGAGATCGTAGGGCAACTATCCCCACCACTATGCCCTTTTTTCCCCAAAAACATCCGATACAAATTTTGAGATGGGTATTTTTAAAAATACTTCAAAGGTCAAATAACAGAAACTCCGGTGTCGACACAACTCCAGGGACCCGGGGGAGGGTGGGGGGCAAGAGTTGTAAGTTCTGTCCTGGGGCCTTATTTGGTTCTTATGAAAGGGATGCTCTTATAGACTTCAGAGAGGGTGTGTCTTATTTGAAATTAAAAGTTCTAATTTACTTTCTCAGAGTCAAAATAGATCGGAAGGCACCTAGCCCCCCTCAACACCTTATCCTTCCCCAGACCCATCCAATAAAAATCTTGAGGTGGCCATTTTGTTAAATATAGTTTCAAACATCAGATATTAAAAATTTGGGATCGACACAACCCCCTAGGGCCCGGCTACAGGCGTTTTAAGTTTTACCCTTGGTGCATATAGGGTTCTTATAGAAAGGATGCTCGTATAAACTTCAGAGAGTGCTCATTTGATTGAAAATGGAAAGTTCTAGTTCACTTTTATAGACTCAAAACAGATCGAAGGGAAATTAGCCCCCCTAAACCCCACGCCCTTTTCCCCCAAACTCATCCGATAGATATTTTGAGATAGCCATATTATTAAAAATAGTTCAAACATCAGATAATAAAAACTCTGAGGTGGACACAAACCCATTTTTTTACTTTTGTATTGTTACTTTGATATTAGGTTTGACATTTTGATGAACATTTGATTTTGGAAAAAAAGTTTGATTTTGAAATAAGGTATTTTTAAAAACTTGAAACATTTTGCAATCAAAAACGAACAAAAATGATTTTAAAATAAATTATTCTAAAAATTTAATTAATAAATTAAGAACAAAAATTAATTAAAAAAATTAAATTAAGGTAAGCAGATGCAAATGCCTGTTAAAATTCAAACTCAAAACGGCGAGAAATTACTATTAAAGAAAAAATGAAACCCAAAAGGAACAGAAATTAAATAAACAATCATAGCAAAAAACAAAAAAATACAACAAGTAATAATATAAATGAATAAATAAATATTAAATCGAGTAATGCTTCAATTGAATATGCAAATCAAGCTTAAAACTAAAAAAATATTTTGCTATTGAAGTATAAATGAAACCCAAAACGAACAAAATTAAATAAAGAATCATTGCAAACAAACATACATTAGATACTAATATAAATGAATAAATAAATATTTAACGAGTGAAACCTAAATTAAACATGCAAATAAAACTTGAAACGAACAAAAATCACTACAAACAAGAGTTTGGGTATCGTCTCCTTCTCTCTGTGTAAAAATCTAAAACCTTCTGCGTCATTGCGCTCTACTGAAAACTATATGTGTCTTAAACAGTCTTGGAAAGTATAAACAAAGTCGAATTGAATATTTGATATATAATGATATTAATTGGTGAAAGCTCATCAGTTCAAAATTTTACAATAATCTTAATGTTTATTTTCAATAATAACTACAAAAGAAAATATTTGTAATACAATTCGTTTTCAGTAAAGCGCCATGATTAAGTAGGATTTAGACTTTTACAGTGAGAGAAGGAGACGATACCCAAACTCTTGTTTGTAGCGATTTTTGTTCGTTTCAAGCTTTATTTGCATATTCAATTTAAGTTTCACTCTTTTTAAGATTTATTTATTCATTTACATTATTATCTGTTGTATGCTTGTTTGCATTGATTCTTTATTTAATTTCTGTTCGTTTGGGGTTTCATTTATGCTTCAATAGCAAAATATTTTTTTTTTCATTTTAAGCTTGATTTGCTTGTTCAATTTAAGCATAAATCGCTTTAAGATTTATTTATTCATTTATATTATTACTTTTTGTATGTTTTTGCTATGATTGTTAATTTGATTTCTGTTCATTTTGGGTTTCATTTATTCTTTAATAGTAATTACTCGTCGTTTTGAGTTTGATTTTTAACAGGTGTTTGTATCTGCTGATCTTAAATTTAAAATGGTCTTTACTTTTCTTTGAAAAACTTCTTTTTCGGAAAGTTTTTTTTTTAATTAATTATCAACAATGAGCTGTTATAGACGACAGTAGTATAGCATAAACAAGCTTTCGGGTGAGCGAAGGCAAATGTCGAATGCACTCGGCTTTTTTCAGCCAGATTCACTACTGATGCTGCAGTAAATATCCCCCCCCTCAACTCTCCCCAGCCCCCATGCTCAGCACAGGATACCCAATCTAACAGTTGAACCAAATTCTATCCTAATAACCCCGGGTATCCCGCTATTCAATTGCTCGTAATTTTGAATGGATTTTGACTCTGTAAGATTTAATTTGTTGTACTAAACTTTTAATATACTTCATTTATCTAAACATAACTTATAATTTTTTATTAAATTAATTTGTTTTGGGTTGGTCGATTTGTATTAATAAATAGCATTGATATCAGCGGGCCACATAAGGCCGAAACGAAAATCATAGGCAGCACGATAGCGCTGTTTAAGTAAAGATACAGGATAAGTCAAAGTACTACCATAGATAGTGAAACATTATATAGTGGCAGATTACCCGCATTTAAATAGCAACCGTATTTCAAATTTGAAAGTATTTGAAATAGTGAAAGTTAAAATTAGAATTATTTACTTGTCCGTTGGGCATTATTCGACAAATAATATCCAGAAAATCTGAACAATTCTTGGCATCATTGCGGCAGAAGCCTTAAATTAATTAAAAATTACCAGGGATGCCTATTGGACGGGAAAACTGACTCCTAAAATTTGAAAATTACCTTCCCTTTTTTATCTTTCTTAAAAAACAAATTCTATAAAAATTACGGAACAGTTTTCTTGTGTAAATCAGGGTACAGGGTGTTACATACATTTCCGGAGAAAATTTGCACTGTATATCCTTTTTATGTCTATAATTCTCTTCACAATCAAAGCTCGGTCACCTGGTGCTGCATGATAAAAGTGATAACAATAGAAAAAGAGAATGGGTCGGTACCGCTTATACGTGCACAAAAAATTTCTAAATTATGAGAAAAGTATACATATTTTGTTTAAATTAACTTTATTCTATTCTCAGCAAACATTCCGTACAACATGCTGATGCAGGGATAAATGTCCCACGAGCGTCGCTAGGATTGTGTGAAATACGACTAATAACAGTAATAATCCTCAGAACATTTACGTCAATTCTTTTTTTTTGGAACTGGTAAAAAGAATTATTTAGAAAACCGAAAAAAGCCAGAAGTCGGCATAGTATTGTAATGTAGGAAGTAATGTAGGAAGAGGTTTTCCTGCATTTGTGGGTTAGTATGTGAATCCAAAATATAAGGGATAGGACTTTATCAGCGCTTATTAGGCATTTCAACGACAAATAAGAAAATAGGAGTTTCAATCAAATACTGGAAATAAAAATTAAAAAATTAAATGATTCCTGGTGTGGATCCCCTTCTACCAAATTTCATGACCAAACTATAACCGATTTGGTCTGTCTGGTTATAAAACGAATATCATTATAAAAGGCACTAAGCCTTATTTTCTTTTTCAATGATTAATTAAAAAAAAAACTTTTGCTTTGAGTTTGAATCTCACCAGGTTCTTGTATCTGCTTTTAAAATGGCCTTTACTTTTTTTTTGAAAAACTTATATTTCGGAAAGTTTTTTTTTATTAATTTTTGTTCGTTTTTGATTGCAAAAAGTTTCAAGTTTTTAAAAATTCTTTATTTTAAAATCAAACTTAAAAAAAAGAATCAAATCTTCATCAAAGTATCAAAACTGGTATCAAAGTAAAAAAAGTTTGCCCCCTATGAAATGAGCCCCCTTTGAAGTTTATACAACGACCCCTTCTATATAAAGTGCGTCTGGGAAAAAAATAAATGGAGTGTGGGGGGAGGCTAGCTGCCTCCGATCATATTTAACTCTTAAAAAGTGAATTACAACTTTCAATTTCCAATCCAATTGGCCCTCTATGAAGTTTATATGAGCATCCCTTCCATAACAACCATATATGCCCCCAGGGCATAACTTACAACGCCTACCCTCGGGCCTTGAGGATCTGCGTCGACACCGGAGATTTTGTTATCTGAACTTTGAAAATTTTTAACAAAATTTCTATCTCAAAATTTTGATCTGATGCATTTTGGATGTGGAGAGGGGGGGGGGCTAGTTACCCTCAATCTCTTTTGACTCTTAAAAAGTGAACGAGAAATTTCAATTTCCAATCAAATGAGCCCTGTCCGAAGTTTATACAAGTATCCCTTCCATAAAAACGATATATGCCCCCAGAGTATTACTTACAAAGTCTGCCTCTGGGCAATGGGGTTTGCGTCGACACAGGAGTTTTTCCTATCTGACCTTTGAATTATTTTTAATGAAATGGCTATTTGAAAAATTTTATCGGATATGCTTGGGAAAAAAAGGTTGCGTGGGGAGGGGGGGCTTGTTGCTCTCAGATATATTTTGACTCTTAAGAAGTGAACTAGAAATTTGAATTTGCAATCAAAGAAGCCCTCTCTGAAATTTTTACGAGCATCCTTTTCATAAGAACCATACACGCCCCCAGGACAACACTTACAATGCCTACACCCTGAGCCCTGGGGGGTTGTGTTGACACCGGAGTTTTTATTATCTAATTTTTGAACAATTAAAAAAAAAACTTGCTATCTCAAAATTTCTAGCGGGCGGGTTTGGGGAAAAAAGGCATGGAGGGGGCTAGTTGCCCTCAAATCTCTTGACTCTTAGAAGTGAACTAGAACTTTCAATTTCCAATCAAATGAACCTTCTCTAAAGTTTATATGAGCATTCCTTTCATAAGAACCGTGCATGTCCTTAGGGCATTTCTTAGAACGCCTTTTCCCGGGCCCTGGGGGGTAGTATTGATTCCGTAGTTTTTCTTATCCGACCTTTATACTACCTTTTTTTTAAGTAAAATGTCTATCTCAAAATTTACATCAGATGGGTTTAGGACAAGAAGGCGTAGGGGGAAAGGGGCTAGTTGCCCTCGGATCTCTTTTGACTATTAAGAATTGAACTCGAACTTTCAATTTCCAATCAAATGAGCCCTATCTGAAGTTTATATGAGTATCCCTTTCCTAAGAACCAAATATGCCCCTGTGCGTAAATTAAAACGCCTGCACCCGGGCCCTGGGGGTTGTGTCGACACCTGAGTTTTTGTTATCTGACTTTTGAAGAATTTTTAACTTGATGGCTTTCTCAAAATATTTATCGGATGCATTCGGCTGCCCTCCAGTCTCTTTTGACTCTCAAAAACTGAACTAGAATTTACAATTTCAAATCAAATTAGCCCTCTCTGAAGGTTATCATGAGCATCCCTTTCATAAGAACCATATATTCACCCAGGGCATAGCTTACAATGCCTGCCTTCGGGCCCTGGGGGTTGTGTCGACCCCGAAGTTTTCGTTATATGGGCTTTAAACTGTTTTTAAAAAATGGCTATCTCAAAGTTCTTATCAGACGGGTTTGAGAAAAAAGGGCGTGGAGAGGGGGGGGGGGCTAAGTGTCCTCCGATCACTTTTTACTCTTAAAAAGTGAAGTACAACTTTCAACTTCCAATCAAATGAGCCCTCTTTGTGGTTTACACGAACTTACTTTCCATTGAGAACCATATATACCCCCAGGGCATAACTTACAACGCATACCCCCGGACCCGGGGGGGGGGGAGTCGACGCCTGAGTTTTTGTTATATGATCTTTGAACTATTTTTAACTATTTTGAACTATTTTTTAATAGCTATCTCAAAATTTTTTCGGATATATTTGGGAAAAAAGGGCGTAGGGGAGGGCTTGTTATCCTGCAATATCTTTTGATGCTTAAAAAAAGAACTAGAAAATTCAATTTCCAATCAAAGGAGCCCTCTCTGAAGTTTATACGAGCATTTCTTCCATAAGAACCATATATGCCCCATATAACTTATAATCCTTCCCATGAAGACCTTATGGGGGGAGGGTTGTCAAGCTCAAAGATATAATTTCCAGAACTTTCAACTACGTTGAACAAAATGGCTATCTCAAAATTTTGATTGGATGTGTTTCGGGAAATGATGGGCGTGGAAGGGGTGTTAGTTGCCTTCCAATCACTTTCGACTATCAAAAAGGGCACTAGCCATTAAATTTCCAATCGAATGAGCCCTTTTCGAAGTTTCTACGACAAAGCTTTCTATAAAAACCTTTTATACCCCCAGGGTGTAACTTACAAACCTTGTTGTCATCCTCAAAGACTTAATTTTCAGAATTTTCAACTCGTTGAACAAAATGGCTATCTCAAAATTTTGATTGGATTTATTTTGGGAAAAGGTGGGCGTGAGAGAGAGGTTAGTTGCCCTCCAACCACTCTGGACTATTAAAAAGGGCACTAGCTCTTTGAATTTCCAATGAGCCCTTTTTGAAGTTTCTACGACAAAGTTTTCTATCAAAAGCTTATTTGCTCCCAGGACATAACTTACAACCTTGCCCTGAGGGCTGTAGATGAGTGTCCTCCTCAAAAACATAATTTCAATCTGGAAATCAACTACGTAGAACAAAATGGCTATCTCAAAATTTTGATTGGATGTGTTTGGGGAAATGGTGGGCGTGGAAGGGGTGTTCGTTGCCTTCTAATCACTTTTGACCCTTAAAAAAGGTACTAGAACTCTCGATTTCCAATCAAATGAGCCCCCTTTGAAGTTTTTACGACGACCCCTTCCGTATGAAGTGCCTCTTGGAAAAAAATAATAATAAATAAATAATAAAACATTGGAGCCGTATGGCCTTTACTATAGGCAACGGTATAGCGTTGCCTCTGATTTCTTATTTATACAGGAAATCATATTCACTGTCGATTTCTGTCCTATTTGAAGGTGTTTGAAGTGTCCTGCCCCTGTTTGAAGTGTAATGAACCCCTATTTTTCTTGCTTTCCTTATGTTAAAAAAGAGCATGGATTAATTAAAAAAAAGGTATATATATTTGCTCAAAGTAAAGAGCAAATCTGACACTTAAAACAAGCAACAGTTTTAAAGCCACTTAACAAATTGCAGCTTTTTAAAGTTATTTTGGGGTAACTGCCCCCATTGCCCTCCCCCCTCCTCAACAACGCCACTGTCTCTCGACCCAAAAGCTTACGAATATAAAAATATTTCACCTCTTTGGATGAGGATGGCTATCTCTTCCCCTAAACATAACAGTTGACCCCCCCCCCCCCTACACAGACACTCACTGAAAGTGTTAACCAGATCTCCAATGTCGTTTCTTAGGTATTTAAAAAAACGCTATTTTCATAGTCTGGGTCCTTATACTGTCCTTTGATCTACCTTGCTGCATCACTGTAAAAATGTTTGAAGTTCCAATGGGACTAATAGAGCCAACACACTTTCATGGTTCAGAGACGTACATTTGTCGACCCCTGTATTATCTTCCTCTAAGAAAGGAACTTGGAGTCTGATTCCAGTCCAACCGAGGACTCTTTAGTGCCAGAAGTTTTAAAAGGTAGAAAGATCATACTCTTTAGACCATTCACATACCCCCCCTCCCCTCAGGTAAAAATTTGATGAACTTTAAGTAATATTTTTATGTAAATATGTGTTTGATCAAAAAAAAAATTTATATGTTTAAGCAATACATATCCTTAAGCTTAATCCGTCTTTATTCTTTAGAATAGTTCTATTAACTCATGAAATTATGAAAAAAGCAGATTTTTCTATGATCATTACCCAAACTAAAGGGATTTACATGGCAGTTACTGTTAAAGCACCGAGCTCAGTGTAAATAAAATTTGTTTTTTGAATAGATTAATGTGTTGTTTGAATTGAATTTGCTAATGGACTGTTGAATTGGCTTTTGGGTATCCATTGAAAAGTAAAAGTGCCTTATTGGTCACTGTTGAAGTACCGAGGAGAGTGAAAATAAAATCTATTGTTTAAATGGGTTAATGGGTTGTTTGAATTTAATGTGCTAATGGGTTGTTGAATGGACTTTTAGGTGTTCAAGGAAAAGTACCAATATATTTCTATTTTTGGGGGATGTTTTGAGAATAAAATCTAAGTACCAGAGTGAATAAATCCCTTATCAACATCTTTTGTCAGATACGTCGGATAAAACTGACAAAATCTAAGTATCAGAATGAAATCATTTGTCAACATCCAGTGTCAGATACGTAGGACAAAATTGACAAAATCTAAGCATCAGAGTGAATAAATTCATTAGCAACGTCTTTTGTTGGATACATCGGATAACATCATCAAAATCTAAGTACCAGAGTAAATAAATTCTTTAACAACATCGTTTGTTAGCTACATAATATAACATTGACAAAATCTAAGTGTCAATGTGATTAAAGTCTTTATCAACATCTTTAGTAAACTACAAATAATAAGATTAAATCTGAGAAATTGATCGATAAACAAATAGAAATAGGTTTTTATTTATTTATTTATATTTATTAATGCAGCTGTATTGATGATACCTTATGTTTGCTCATAGACACTATGCGGTTGTCCCAGTGGTACTCTATAGCATGATATCGACACTACCTAGTTTAATGTATATATTAGATTAGTAATTTTCCCACATTGGCAGGATAAACACCTCCATTATATTTGGAAAAAAAGTGAACATGAATTATTCAAAGAAAGCGTGAACACACGATAAAATCATCGTTGCGTTGGATGCTGACAAAGATCGATATTTGAACCTAACCTCGTGTTCAGGACGGTTACAAGTCCCTTCAAATTTAGGACACTTAAATTCTTCTAAATTGAAAAGTGGGATCCTAGGTTCAAAGTTTCGTATTAAAACTTTATCTGTAGGGACGTTACCCTTTAGGTATAGTGCTTCAACCCCAAAAAAGCTGCAAATTTCACTGGCTTCTTCCTGAACATTTCTCAGTTCTCGACCACTTTTATTATGTTGTGTAATCACTCTACCGTAGAACTCCAGTCTGTTTATACGACGTAATGTACAAGTCTACAAGCTTTTATCATACTCAAACATATTATAGTTCACTATTCAATGATAACAGTCAATTTCTTCGAATTCCATTGACAATAATAAAAATGCACATTCAAATATAACACCACAATATGATTTTTTCAAACCAATAAATTCTGTGTCATATAGTCCTATCATCCTATTATCGTAAGCTATTAATGTAATACTTTAGCAGAGAAGTGCTTCATCAAACTTTTGTACCTTTGCTCAAGGTTAAAAAGGCTTGTGGCTAGGGTGAGGAATCCTAAAACCATCTGAATTCATTGAGAGGAGGAGTCATAACACTCCTAGAATTCATTACGGGGAGGAGTCATAAAACTCTCAGTATCTATTGCATGCAAATGAAGCGTGGAAATCGGTACGTAACTTAGCTTGTAAAATATTAGATGTTTGTTAATATCATCAGAAGATATTGAATGTTTTGAATTCGTTCCTTGAAATGATTCATCATGTTTTCTCTAAACCAGACACATATTGCGTTTTCGGGTCATACACAACTTTTAGCATGGTTTCAGTCGCGTCGTGTCTAAGAACAAGCATAGAGTATGATTGGTATAGCCGCAAGCATATTACATATCATTTTTCATAATTTCTTGGATGAAATGTCTGTATTGTGTATCCAAGAGGCGAATTCAAGAAAGAATTTGTAATGAATTTATTAAAAATCAAATATTATTAATAGAATCAGATATATTATAAACGTGGATGTTCCTGTTTCTGAAAACTGAAAACTTTCTCTGTTTGTGTGTCTAGACGGGTGTTTGCTTGTCTGTGTAGATCTTTTAGAAAAAATTCATCTCTCTCTCAGACTATGGTAAAAGTTGTTTTAATCTATCTCATTTTCTAATATATCCCCTATGAGCCTGCTAGTAGTAATAATTATATTTCTGAAAATTCCTTTTCTTGCATCCCCAACTTTTTAATAGATATTCTAAGCGTTTGAGTTGGTAGCGTACCCTAAAAATAATAGAAATATAACAAAGTAATGTATAATATTTTTTTAATGAAGTAATGACATGTAGAATATTAATATAAAAATATATTTCATACATTATTACACATTATTAATATCGTTGAACAACCTTCGACATTCTGAATCTGCTCCATAAGACAATTTATCGTGTTCTCTCTTGACAGTGCCCTCTGTAGAGATATCCATCTTGTCTATGTCTCTTCTTTAGATCTTTCTTTTCTGCCATATTAAAACTCTTTTTGTGAGAGCTTCCTTGTGCTCCTGATTTTCCTTGTAATGGAGAGGATGTCCTTTGTTTGTACTGTTTCTTGTGATATAGTTCACTCTCTTCCAGTGCAAAAACTGATGAGCCTACCCTTTTTTCACCATTTCATCAAAGATTATTCTTCTCATTTCTTGCAGTTTGTCCTCTTCTATTTTTTTTTTCCATGATTTCTAAATTTGCTGCATTACTCTCATACGAACTACTGAAGTCATGATAGTGGTTCAATAGCAGACTTACAAATAGCAGACTCACAATAAAAAGATATTTCTAACTCAACACTTTGATCCATGCTAAAATCTGTTATGTTGTTGATTGATGTAACTTTAGTTCTCAAATGGTATAGCCGCTTGGTGTTCGATAACTGGCCATAGAGTATCATAGGGAAAGCGGCATCAGTGTTCCTGTTTCTGAAAACTGAAAACTCTCCTTGCCTGTATAGGTGTGTGTGTGTGTGTGTGTGTGTGTGTGTGTTTGTGCGTGTGTGCGTATGTGTGGAGGGTTGTTTGATTGTCTGTGGAGATTTTTGAGAAAAAATTCAGGTTATCTCTCTCAGACTTTGGTAAAAGTTGTTTTAACCTATCTCATTTTCTAATATATCCCCTATGAGCCTGCTAGTAGCAGTATCTATATTTCTGAAAATTCCTTTTCTTACATCTCCAACTATTTAATAGATATTCTAAACGAATTGACGTCCTAGAATACCCTAAAATAATGATCGCGTAACACAGTAATGTACCATATATTTTAAATGAAATAATGATATGTAGAATATTAAAATAAAAATATGTTTCATACTTTATTATACATTATTAACATCATTGAACAACTTTGGACATTTCGAATCTGTTCCATAAAATAATTCATCATGTTCTCTCTTGATACTATAGTTACTCTTTTCTCCTAGTTCGTAACCAGTAGAAGAATCATTATTCCATTTTGAGTCATGTACTATTTTTACTGGGGTGTCATCTACAGGTTCAATATGCGTTTCATCTCTGGTATTATTAGGTTCATTGTTTACATGATCAATAATAATAATAACTATCACTTGCACTTTTTTTCCATCAATTTATCTTTATATTCATTTGTGGTAATATCCACCAATGACATTTTTATTTTGCTTTCGATTTCACTGTCTATTACCACATTCTTTTTACATAGCTGACAGTTTTGATATATTGATATGATATGGTTTATGATATTGGTGCAGCAGTATGCCTTTCTTTTTCTCGTTGCTTTCATTTGAATGCTGATATCAAAACGGTGGTGATAGGGTGTAGCAACGTGTAACGTGTTACCCACACAATGAGCAATAAGTTGCCCCTCTTCATCAACAATTAGTTTCAGACTTGCATTCTCTTTGAGCACTATCAACTCCGGGAATGATATTCTCGCATACCCACCACCAGCATTGCTGAATGTTTTGGGTACTCCAAAGAAATCTAATCTCCCACTGTCATTACAATAAACCCATACATTCCCAATAATGTTACCATTAGACCTTGTTTCGTAGTTAAATATATTTCCTTATCAGCATTCATTGCTACGACAACTCTATTATGTGTACACACTTTCTTGGAATGATTCATTTTCACTTTTTTTAAATGTGATGCAAGTGTTTATCCTTCCAATGTAAGAAAATTACTGATTTAATACTCATAATAAACTAGTTAGTCTTGATAAGTACCCATGGAGTACCACTGGGAAAGCCACGTCGTGTCTAAGAGCAAGCATAGAGTACGATTGGTACAGTCACAAGCGTATTTCATGTCATTTTAAGATTCGTGAAAAATAAGTTGAATAGTTTTCTGTCCCGAAAAAATTCAGTCCAAAAAAAGTGCTACTACAAACATTATTTTTCAAATAGTAAAAGTCATGACTAACATTTCCAATTCATTCTCATTTTGAATTTGGTAAATATTAAATTTGAAATGTTTATGTTTTAGTATGTTTTATGTCATTCTAAGACATGTAAAAAAAAAGTTGAAAAAAATCACCATGTTAAAAAAAAGTTTAAAAAACTTCAAAAAATCAGTATACAAATGGGGGCAGGGGCCCCCAAAATGTTGGAGGGAGGGGGTTCCTTTGAGGTTGGGGAGAGGGGGCCCTTTGAGGTTGAGGTCCTTGGTGGTTAGGGTCATTGGTGGTTGCGGTACTTGATGGTTCAAATTCGTAACCATCTCACTAGTTGATTTATAAGGATTTCTAAGGATTGTTCTATATTTCTACATTAAAATTCTTTTCTTAGCATCTATAACTATTAACTTCAACTTTTTAGTATACTCCAATGCTAAAGAATACTTTATATCGCCCACATCCCACATTATGTACTTGTCTATTATAGCGACCACAGCCAAGAAGTGAGAGCTAAGTCAAGTCAAATGATCTTTTCTTGGCGCCTACGGCTCAATTAGATTCAACTTTCTAGCATTTCCCAATGCTAAAGCATATTTTATAATGACAACACTGCTCAAATGGTACTTGTGTATTACACAGAACACACCCGAGATGTAAAGCTAGGTCAAGTCACTTGGTTATCTTGGCACCTACGAATCTATTAGTTTCATCTTTTTAACATACTCTGATGCTAAAATATATAAACAAACAGGCTGAAATAGGAGAGGGTAAATTGAAACTAAAAAGGTGAAACTTATAGGCAACAAAGAAAAGAAAGAAAAAAACCTGCAAGACAAAGAACAATAACAAGCTACAAAGCTCAAAGAAATAAAACAATAACAAACAATTACAAGGACAAAGGCAAAAACAAAATAAAGAAAAAGTCAAAACAATAAAGAAGCAACCAGAGGAAGAGTTATCAACGGTTTATGCAATTCACTTAAAAGAATAATGTAAAACAACATAAATGCAAGCATAAGTAAAACCATTAAATCATAAATAGAGTTAAAAAAAACAACAACAGAAAAACAGAGCTAAAAGGTGAAAAATGGTTTATTTAAGTCCTGAGTGGGGCTTGGATGGGCTGTAGTTGACTGATGGAGAACATCAACTTGAGATGCCTCTTTAACAGTAATCACTTTACCATCAGAAAGCTTGGTAAGTATTTCTCCTCCACTAGACCACATTACATATCAGCAATGTCATAGCAACGGCTCTTTGTATTGAGTTCAAATTCTAGTACTTGATGAGAGGAAAAAAATAATAATAAATAAATAATAAAACATTGGACCCGTTATGGCAACGGCTAATTGTTATTAAGTTGAAACTACCAGTACTTGATGAGAGGAATATTTTACTGACTAAAAGGCAACATGTTAATACTACTACTGCTAGTAGTACTACCGCTATTCAATCTTATTACTAGCACAATCAATACTACTACTCTGACTACTAGCCTATTAAAACTATGCCTAAGGGTATGAAGGTGAAATTTTCAAGGAATTTTGAGGGAGGAGGTGAACTGAGCCACAATACGCTGTCTGTATGCAGGTTGCCAAAAGGGTGTAACAGCAATATCTTAGGAACAGTTTGGTGTGTGAAGTTGAAACTAACAGGGCTTGTTGTGATGGATGTTGAACCAACCAAAATAAAATGTTTCCATCCGAATGCTACTGCTTCTACTTATACTACTACTACTGTTACTATTATTACTAATTCTATCGCTACTACTGCCACTAAAGCTTATGCTACTACTATTAATTCTAATGCTACTACTACTACTACTGCATCTAAAACTAAGGGTATTAAGACAAAAAAATTAGGATATACAGAAACTGTATGGAACTAATTTGAAGCACACTATGACCACAAAGGTTGTCAAGTGGACGCATCAAAAATGCTTCAGGAACGATTGATGGCATTAAGCTGAAACTTTCAGAGTGTGTTGAAGGGGTTGTCTAAGAAACCAAAGATACTATGCGCATACTGTTTCTAATGCTGCTACAACTATTGCTACTACGCAAGCTAAGAGTAATAAGTTGAGGGTTTCAAAAATTATTTAGGCGGATGTTAAACTAAATCAAAAAGTTCTAGTGCCATTTTTAAGAGCCTTGAGTAAGGCTTATAGCTCCCATGCCTTCTCAAGACCAGAACATAACTTTACGCTTTACTGAAAACAAAATATGTTTTAAATGTTTTCGCTTTTTTTCCTTTCATTAGTAAAAATTATCAAGATTTTTAGGAAGAAATATCAGTATATGTCAATTAAACTGACAATCCACGGCTATTTGTTTTTTGTTTTTTTTTTCATTAAAGGGCAAATTATGTTCTGGTCTTGAGAAGGCAAGGGGTTATAAGCCTTACATATGTTAGTTTCTGTTCGTTTTGAGTTTGACTCGGCTATTTATTGTAATTTCCATTCGTTTTGAGTTTTATTAATTTATTAATTGGGATTCGTGTTAGTTATACGCTTGAAAGGTTATTTGACCTAATTTCTGCTCATTTTTATTTTTATGGAGCTCTTAATCTTTCTTTGAAAAACTTGTTTTGTGGAAAAAGTTTTGTAAATTAATAGCTTAAAAACTCAGGTGCAAGTATCGCCTTTTGAGACCAAACACGATATCCCAAGCCGCTCTTTAGATTTTGTGGATACCCGATTTGTACCGATTTTACATATAGCATCTTACAATTCAGCGTCTCTAGCTCACCATGAATAGATTAAAGTCCTATATGGGCTTAAAGTGCCAATACCTTAAGGCAGATTTGCGATGAAATATGTTAAGTCCTTCTCTCCCGTATCATTTATGTTATAGTAGAGATGCCTCATGAGCTCCTACTGGCACACCATATATGGGCATAGCCTCCCTAGGGAGAATGATTGCGTAATCGGTCAATGACCTCTTTCTCCAGGTGTGTTTTTGGCACGCCCTCAGCGAAGGTCAATGTTGTTATTGTTTCCGAGGCAAATGCCAAGGTCAATGTTGTTTCCGAGCCAACTTTCTTTTCAGTCTAGAGTTGGCAGTCAGAGTGAAAGGATTGAAAAATGAATAAATTTGAGAAAGAGAGAATCATGTAGTTCTTATGGAAAAACATTTGATTTTGGATGATGATTTTCTCGACTTATCTCTTCAACTCTTAAAATGTGATTCAAATGCTTATACTCAATTTATTGATATCTTGATCACGACACGTCAGAATGATATCGTGGATATACTTTCATTGCCAATGTAGATGGCTCCTCCTTCGAAAGAGGCAACGTCACAGAGTTACTCCTCTCCCCTTTCATACACTTTGAATTTATCGAGCGAAGACGATCAGTTTCGTTTTAGCTGTGAGAGAGTTGACATCGGAAACCAAAATGTTCTATATATGCCCATTGTGCATGTACACTCTTGGCAGTTGGACTCAATGTGAGAATTGTACAATTATTGATGACTATAATGAAAAGTGTAAATTATGTAATCCTTGCAAATTACATAGAGGCTATGCAGTAAAAATTAAAGGATGTAATTCATGTCTTGAGGAGGTGTGTGACTCTCATCCTAGAGGGCACCTATGCTCCAATTGTCACAATGATAAATGTGATCAGTGGGAGAATACTTACCCCGCTATGATTGGAAAGAATCCTAAACGCGATTTTAGTTTATTTCTACGAGATTGGTATCGTCGTGGTTTTAAATTATTCTGGGAAGAGGAATCTGGTCTACGATTCAACTGTTGGGGTAACAAGACAATCTGGTTTCTACGTCATCGTTGTGATGACACCACCTACTATGACTATAAACCAAGCGATTTTTATTTGGCAGTTACCGAATGTGATTCACCACTTGAAAACACAGTATGTGATATTGCTTCAAATAGACAGATTGAAACTCGTGAATTTCATAATATGAATGCAAATAGTATCATTGACTATACAAAGAGATATGACAAGAGTGAAGTTACATTGTACTGCAGAAAATGTGATCCTGACTTTGCAGTCAATCAAGATCAATATATAGTGAATCCAAATGATTTACCAGCATTAGTGGTTCACGACAGTTACCTATACACCGATGAAGAAATCTAAAAGTGAAGATTTAAAGACATTGTTGTATATATACATTTTATTAATAAACAAATTCACAAACATTTTTTAAGCACTTTACTCTTAGGGCACTGAAATCAATATTAAATACACTTGTAAGTATATTTTCCACTAGAAAGTCGTTCAGACGTGGATTGTCACCATAAATATGGAGAAACTGCTTGTAAGTATAGCCACGACATCGGAACACAAAATATAGTAGCGCATGGAAGCCACAGCTTTTAGTCGTTAGATCCTGCACCCTTTTTCGATTTTGAATAATAGTTTTATTACTGCTCTCAATATAGTTGCTGATGTGAGGCGTGTAGAATGTATAGGGTAGGCCAAGAGGATCAAAAAATTCGATATTCTTCATTGTTTGATAGATGCACAGCCAATGACCCGTCAGCACAGTCGATGGACTGCTATTAACAATAATCAAGGTATTGTTCGCACTTTGAATTTTTCCAAGATAGTCTGAGGGTAGACAATAGGATTTGTACTGGGACATGTAGGGGTCCATATTAAATACACTGATTATTTGACTGGTGTTCATGGCGCCAAGTCTAGTAGAACACTGCCTTCGGGAGTGATTTCCCAATAGGTTTCATATTGATTTAGTGAGATTAGGGCAATACTCTCAGCCAATGGGTTGGCAAATGTACACTCTAAACGCACAGTCCCCGTACGTACTATACTCATATCCTGTATGCCAGACAAATCCAATACAATGATACCATGTGTTTTAGCAAACATATCTTCGGTTATACCATTTTCAAATAGTTGCGAATCATGATCTAGGGTTTGCATGGTCAACTCATACAATGTTCTATAGGATTTATCAAAAGATAGATTGTAGAGTGGGATACCATTTACTTTGCACACAAGAGATGAAAGTCCAAACATCTCGAATTTATGTGGGCATTCAGTCCATGATCCTATTGCACTGGCGCTCTTTACAAATGCCAAAGCCAATTTCGAGGGGATTTCACCATTGATAAAGGATGAATCGGTGAAGGTGCGTGACCCCATTGCAATATGACGCTGATTGGTGATTGTATGAGGAACAAGTAGTTTAATATTATTTCCATTGGCTCTCAGTTTTTCCACGGCCAAAGCAACAGAACTCATAACCTGCTGTTTGCGTACATGAAGTATTGCTGAGGTGAGGGAGAGGCTTACATCGGGATTGGCGGCAAGTTCCTTTCTCAATATGAAATTGGATGGTGCAAGCGTCAATTTTATATCCACTTTAACATTGGGTGGTAGCCATTGGGGTATATTAAATATTTCATGATATATTTTTCCAACTAGATGTAATTCACTAGTTGTAGCATTTTTAAGTGCATCTGTACTATCAGTATTAGTAATATATTCATATCCATTGGAGGCACCTCTCAATTCCTTGTATGACTTGGGTGTCATCAGCATGATTTGGATATAGCTAGCATAGTTTGAGAGATTGTTGCTTGTGCTCACCAGCGTGCCATTGATGTAGACGCTAATTTGACGAAATAAATTATGTAGTATGCAATTTTCATAGGATATTCCATCGGCCCGAACTGGCATTGTATTATCGGATTTCCGGACTTTCATTTGTAAATCTATAAATGTGGACGATAAATCCATAAAGTAGTCTTCATTGGAATAAATTTGAAAGTGGATATTATCGGAGAGGGGTTGTAGTGGATAAAATTGTTCATAGTATCCATGCTTGACACTCACATCAACATTTTCGGCATTGAATAGATTCAATGAGGCGGTGATTGAAGGTTGAGAATCCTTATGTGGTAGGTAGGACATCTTAAGAGAAGAAATCAAGTTTCGATCTAACAATTTTCTTCCTGGGGCTTCTGGTTACACTACGTATCGGCTTTTTCCTTCTTTTCTTTGACAAAAGGGATGTCTTTCGTTTCCGTCCTGAGTAGAGACTGATGAGTGATGCATTGTTTCTTACCTTTTTAAACCTTTACCATTTTGCTTTAATTTCTCGCCAAGGGTTCGCGCACTGGACCTAAGATTTTCCGAAGCACTTTTTTTAAAATCCTTGCCAGAGCCCCAATCGTATAGTGTAGACGGCTGCAAAATCTGTCGCAGCCGGTACAAGATATTTTCTAGCCAGTGGTAGTGAAGAGCGAAACAGCTTAGCAAACCAGCTGCCAAGACCATAGCCAGACATTGACGAGCGACCCTTGTAATAGTCCATTCCATTGCCCTGTTGTCTTGGGCCAAGAGTATTAACATAGCAGTCAATATCAGGACAAGTGAATACCACTTTTCTATTAGACATCTTGCTGTTGAACGATGGGTCGAAAATGACATGTAATCACAGCCAAACCCTTTGAAATTGCTATGGGATCACCCAATTCAGTTCTTAATGTTAACTGACAGAGTTCCAAATAGGAAGTGTTTACTGGAATATACTGAAGATGCTTTATATTGTAGTGATGAATATGTTCTTGATTGGTTTTTCGTTCAAGAACTCGTAGGAGGGGAACATTTGAATTACCAACCCGAGATGTTTCCACAAATGAAGCATAGAGAAATATACAAGTGTCTGTGGAGAAGGCAGGCGGGTAGTCAGCAAAAATGAAATTAGTGTTTCCGGCACTTTTACCATTGATTATATTGAGCTTAAAGCCAAGAACATCCCTTAGATTATCATTGAGAATAATCTTTTCACTGGCAATAGGTGAACTAATGTAGATCTTGCCCTCCTCCTTTGAATAGTTGAAATGAAAAGCTCCCTTTTTACGAGCAGAAATTCTTTTATTAATAGTACGACATAAATCATTCATACAGGTGAGTTCCTCGTAGGGTAATTCAATATATGGATAATCCAACCAATTGATTTTTTGAATTTGTTCTTGATCACCTGGTGGTGGTGGCCAATCATAGGGTCTAATTTTTATTTCATATTTACGATCCTTTCTCAGGATGTCATAGGTATTTTTGAGAATACAGTCGACAAGAGCCACTTCATACTTTCCGTCGAATTTGATGGTGGGGGAGAGTTTTGTCCAAAAATCACTTGTTTTATTCAAGTCATGGTAGAGAGGATCAGAAACATTGGACATGAAAGTCACATAGAAATCATTGGGCATTGTTAATATCTTCAGCACTGACCCAAGAATCAAAATCCGAGTTGTATCCTAGCCAGCGAACAAGTAACTGTTTCTTGCCCCTACGAGTACGACTCTTTAATATCTTTTCAATTTGATAAATTTCACTAGTGTTTCTAACTCTTTTGCAGTTCATATTCATAAAAACCACCGAGAATCTCATCATCTTTGGTGTCTCGCAGTCGATAAGTTATGGGTATGGTGTCTAGGATTTTGGACACTTTAAAAAGTTCGGTGCTCCATAAATAATTCCCCTTTTCAAAAATATTGGTGGTTCTATTAATTCGAACAGTATCACCAACATTGAATTTCTTCTTCTTTTTCTTCTCATTGCCATTGGAGTATTGCTTTAGAAAAGCATCAAATGTATTCTCACTGTAGTGAACATTCCGAGGGCTAGAGTTGGACAGAGATCGATGGGGTCGGTGGTTGTATATCTGCATGATTTTATCTAAATCGTGAATAAAAGCAGATGTATTTTTCAGTGTACAATATCTTGAAATTAATAGACGAATCGTTCTTATCAATCGTTCGGCCAATGCAGCCTTTATCGGACTGTGACTGTGATAGAGTGTTGTATTATATTTCAAAAGAACCTTTTGCACATGGGGATTAACAAATTCACTGCCACGATCCGATTGAATTTTTCTATACGAATCCTGTTCAAGAATACTTTCAATGGACAGAGCAACTTCAACACCTCTCTTTGATCGTAGTGGAATGGCATAGGCATAGCGACTAAAGACACTGATTGCCACCAGAATATATTTGTAGGGTGCATTGTGACGCCGTTGAATTGCGTCTAAAGTTAAAAGATCCATTTGCATTATATGCAGAGGGAAAAAGGCTTTAGTTTGCCGATATTGTTTACTGCGAAGCCTGTGATTCCGATGTAGTGTGTAACTCGATTCATTCTCTAGATACTCTTTTGCATTTTTCAATGTGGTGCCGGAGACAGCTTTGGAAAGCGTTTTGGGAGAACTTAAACTTCCCGCTTCGCCAATATTTTCATAGACACCTTTCAGAACTTCATCCATTTTGAACGTAAACACGTAGTGTAATGTCCACTCCCCTTTTGCACACTGGAGGGTGAATCAATTCGTCTTCGCTTTTGACTAGCAGCCACAGGTGTTGTAAAATCAGTGGTGCTAGTATCTTCAAATATTGAATCTTCTTCTTTTTTAAATGGTGTTGTTGGATGTTCATTTAGTTTCTTTAGAATTTGCTTATTGCCAATAAGACTTTTGGGAAAGTTTGATACACTTAGAAAGGTGTATAGATTATCGTCAAAGGATAAGAGTCCTTTACGATTCGTCACCATATCACAAATTAAATCAACTAGATTATAACTTTTTCCCCGAATTATAATTCGTTTCCCTATGCTGTCGACTTGAACTTGATCACCAGATTCCGACATGAGATAAGATAATACTATTTTACTCTGTTCTCGATAGGACAGTGGCAGTAGGTTTCCAATTTTCAATACAATCGAATTCAATTCCTTCTCCTTTGATTGTGCAGAATCTTGAGATGTTTCTTGTTTAGAGGGATCGGCGACGGGTCTCTCGCGATATGGTTTATGTTTGTCCATACGTCGCAATGCATCTTGAAGTAAAAGCAGTTTTTTATCATCGGCAATATTCTCATCGTTAATGAATTTGTTTAGATTATCTTCAAAATGCTCGAAGGGCGAGAGAGCGAGTTCTATTGGTGTCAATTTATAGGGTTTTGCCATTCTCTAGAGAAAACTGTTTACAAGTCCTGCGATTATTGGCAGTAAAAGTGTGAAAAAGCTACCGCCTGCTTGAAGGAGTCGTTTTCTTTTAAATTTGTTTCCCTTGTTTTTACAAGCCAAGGCACGTACAGTGGAACGATGTTGCTTTGTCTGTTGTCTAACACCTTCTGGCAATTGAACATTGCCCTCAGTTAAATTTAAACAAAGTTCAGATATTAGATTAATGAAATCATTGTCGACACCATGTTTAAGTATAGCCTTCCTAAGCATGGGTTTTGAAGTGCCTAGAACGGAAAACAGATGCCGTTGTTCGTGTAGTTTCTTCAGTGTCATGATAGCGACTAATAGCCTTTTCTACTATTCACCGGAAGATATACTGTAATTTCATTGTCGAAAATGTCGGTGACTACACGAAGATCCTCGGGCGTGCTCTGATTGAGATCCAATAAAATGTAACCATAGGGCTTGCTAGTCGCTTGAGTGTACGCTGACAACAGAAATTTTGGGGCGCCGGGGTATATCTGTTTATTGAGAGTTATGAGCGAGCTAGAATCACGAACGACTCGATATATAATATAGATAGTGCAATTCAAAGCAAGGGTTCGCATACATTTGCTCTGATGAAACAGATTGTGTAGAACTAGGGTTATGGAAATGTTTTCATGATGAGATCGGACAGTGAACAATTTCAGCATTTCCTGTGAGAACTGTTCAATGGATTCAGCCAAATCATCAATAATCAGCCACGAGTTCGGTTCAATACTATTGAAAACATCAAGTCCTCATATGAATTGTATTGGTATGGTTGTGGCAATAGCTTTTATTTTATCATAGGACTCTTGCCAAATACTATAGCAATAGTAGATTTTTTTCGGTTTTTCCAAAAACATTTTATCGCAATTTTGAATTATTCTAGCTAAAAGCGTTGTTTTCCCCGACATTGAGGGACCACACAGAAACGACCTGAAGGGTGTTTTAAATTGATACATGCTATTGACAACAGTCGGACTATGACTAACTGTAAATCACATGTGCCCAATGAATAAGTAGTAATTTTCCCGTCTATTCAAGAACAACAAAAACAATATTTCATGGCAACATTTATTACGATAAACACTTGTTCAACATGAACAATGATAACACTTTTTGTACAGCACTTTTGTACAACACTTTTCTATACAACACTTTTGTCCATCTACAGCACTTTTCTGTACAACACTTGAAAACAACACTTGGAACTAGCACAGTTGAACATTACAGCGATTGGTGGCCCCCCACCCCCCCCCCCCCGGGAGCCGGCCTTGAGAAGGGTCCCCCACCCCCCTGGAGCCGCGATGGAAAAATAGTTGTCGTCACTGCTATGGGTTGGTGGATGGGTTAGTGGTTAAGGTAGTGAGATTGGGTTAGTTAATTCGTGAATGGGTTGGGCGGTTAGTTAATTTATGAAAGGTTGAGTGGTGGTTAGTCAGATTAGTTTATCCAGACCAAGTTGATTACGATAGTCTACGCATTCAACTCGATCTGAAATACGATAGTGGCCATGAGGCAGGACACTCACACCATTCTCGAGCACATAGACCTTGTCAGATATACACGACATTGCATTTTTTTCTACTCTCACAGTATAATTTCTATACTGTAGAGAGCGAATTGCAAGCACTTGTGCTCTTGGCACTAGGCTACTTTCTACACAGTCTTTGTATACGCTCATGTTAAAATTGCTCTTTACAAAGTGTGTAGGCACCCCTTTACATGTTTTCTTTTCATCCCCACTATGTGTTTCCACGCAATAAACCTTTGGACCCGGGAACACCCCCCTAGATATCAAATCACTCCCCGTTTCAGATTTTAATTTTAATAGTTGGTTGGGGGCTTGACGTTTCACCAGCTCGGGACAGAGGGATGGATTCCAGTTGGTGAAATCCATCCGCGAGCTGATGTGTTCCCCCTTTTCTAAATCACCCAATAAATCTTCAGTTTTTACTTTTAGCAGTAGAGAGTCTGTATCCCCATAATAAACTTGTACCTCCCCCTCCCGTGTCCATTGCACCTTGCACACATTGTAAAAGAACGACAACATGAGCTTTTTGAAATTTCTAGTACTGAACTACCTCCTGCAATATTCTTGTTCAGTACTACGTTTCGCTTTTTCCTGTGTGTAAGAACCATGCCGGCCTCTATGCTCGTGAATGATGTAAAATTGGGGTCGGCAATAATTCGTGCACACTCTAGAGGGTCAGTCACGACGTCGCAGCGAGATCTGTTACGTACGCTTTCGCACATTTTGCCAAACGCTGAATTTAGAATGAGCTTGTACAATTCCTTCTCCACCTTTGAATTTGCCCTAGAACGTTTATCGACAAAAGTATCGATAAACGTTTTCAAATAAGGTCTCTGATTGAACTGCAGGACCCTATGTATTTTGGTGATTTTGAAGCCATTGTTCACCATCCAGTGCAAAAGCACATGGTGAACAACGATATTCTCCTTAGGGTCCAAATCAGCAATCAGTTTCTGTTTAGAGGGAGTCCAATGCATCCCCATATCCTCAACCAATGAACGATTGTAGGGACTCAGCGAGTCCCTGGTCACTGGTCGATTGATACAGGGAAAAACAAAATCTTTGACTGAGTCGTGAAGGGCCAGCGGAATGTGACCGTCAATTTCAAAGAACCATCCTTGTGGCCCGTTGTCCTCGACGGTGTTAATGTCGGGGAACTCACAAGGATTCTCAAGCCATTGATAGTTCCCACACGGCAAAGAGTAGTGGGACATTGCCGAGGGGTACAACGAGTTCATGTCCAAGAACACTGCATTTGACTTTACACCGGTGCTTTGTCCGCTCGGATCGGTTGATAAGACCCGGTCCCCGTGAAAAACATACCCTCCCCGCATTGAACGCTCTACAAAAAGGTGTTGATCTACATCGGTGATTAGGCCTATTTCCTCCCTGCTAATTTTTAAAATTAAATCCATTACTAAATGTGGTGTAGAAAAATAATATCCTATATCTAGTCCAAACTCTGAATAGATCTGGTCTGTATTCTTACAGACTATATCCAACAGAGTTAGAACGTCACTGGCCAAGTACAGTCTACAATAATCCCACCCATTTTTACAATCCCCCTTAGCCCACACC
Source organism: Artemia sinica (assembly GCA_027921565.1). Classification (NCBI taxonomy): domain Eukaryota; kingdom Metazoa; phylum Arthropoda; class Branchiopoda; order Anostraca; family Artemiidae; genus Artemia; species Artemia sinica. Next base: position 52,372,495 of record CM051259.1, on the reverse strand, counting down.
TTCTTGGCAAACTCGTACTCCTCGACTGTGCATTCACTGTTGGTGAGTGAATTGTGAAAAGCTTCAATTGGAGGTAGTTTCTCCTCGCTTAAGCGAGCGCCAGAACAGTAATAATCATATGCATATACACCTTTGCTGGTTAATAAGTCATACATTTCACTGTCTGGAAAGTGCTGTTTAAGCAAGGGAAAGCTATCAAAATTGTCGCTTTTCTGCACTTGAATTAGTTGACTAAGGGATTTGGGGAAAAAACTAAAAGAATCTAAAAACCTAATTTTATTCCAGCACGTACGCTCATTATCCACTACCTGCCATTTCAGTTCGAGAAGCAACAACTTCTCGGCTGATTTGGGAATGATGTTGTAGGTAAATGAATTATTCACCCATGGACTATCTACTCCCCCTCCCTCCCTATGCATACGTGCCAGTGCTGGTAAAATAAATTTTAAGTCATAGTTAGAGTTATGAATAAAAACAGGGATAAAAAACTGTTGGCTAACGTTTAAATTACACGATTGATGCGCTACCCCTCTAAAATTACTACCCCCAGATGATATTTCCTGCCACAAGTGGTCATGGTCTCTGACTTTCCCCCTCCCCCCTCTTTTCCCTTTAGTCCCCTTATCCTCCTCTACAAACTCCCCCTTGCATACCCAACATATTTTTTGATTTTTAATCGCGAGACGATCCTCTGCAGACAGCACCATTGGATAATGCGTATTTCTCAAACGAGAAATAGCACCATTAGCCGTGCCAATCAGTTTAGTCAATGCCTTGACCATGCACTCATCGCCCTCATCCAATGTTTCTACTACTTCTAACAACCGCATGGTATTAGAATTGTCTCTTTGCGCATGGGCATAGGAGACTGCAATGGCCTGGTGTTCTTTGATACGGTTTGGATATTGTGGGTCATTCACCTCCACCAGCTTAGCTTCGCAGTCCAAAGATATTTTGTTGCATTGGAGAAGAGTATTCTGGAAATTTTTAAAACGTAGAATGGCCCTATCCCCTGAAACCGTTTCCACTGTCTGGTACCCATGCCGTCTACAGTGTCTCATATGATTTCGGAGCTTTAGTTCAGTCCAAAATCGAGACAGGCATGTTGGACAGTAGAAACGTGTCCCTCTAGTCTTACCCTCCCCCAGAACTCTACTAATGTCAGTGATCGGATTAAAATGGCCGACTGTGTTTGGTTGACTAGGCGGCGTGTAAAGCAACCAAACCCAGTGTTTAACCAAATCAACTGACGGGCCCCTTACGGGGAAGACCACCCCCTTCTTTTTTGAACGAGCCCCATCTTCAAATTCTGTTTCGTATTGTACCACAGTAACGCCAATATTTAAATGAGCATTGGCCCTTTCAAACATGTCAATGGATCTTAGCGTTACTGGGTATTTTCCTTCTAAGCAAGAAAAATCTACAACTGGGAAATTGGACCCGTCCTTCCCATGTACAGCCCAGTGATCTAAATTCTTCTTGGTAGCGTCATCTGCTAGAGGCTGAAAGGCTGATATGAGGAAAGCATACTTGAAACACTTTTAATCTGTTTCAAAACGGATCTTCTGGACACCTTTACAACCCTTTAGATCTGGATTATAATTTAAAACTATTGCTCTTTCCCCACCCCCTCTTAAAATAAAATCTTTCTTAAATTTACATATATTTACACTTAAATTTTCAATAAATAAAACTACTGACCCACTTCCATTTTCATTATAGTTCTCGAGATGCGCTATAATTTGCCCTACCCACTCACTAAAAACACCCTCAAAATTTTCTAAATTTGGATAAATTACACGCATCTCGGAATGTATAAAATGATAGTAAACCTCACTTTTCCCCTCATTCAAATAAAAAACCTTTAAAACAATTGAAACCTTAATTGAATCCCTACCCCCCACAATTGAATTTGGTTCTCCAGCAGTGCACGAATTTTATCTACATATGCATGCACAATCTCTACTGGATCAAAAACAAAATTTCCCCCCATTAGTGTATTAAATGGATCCCCAAACGTTGCAGTGAAAACAACTATATTATTTAAAATCGTATTGGACAGCTGAAAGTCTGGGAATGATGTATCCCCTCCCCCTACTTGTTCAACAATATCTGGACTCTGTTCCACTTCAGTTGTTTGAAGTGGACTCGTTAGGGTATCGGAGGCTGGAGGAGGAGGGTTCCCTGTTAATTCCCGGGTAAAATCGTCTAAAATTTGCAAGGTATTTTGGCTCAAGTCTACCAGTTCAACTGCGCTATTATCTACTTTAAAAAAATCATCTAAAAACTCATCAATATTGTCAGGTACTTCAATGCTATCGTCCCATGTCTCATTGTTCTGAAAGTCCGCTGGTGGTTCCTCCCCTTCTTCACTAGACGGTGAGTATGGGACCAATGCAATCTATAAATGAAAAAAAATAGCTTAACGATGATCTAAGATATGACATAGGATTTTTTTTTTTTTTTTTTTTTTTTTTTTTTTTTTTTTTTTTTTTTTTTTTTCGCGGTGCACCCCTGTGGAGGGGGGCATCCCTGTGGCACTTCCCTGACCCGTGGCGCTTCTTGGACCCGTGGCGCTTCTTGGACCCGTGGCGCTTCTTGGACCCGTGACGCTTCTTGGACCCGCGGCGCTTCTTGGACCCGTGGCGCTTCCCTAACCTTGCCCCACAGCGCTTCCCGGACCCACCGGCTCCGTGGCTCCCGGCCGTTTACATAATGTCCGCCAAAAACCATATTGTTAGACTGCATAAGTCCAAGTTTCTCTCTAATTCCGTTCTATAAGTTCGGTGAACTCTTCATTAGCTCGCAATTATTGTAAGCCACCGCGCGAGTGTTCCAGGATTGAACCGTTAAGACGCTTTCCCCATCACTAAAATCTTTGGCACGATAGAAATATTCAGTGTAAATTAGAACGTCAATATGTGACAGATGGGATAATCTCTCTCTAAAATTACGTGAAAAAGAGCATTCAGTTTCAAAGGTATCTAAAATATATGTGATAATAGCAGAGAAAACAGTAAAGATTAGAAAAAATAGTATTTTGAGTTTCAGTGGTATCTAAAACTATATGTGAAGCGATAGCAACAGAGAAAAGAGTGGTTTCTTAGCAAAAAATTACATTTAAATATGTAATATGGGGTTAATATCTCACAGAGATAAGTTTATATTGGGTTTGAAAACATTGGAAGAAATAGATAGGTAGGAAATAATACTCACATTTGCATAATCCGTCTGGACTTGTGTGCCAGATGGCCCGGCTAGTGCATGTTGGATGGTCACTTCCTGACCTTGTGCAGCTGGGTCACCTCTTGAAGGCCCAGGTAGTGCATGTTGGAGGGCGAAGGGACTGGTGACGTTAATTTCTTGTGCAGGAGCTGTGACTTGTGCAGCCGGGGTAGCTTCTGAGCCCCTTGAAAAAGCTTGTGTAGGTGGGGCTTCGGCATTGAAGCTATTCACCCACTCTCTCTTTAACTTTCTGGCAGGCTGCACTTGGACAGGCAGTGCGGAGCTGGGGGGCTTTGGCCAGCGATCATATTGCATGGCAGGGGGCGCATTATTGGCCCTCGTCTTCTTAGCAGGAGGGGGCACGCATTCTTCGCTATTTGCGTCAGACATAGGCCCCATCGATGCAGTGTCCGCCAATTCTTCATAATTTGCCTTAAAAAGAAGAGAAGAAAAATCAAATCAAAATAATTTCTCCCTTTTTAAAGAAGGAAAGTTATTAAACATAATTTTGTTTAGTTTATCACTAAGAAAGCACAAAACCCATATTCTCTCCCCCTAAATTTAGGAAAATTAAGCCATCCCTCTCATAGAGTTAATCATGCGTTTTATTCAAGCGAAAGGCATATCTTACTAGCTTTTATTCAAATGTTATAGCTAAAATCACTAAATGATGAAGAAGCAATAATCTTTTCTATTTCTAATAAAAGCGCTAACCCCCTCCCCAGCAAAAATCCTGGATTCACGCTCCCCTCCCGGCCCCAAATTTAGGAAAATTAAGCCATCCCTCTCATAGAGTTAATCATGCGTTTTATTCAAGCGAAAGGCATATCTTACTAGTTTTTATTCAAATGTTATAGCTAAAATCACTAAATGATGAAGAAGCAATAATCTTTTCTATTTCTAATAAAAGCGCTAACCCCCTCCCCAGCAAAAATCCTGGATTCACGCCTGGGAATATAAAAGAAGTTTTATTGAAGGCTTGAAAAAATTATAAATTTACGCATTAGTTTTCTTGTCAATGGGCGTATATGTCTACACACAGAATCCCCCTTCACATAATTTACTTACAACGAAGCTGTTAGAAGCGATGTATTGCCCCCTTTCACATAATGCCCTAAATATATTGTTAAACATAATCTCTTTCTCTCCTTCCATACAGGCTAGGAATCCTCAATTGCTTAAAAGTGTTTTAATTTGACAGAAGAATAGTCCCTTTGCCTGCCGCGTTTGTAAACCGGAAGAGGGTGATATCTAATCTTAACCTTGCATAGAGCCTTGTGTCAAAACCAGAGCGAGCTAATAACAACAGAGCGCTGGATGTCTCAGTTAGAGAAAAGATTACAATTGAGAAAAGTCAAACTTTAACGAAATGCTATTTCTTTTTGCGAGAATTTGGGTTGTAAAGCAATGGTGGAGGGGTTAGGTTTTGAGGGTAAAGGAATATATTTACATTGATTATATGATGTTTGTATAGTTTGTTTGTGGGGGGGGGGCGGGGGGTTGAGGGTAAAGGAATATATCCACATTGACTATAAGGATTGTATGGTTTGTTGGGGGGGGGATTTAGCTGGAAATATAGAGGGAAGGAATTTATCGAAAAAAGTATTTCTTTTTGTGATGGGGTTGTAAGACAATGGGGGGGGGGTTAGGTTTTGAGGGTAAAGGAAATATATTTACATTGATTATAATGATGTTTGTATAGTTTGTTGTGGTGGGGGGGGGGTTGAGGGTATAGGAATATATTTACATTGATTATAAAGATTGTATGGTTTGTTGGGGGGGGGATTTAGCCGGAAATATAGAGGGAAGGAATTTATCGAAAAAAGTATTTCTTTTGCGATGGGCTGTAAGACAATGGGGGGGGGGTTAGGTTTTGAGGGTAAAGGAATATATTTACATTGACTATAAAGATTGCATGGTTGGGGGGGGGGTTAGGTTTTGAGGGTAAAGGAATATATTTACATTGATTATAATGATGTTTGTATAGTTTGTTGTGGTGGGGGGGGGTTGAGGGTATAGGAATATATTTACATTGATTATAAAGATTGTATGGTTTGTTGGGGGGGGGATTTAGCTGGGAATATAGAGGGAAGGAATTTATCGAAAAAAGTATTTCTTTTGCGATGGGGTTGTAAGACAATGGGGGGAGGTTAGGTTTTGAGGGTAAAGGAATATATTTACATTGACTATAAAGATTGCTTGGGGGGGTTTGAGGGTAAAGGAATATATTTACATTGAGTATAAAGATTGTATGGTTTGTTGGGGGGGGGGGGGTTTAAGGGTAAAAAGAACATATTTGCGTTTTAGCTGAATATACTGGAGGGTGTCCAAGGAAAATTCATTTGAAAATAAAAATGCACTTACATTGCTAATTGCGGCTGCCAAGATCTCAAGCTCATCAAATTTATCCATTGTTATATCAATTGTGTCACAATAGTTTCTGATAATTGAATCGCATTGCATGCCCGTTATATACGAAATATCCAGGTCGAATTGCTATGTAAACAAAGCCCTCTGATTGGCTGAGAAGGGGATGTAACCGAGTCGCTGATTGGCTAAGAAGTGGGATCTAACTGTTTCCCGGGAACTCGTAACATTTTGCTCGGAAACAATAACAAATACTATTTCTGGATCATAACATCCGCCTCGAACAGGAAGGAAGTGTCATTAACTGTTTCTCGGAACCTCATAACATCTGGCTCGAATAACAATAACAAATACTATTTCTGGATCATAACATCTGCCTCGAGCGTGCACTTACAACAACAACATTGACCCCATTAACCACGTGTTTCTCTCTAATGACTCTGTTCAAAACAACAATAACATTGACCTTGGCATTTTGCCTCGGAAACAATAACAACATTGACCTTCGCTGAGGGCGTGCCAAAAAACACACCTGGAGAAAGAGGTCATTGACCGATTACGCAATCATTCTCCCTAGGGAGGCTATGCTCATATATGGTGTGCCAGTAGGAGCTCATGAGGCATCTCTACTTATGTTATAGTCTGAGGTCCACATTGTCTCCCCCCCTTAAAAAAAAGAAACTTTGAAATTTTAACTGATCTCCCTAGCCGTTCTCCCGATATTTCATTTGGAGAGTCTGGCATCACATAGTATCTTCTGATTTACCTTGGCACTAAACCGTGAATAAATTACAAGTTCCATAAGAGCCTATAGTGCACAGTCTTTAGGCCAATCGGAAACAAAACATAGCGAAACTCCCCTGCCAATATAAAGTTTGAAGTTACCTTGCCCCCCCCCCTTCCTTTTTCATAATTGCTTGGAAGTTATGGCAAAGTCATGGCGAAAGTTGTGCAAAATTTATGGTGGATTGGATACAAAATTGTTTAACCCTATTGCTCCTCTCGAAATATGAAGTGCCAGTCCGCCAAGCTCCTCCTTCCTTTTCCTCAACAGTATCTGAAGTTTTCGACTTTATCCTCAAAGCAGTTCGGGAGACATGGCAATAGTGCTATTTCGAAGACCTAAATACACAAAATGTCCTTTGGATCACCTCGGCTGTCCTCTGCCAAAACCAAGTATCTACAGAAAAATCGATTTTGAGTTAAGGATGGATCTCCCCTAATCTTAAAACGGCGAATCCAGTGGTGAAGTCAGAATTTTTCTATCTGCTATAATTGCTGAGATACCACCTAGTATCTACATTGATAGAAACGAATTTTACTGGTTTTCCACAGCCAAAACCTAGTATGCACATACTAGAATTTTAAAACCTAGTATCTACATCCAGCAGGAAACTGGGTGGCAAAACCTAGTATCTGCGGCCAAAACCGAGCAGACGAAACCAAGTATCTACGGCTTTCGCGGATCAACAGCAAAATTTTATCATAATCATCACTTTCTTCTGTTTAATTTTTGGAAAGAACAATAACGAAACCTGAAGAATAATGAAGGGTTTCACTAATAGTAGAGGAGAATTACTTGCAAGACTCGCGGTGCAAATAGCAAAGCAAAGAGTTGAAAACAGAAATGCAGAGTAAGTAGAACTTGTATTTTTGCGTCTGTGAATACGGAGCAACCCTAGAAGAAAAAGAAACAGAAGTGAAGAGGCAAAAAAAGAAAATGCTAAGTGCAAGCATCCTTTTATTGAAAACTACTGTGATATTACATGTAAAAAGAAATGTAAGGAGCTTGACATTGGGACCAGAAAAGACACCTGGGAAAGTTTTTGGAAAGAAAGCTATGCGTCAAGAACCAAATTTCTGGCCGGCTGTGTGAGGCTGGAGTGCATAAGAAGACGGACGGTAGAAAATGACCCTCAATCGGTTAAAGTCTACCGAAAAAATGAAACTAGACACTACTACTTTCAAAAGAAACATAACACTGTGGTAGTGAAGATGGAGGTTTGCAAGAAACAGATGAAAAGTAGGCTAGTTGGTGAGCGCATAATGGATTTCAGGGGTAGGCAGAGTCCTCACAAGCTACCATCAGAAGTAGTTGATAATGTGAAAAATCATGTCATTTCTTTTGGACCTTCTACGCCACATTACCATCGCAAAAATGCACCACACATCCGATATCTGCCATCTTCTTTGACGGTTGATCTGAGGCATCAGGACTTTGTTACTAAGAATCCAGTACCAGTTGTGTCGCACGAGAGTTACAGACGTGAGTTGAAAGAAATGAACATTTCGCTAAAGATGCCAGCATGTGATCTTTGTCTTGAGTGTGTACAATCTCATGGAGAACGATGATAGCAGCAAAGAAAACAGCAGCGATGAAGGTGTTAATGGAGAATTTGAACCTTTTTCTGCTGCTGCAAATAAGACTCACGATGTTAATGTTTCCAGGCAACACTGGCAAGGACACATTGAACAGGCAAGGAAGGCTACACAAGCCTATCAACGTGTCGCAACTAAAAGTGGATAAACTTGAATATGTGTATTCGCAGTTGACTTGCAAAAAGTGATTCTGTTACCCGACTTGCTAGGGAACAAAGAAGCAATATTCCTTAGTCGTCTTGTTGTCTTCAATGAAAATTCGCCCGTGTCGACCAGTATTATGCAGCATCTGTAGGAAAAGGGTGTTCTTTTTGTGTGATGTGGCACGAAGCTTTGAGGGGCAGGGGTGCCGAAAACATAGTAGATTCTGTTTATACTGTAGTTACAGCAGAGAAGGATGTCCAGGAATTCATATTATGGATGGACAATTGTGCCATTCAGAATAAGAACTGGGTGTTTTATACTTCTTCTGTGATGATGGTCAACAGAGAAGAAGGGCCCAAGAGGATAACGTTAAAGTATATGACAAAAGGGCACACGCACAATGCAGCAGACGGCATACACGGCAACATTAAAACGAAAACGAGAAAAAAGAGGAAATACTATGACTTTCCTGACTTTGTTGAGTGTGTTGCAAACTGCAGGAAGGGAGTTTCTGCAATAGAATTGAAGAATTTCAGGGATTGGAAATACAAGAAAAGAACTCCTGGTAAAAAGGATTCACCCCTGCCAAAGTTAAAGTCAGTTGTTCCAGCTACCTTTCAAAAGGGGTTCCGCGGCATGAAATTCCTCCAAGATTTCGACGGCGAGGAAAAGCAATGCTTGTTTCTTCAGAAGAAATTCAATATCAAGCAGCTTCCCGAGCCCAACTCTGTTCCGAGGGGTGTTCAAAGCCAGAAAAAAGTTTCAATTGTTAACAAATTGTGTCTGATGATGCCGGCAAATCGAAGGAAATTTTGGAAGGATCTTCTGGTTTCTGATGAAAGCCTAGATCTCATCGAGGATGAAGACGACCCGAGGACGAATAAATCTCTCTGATAAGCTAAGGGACCTGTCCTCCTTTCTTTTTATTCGAAGTAGCAGTTTATCTTCATTGTTACTTGAAGATCTTTTTTAAAATAAAATTTGGTGTAGATGCTAGGTTTTGGCGGTGGAATACTCAGTTTATTAGCAAAGAAAACCTCTGCCAAAACCTAGTATCTACATTTACTGAAGTTTTAAAGAAAAAAAATGCGAAAAAAAATGCTTCTCCCTAATAGGCTGAATCTGGAATACCTATTGACGAAGTTGTGTATCGTCATCAGCTATTCCAGCTTAGAAAATGAAAAAAATCACTATTTTACGATTTTCTCGGAAACTTGAAAAATGTAGATACTTGGTTTTGGAAGAGGACAGCCGACCTGTATCTGTCCACCAAAGTCAAAATTTGGGCTCTATTTGACACCCTTTCCTTCTAGCACCTACTGGAAGTTTCAAATCAATCCTCCAAGGCATTGTAAAGATATTGAACATAATTTTAAAACTCGGGTGCAAAACGTGTCTTTTGAGACAAAAAGGGTCACTGATGCCGTTCTTGAGATATTGCAGATGTGGTATTTTGTAAGTCTGGATGCAAATAGTTTCTTTTAATGTAGCTCTATCCCTTCTCTAAGTAATAATTCACCGGCCACTTGCCCCACTTCCTGAGATTTTACAAATGCGTCATTTTGATATACCTCACTTTTAGATATACCTCACTATTCTTTTGATTTACCTCACTACTTAACCTTTCATAGATTTTAACAACAATATAATCTTATAGTGCGAAGTGTCAACTTTGGAAAAGCTGTTTAACCCTTTCCCACTTCACCAACACAAAATTTGATATACTATCTTTGTAATTCTGGTCACAGTTCAATGCCGTTCAGTACATCAGTCTGACCAGACTACCATTCCCTGCCTGCTTCTCATGCTGCCTAGGATACTCAACTCTGACTCATATGATAAGTGTCACAAATTGGTCTCTTCAGAAAAAGAAGTTCATGGCTGACCGAAAAACCAAGACCAAACGTTTCTACTAATACCTGTCTGTGACTAATGGGTAGCTTACATAATTTAGGGGCATTTTTCCTCGGGCAGTGGGGATTTTGATGATGCTGTCAACACTTTTATTAGACTTTTTACCGTTTTTAAGCAAATGACTACCTCAAAAGCAGAGTACAGACTTAAGTTTGTTTTTGCCCTGCTATCCCCTCTTCTTCTACAGCGAAATGTGAAATCTTTTTGGTGCAGAGAACGATCTGCGAAAGTATCGAGCCAATAGACAGCCAAGATCAAACAAGCTCCAAAATTTTTATCAGATGTCTGGGGGGTGGCTATGGGGCACCGGTTATCAAAAACAGCACGCGGGATACTCTGTTTGCTCCCCAATCCCTTTCAATTTCAAAAAAAAAAAACACCAGAGCATTTAATTTTCAAAACACGTGGAATGTGTATGTTTGATTACTTTAGGCAACGCTGAAGCGCTGTCTCTGATTAGTTTACTTAAATCAATATACACTTATGTAGCCTCATTTTGAGCCTAAATCTTGAAACATACTGCCCCTCCTCATGTTTATCTTTTTCAACTTTGTGCTATACCTTTGGAAACAAATTATCGGTTGCCAAGGTTCTAGCATTTGCAGAACAAGATACAACCAGCCACTTAAAGGGTTTTAACTTGTTAATCATGTTATTTTATTATTCAAGTCTATTTTTATGGTAGTTCTGTAAATTCTTTAGCAGTCCTTTACATAATAGTGGAATGAAGAAACCTTTAATAAAACACGTTTTATGACGAAAGTCATCGTAAAATGTTGCTAAAAGCATTGAAGAGTATAGTAGTTTTAATTTTGCTCTTTTTGGTAGATTTTTGTATTCTAACGCAATTTTTTACATAGCTTAGATTAAGTTGAAGCTTATCTTCTGCACTTGTAAATCCATTCCGAAACTTGCAACCTATCCCATTAAATTAAGTTAAACTGTAAAGACTGTGTTTAATACTCCCTCAATCTAGTTACCAGATGTATTAATTAGGTGCAGCGTGAAGAAAAAAAAAACATTAAGAGAGAGTTTTTGAAAATGCCTCCTTAAGGCATACATATAGCAAACTCGCTAACTCAGATAAAAACTGTGAGTTCCAAATTTAGAATATCAAAGTTTTCAGACTATGTCCAAGTAAAACTTTTGGACATGGTGAAGTTTAAAATCGATTTATTTAAATTAAAGTTTTTCTTTGAGCTCGTAATATCATTCTGGCTTCATCACTGAAAAGTATTGACAATGCGATGTATTTTAGCATATTATTTTTGACATTTTGGCTCCAGTCACCGAAACAATGAAACAACGAAACACCGAACAACGAAAGCAATTTTACGGAGGGTACAAAACAACATCAACAAAATTTGGGAAGGAAAATTTTGTTGTTCGGCTATTCATAATGACTACTTTTTAATGAGAAAGTTGTTTATTTTTTATCTTCGTTTAGAGATTTGTGATTTGTAGTAGCTTGCTTGCTCCAAGTCTTTTCTCCAGTAATTTATGTAATCAGAAGAGGAGAGATAGCGCGATTTAAACAGTCCCAATAGTTTTTAGTATATTGAGAGTTCAATGAGGCGCTAAACAATGAAGTGACTATATGCGATCAGCGTGCTTAGCTCATGTAGTTTCGCTGCATATCTCAGTTCGAAAAACAACGTACCATCTTTTTAAAGTTGACGTTACCACTACCACTAAAAACTCACCGCAGCACAAAGCCGCCTGAGGCCAACACAGCTACGCACTTTCTTCTTTGATCCCAATCTGTTATAAGTCTCCCTCTTTACACCCTCGCAGGAAGTTCTTATTTCCATTGAATCTTTATTTACAAAATCCTCTCACCCCAACTGAGGATGACCTGTTTTCGTTCAGCCCTAGACGGTTGGCCGAAAAGGACAATCCTTGGGAATCCTTTCTCATCCTTTATCCACAGAACGTGCCCTAGCCATCTCAACCTTTCTCTCTTATAGCCTTAGAAAGCAGGATTGAACCACACTTTTCGTACAGCCTACTGCTTGAGATACGGTCAATCAGTCAGGTATCCAAAACTATTCCATATTCTTCCAAACTTTTTTCAACTGTGATAAAACACTCTGGGCCTTGGCTATTCTACTTTTACAATCTTCACTGCAGCCACTGTCTTTACCAATAATACAACCTAGTTAAGGGAAGCTATCGACTTGATTGCTCTTTTTGTTACCCAACGTCACTTTTTCATCTTCACTTATTCCTAGGCTTAGCGACTTAGTCTTCTTAACATTAATTTTCAACCCTATTTTTACCATCAACTTGAAAAGAACCTCTAAAAATGTATTCATTTGGCCAACAGTTTCATCTTGGATGCTTAAATCATCACCATAATCTAAGTTTAGGAACGTTTCACCTCTCTATTTAATTCCTTGTTCTCCCATAGCCTTGGCTGAGCTTCTTAGAAAAAGTCCATCCACAAATGATCCATTTAAATGGGGATAAAACGCAACCTTGCTTAACTCCTGATTAATACGAAACTTGCTACTAAGCTGCTACTAGCCCAGTTAACCAGAGCAGTGTTATCCTTGTTCACAACACTAATCAGTTTGTTTTATTTGTCTGGTATAAGACATAAGGATAAGACCTTTGCTAAAGCTCTTCTATCAGCTGAATCAAACGCTTGCTCAAAGTCTATAAAGCCGAGGACTACAGGTGTTTAATGACTCAGACACTTCTCAATTATTAATCTAAGAGTAAAAAATAAATTTGCACTGTTCTTCTCTTAAACTTTGGCTACATCATCTCTAACTCTAAAAAGTAGCATTATACTAAGTAGTTTGCTACCTACAGAAACCAGGCTACTGCCTCTATAATTACCACACATACTTCGATCACCTTTGTTATACAGGCGTTTAAATGGGGTTCTACTAAAATCAACTCCTTCCTTTTTGCTAATTGTATCCCCGTTCCATTCTGTAACTGGACAAGTCCAGATTGACTACTCCCTCTCAATTTATTAACATGCCAGTACAATATTTTACTAATATGCCGTCTTGCTGCATCTTCCATATCTTTGTCAATTTTTATCCATGGGCTCCACTTCACGCCTCCTTAATTCATATTTAATACTTTCTCCACCTTTTTTACATTTGTCTTTTTTCCCATGATCTATAGCTGAGATAATTCTTGTACAAGTCCCTCCTTTTCTCTATTAAACATAAAGCATTTTCACTAATATTCTATTCTGCGTTTATACTCTTCTTTCCTTAGACACCATCAGCAACTTCACAAACTACTTTTCTAAAATTATTCTATCCATCTTCTACATTGTCAAATTTTAAACTCTCCAGTTTAGTATTTAACAGTTCCTTGAAAGTTTCTCTCCAAATCTCATCCTGGAGTAAACTAAAGTCAAGATCTCCGGAAGCTAGTTACCCTTTTGAAATTTAAGCTTTAAATTAACCCTGGATACTACTAGATGTGATCTTTAAATTTTAACACCAATAACAACACTCTTATATACCCTAGTATCTTGTATTTATCCTGCCAGTCTTCGGTTTAGAGTAAAATAATCAATAAGGTTATCCGTCTTACCATCATATGAATACCATGTTAGCCCTCAGGTCATCTTATGACCAAGTACTGTGAAAGTTATAACTATATTGTTGTACCTTCAAAATTGCATAAAATGTAGCCATTACTGTTTACTTTTCCTAAACAAAATTTACCTAGGCTTGATACTATATATTCCTATTTTCATCGGTCTGGGAGCTAAAATCTCCTTACACAAATACCATATCTCTACCTGGCATCCTATTTATTTGTTCCTGTAGCAGTAAATAAAATTAATCTGAGTCACAACTATCTCCGTCAGTCGGTTCTACAAGGGTATATACTACTATGACTGATAACCTGTACTTTTTTGGCGTAAAATGAGCGAATCTACTATGAGCGAATTCTATTATTAATGCTTTCCCAGCCTACACAAGACTAAGCAGCTTCTTTATTCATCATGAGCCCTAGTCCTTTTCTATGTACCCCATCCTTCCAACCTGAGTAAATAAATTCTATATTAACTAATTGCATGTTACCTACCCCTGGAATATGAGTTTCTGAAACTCCTAATAAGTCGTTCGAGGTGTCTAAATTGATCAGTCAAAATATCGATATGATAGTTATTTTTCAGCATTGCAACATTCCAAGTTGCAATTTTCATATTCTTTAAATCATTGAAATTATTATGGCCTGAGGAAAAACAGTGGTCCCAGAACCAGTGCAGGACGGAGGCTAGCACATCTTTTTCAAGTCTAGTCGAAGCGCTGAACCCGGCTTAGAACCGAACAACAGGATGTCCCTGGGGCCTTCAGTTTCAATTGAGCTTTGTACAATCCTGGGCCAATCTTGATAACAACATAGTTTTCAGCCCTTAGCAATGCTCTTCTATCAAACAAGAGTCGAAATCCTTCGCCGACAATCTCAAGCCTAATACCTCTCCCCCCGCCATTGTACATTCACGCCTGCAAATACTAAGCTACTACAGGGAGGCAACCCATAGTAGATAAATTAGCTAGGAAGAGGTTTTTCAGCCCGAAAACAGACTAAACGAAACAGACTAAACCCATAAGAATTATTTATTAATCAGAATCCAGTGCAAATGCTGTGCTGTTTACTAGGCTATAATTTCCTCGAGGAGCACCACTCCTCAAAGTAACCCTGTAGCACATTAGCCATTACCTTGCTCAGCGTAAAGCTTTTTGATGTCTAAACCTCTTCACCACTTTGAGCTGCACTGACGGATTTCCTATGCTACCTTGGGACGGAGGGCCAAGCTTCGCTTCATAGACCTGCCGCAGAAATTTTAGGCATAGCTTGCCCCTTGCTCCCACCTAGAGTTAGCAATAGGCTTCAGTAAGGGACATTAGGAGCACAATTCTAGGCTAGAAAAAAGGAGGGCAGCAGAAGTGAGGCAATTTTGAGAAAAAGGCATTCGTTCTACGTCTCAAGATCATTAAATTCCTCTTAACCATCTTTTTATAGAAAAGACAAAATTTTGAGGTTTTTTAGGCAGTAGCTGTATTGACTAAAAACGGATTTTAATAGGGTTCAACAAACCTGTTGAATTTCAAGGCACTATTTTCAGCGAGATTTCATACATTTATGAGAGTGGTTGACCCCATTTCCCCTAAATCGTACAATTTTTATGATAATTGCTTTTGACATGTAAATTCGAAGTGAAAGCATGTTTAAAATTTAAAACCTGAATAAAAAGTAGATTGTTTCAATGCATATGTTGCAATAAAACATTGCTTTCTTAGATTTTTCTGCCTCTATTGACAAGTCTCACTTTTAACTGACAGTTTTATTACGAACTGACACAGGGCTCTCTTAAAAGTGAAGGAGGCTGCCTTTTCACCCTCCAACCTAGTTGTTTAAGCGTCAGTTTAATATCCGTAGAGCAACTTTTTAAGAATAGTAATCATTCGCGGAAAAGTGTACCACTTAAAATACTTATTGGGAGGGGGGATTCCAAAATATCACAAATAAATTCCAGGGTCATAATTTCAAAATTTTTCAAGGGAGTTTGTTAAAAAATCTTTTCTATAGGAGTTAGCCCCACCCAACTCTCCCCCCTTATGTATAGGTAAATATTCAGCTGCAATAAGAGGAAAGCTAAAATACCATATTTCACGCCCTGTCAAACAACATTGCTCATAATAAAGAGGCGTTTGTGAATGGGCTCTCTTACCCCTTTCCTTCACATTTATCTGAAGGATCTTTCACTTGAAATTAGAAAATTCTGGCCTAAAAATGTAGTTTCTGTGGCTTCAATCAACCTTCCACAGAAATTGCTGGTAACCAACTGTAACCAAACTGGACACAAATTTATGAAGCCTCAAAAAATTCAACTCAGCCAAATACCACTTAAAATAATTGTCCATGTTTACCGTTAATTATCCATGGATTGTACACATCCTTAGGAACAAATGCGACAACGTATGGCATTATGACCTCTGGAACTGAGAGGCTAAACAGATAATTTTTGCCAATTTTAAATTGATTGGTTATCTCAGCATTTTCAATTGATAGCCCCTTTGCCCTTTTCAGGAATTGAAATGAAGGCCCATGAAAAAAAGAAAAAAATTAAAACGTATTCGTGATCATTCTTCACGAGAAAAATACAAAATATTTTTGTGGATAAGCCATGAAACCTCTGCTCAAGGGTTATTGGACATGCTGAACTTTGTGGAACTTTTGTTTGCAGGGTCGCAGACCTTTGGAGGGTGTTTCTCGCTTTTTTTCTTAAAGGGAGTTTCTGTCGAAATTATCTAATGTAAAATACTTTTGATGGTATAAAAACTTCTAAAATATAAACTTCTAAATTATAAACTTCTAAAATATAAACTTCTAAATTATTGAACGATGCACGGTTACGTCTGAGTCCGTTAACTACTTCATATTGAGTAATTGACATTATTCAAAGATTTCAAACCAATATAAACTTCTAAATTATTGAACGATGCACGGTTACGTCTGAGTCCGTTACACCGTCTTATCCATCTTTTCTCGTAATATGTTGCATTTTCTCGTGTTTGTGTCCCTTATGACGATTTTTACGATTTGACAATTTTTTCATTATTTTTTCTTTCTTTTTATTTACTTCCCTTTTGAAAATAGTAGTTAACAAATAAGCAATTATTATTACTGTTAGTATTAACAAGTTTTGAACTACCCATCAAAAGTTATTAACATTAGAAAGCTTTCACATTTTTAGAAAGCGGGATCCACCCTTCGGAAAAAGGGGAGGTGATCTTGATAAAAATTATTACACCAAATTTTTTCATGTATGAAAATCTTGAGGGAGATTTCAAACCCCTACACCTAAAACTGCAAAATTTGTATTTCTCATAGGAGGATGATGAAGGACACGTTTTTATTAATTTGTTTTTGGTTTTGTTTTCTCACCAGGGATGATTGCGTTAAAACCGGCAGTCATAGAATATATTGCTCGAAGGAAAATCCGTATGAACAAAGTAGGGCCAATTAAATAACAAAAGAGATTTCTGTCATATCGTAATACAAAATAACAGTTTTAGCAAGAAAATTCTGAGATTGTTGACCAGTTTAGAACCTTACACAATCTGACAAAGCACGAAATATGGATGCTGAGGGATTAAGTATTTTTCTTGTTGCAGAAATATTTTGAGGGTTAAATAAAAGATCATACATATATGCTTACTTTCACTGATGTGAAAAGGGGACGATTCGATCCCCACGAGTAATATTTGTCTGTTGAAGTATTTAAACATTATAGCCTAAAGACTGATTTTGGAATTTCATCCCTGTCCCCTATCGCAATTGTTTTAGTAAAAAGATGCTTTTTTTCAGGAATGATAGTCTTTTTAGGAATAATTTAATGTAAATTTAAATTTTAGCATGAAAAGCAAGGAGCTGAAGTTAGTCACAACAGCCTTCATATTTAGGAGAACCAGGAATATGATATTAAAAACGGACAAACATTAAGTTTAGAAAAAAAACTTTTACAAATGAACCTTTTATTGAGTGGATAAGGATTATGTTAAAAATAAATACAAAATTAGAACAGGCGTTTTGAGACAATTTCTCTCTTTTTCAGCTCATGGTTGCCAAGGCACATTGCTTGTCGCCGTTATTGTTGGAACCGCTGACAATTTGAAAAAATGAATGTGCTTCTAAATTGTATTTGAAAGTTTGTTCACTTTCAAATAAAAATGTTGTTAAGAATATTCTTAAATAAGATTTGACAAGCCTCTTCTCGTAAATCCTACTTTCACGCTATATATAATCTATTCCCAGTACCCCTTTTGATTATTTTTCAGTCATTCCAATTTAATTTTTACCCATTAAAACAGAAGAATATGGTATACTTTTTTTAATGAACGATTTCAAAACTTTAATTTTGGCTATTATTCTATTTGGTCACACAAACATTTTTGAACAGGTTAAAATCCTTGCCAAGCTATTATCAACTCATTTTATCTTTCTGTAGCGGAACTTGTGTTTAGATTTGTGCGATTAACGAAACTATTAGCACGAGCTTAAAATTTGTGAAATATATCTAAAATAAAAATAGGACCTTTCAAGTTTGAAAGTATCACTAAAAAGAAAAACTGTGAAACGATATATATACTTGCGACCGAAATTTAACCCCCTCCCCCCGAATACATCACTTTTTTTTGGTCTACACTGAAGTGGTGTCTTTTCTCCCCTTATTTTCAATTTTAAAAATCCCTAGAAACAAGCAAATTCAGTAACCTATACACGAATTTATAGATTTCAGATTTTCACAACAAATACTTTTATATTTCATGCATCACACCTTTTTCTTTTTCTTTTTTTTTTCCAAAGTTCTACATTGCTTCAATATAATTTGGCAATTGAAAACGCAAAGGGGTTCATACTTAAAAAATCTTAAAAAAATTTTTCATTTGCATTTCAATACTTTCTCCTTCTTTTCCTCCCTTTTGTTTCAAATGATTTTTCAAAATATGGTAGTAAGGAAATAACAGGTTCCTGTGGTGTCTCCCGACATCAAAAAGCTTATATTTTATTCCTCAAAAACTTGAATATAAATATTTCACTAATGTTTAGCCTTCCAAATGACACCCCTCCTCAATCCACATTTTTTTTTCACTAAATGCGATATTTTTTATTTTCTTTCAAGTCTAATTTTCATTTCTTTCGAGTCTTATGTTATTCAAAAAGTAATAAAAATTAATCCTAGCAACATGATGAAAGATCTGGCTACACCCTTACTCCAATCTAATCATCTTTTATTTGCTTTATATTTTATTTCATGACCAATTTCATCTTTCTTTCCAGTCTGATTTTCTTCAAATACTAATAAAAACGAACCACCCTCCCTCCTTAAGAAATCAAGATTATAACTGCTCGGGATTTCAGGATTTTCAAATAACTGACAAATAAAACAGAGAAAACTTTTAAACTCATTACCATGAAATTTATTTTGTCTGGAGTCATTATGACAAAATTTAAACCTCTCAAGGAAACACGGGAAGCAACTCGACAGCGGGAAAGCCACCACATAAATACGAAATCGGTATATACACTACAAATTATTGATCGAAACATAACTTAATATAGTCAAAACAATAAAGCCATTACTAAACACACAAAAATCTATTAAAGAAATCTAATACGGTGGAAATTAACCTACTTGAGTCAATAGTGAAAACGCAGAAACGGAAAAAACCGAGACAGGAAACTCACCGAAATTCAGAGGTCACCTCTGAAAATATTTTGTACCCAATATTTTTGATTTCTTTGTATTCAATTCTTCAACTTTAACCCCACTGAGTCAATAGGGGGAACTCTGCATGGGAAACTAAAGACACCAGATTTTTATGATTAAAAATTAATACCTTTTAAGACTTATACTATTTTTTTTTAATTTCATTTTTTCAAGTAAAAATTTTCGCAATTTACTAACAAAAAGCCTTCCAAATTAAAGGATCTTAACAAATTTCTCATTTTCTTCCTTTGACTACTTTTAATTTTCAGCTTTTTATGTCTAATCGCCTCATATTTCAAGATTCACTGCCTTTATTCTAAAATTTGAGGTCTTACTTCAATTTTTCACAACAAAACCCTTTCCAATCCAAAAATCTTAGCAACTCTCACATTTTTACCCTTTTGAAGACCCTGATTTTTCAGGTTTGTGTAGCAATTCTCTTGATATTTTAAGAATCATAGTTTTTTCGTAGGCAATTTTTCGAGTTATTTTCACAATGTGAAAATATAAAGCCTTTACTTTTAGAATAATTTAACAAATTTCGCTTAAATTAACAAATTTCAGAATGATAGCTTCTTTTAAAGTCGAACACTTCATATTTAGTTTTTGACAACAAAACCTTCCCTATTCAAAAATCTCAAGAAATTTTACAGTTCTACCTTTTAACCCTATGATTTTTTAGATTTTTATAATTGTATGTTTCACATATGAATAGTTTAAAAAAAATCCAGATTTTTGCACTTTAAATTTAATTAATTTCCTGATTTTATAACCAATCCCTTCATTATTCAAGAATTGCAGCTTTCTTCCAACTTGGCAATACAAAGTCTTCATACTTAAGGAAGCTTAAGTCTTCACATTTCAAAAATAATACATTCTTTGACAGTTTCACAATTATTACCTCATTTTTGACAACAAAAGCTATTCAAGAACCCTCAACAAATTTCTTATTTTCTTCTTTCTAACCCTTGAAATTTCCGTATTTTTTTTTATTAATAGTCCCTTCTTATTTCAAGAATATTAACCAAATCTAAAATTTTCACACTTTTTACAACAAATCCCTTCACATTTAAAAACTAGCTTTTTTCAAATTTTAGCTTTTTTAAATCTATTTCCATAATTTTACGAAACATTCTTCATATTTAAGAAATCTAAACAAATTTTACCCTTCACATTCACGCGTGCATTGAAGAGAGTCTACAAGATGGGAATCAATATGGCAAAATTGTACAGATTTTCAATCCCTAAGAATAAAAATTTTGTCCTCAGTTACTGAAAATTGAGCATTAAAAATTTTATAAAAAAAAAATATTCCACAAAAATACAGCTGATCGAACATTTTGACTAAATATTCCTTTTGCCCGAAATTTTAAATAGCCATCCAGCATTTTAGCTCTGAAGCAGAAAAATGGAAACAAATGTTACATATGTTTTTAAGTTTACTAAGTATAAAACTATATCAATGAAAAAGACAAAGAAAATGAATTAAAACACTTTTTGTAACCAAGGAGTTTTTCGTGGTAACGAACTGTATGTAAGGAGCGACCCGGCTCAATAGTAACTAAAACTCTAAAAACTGAATTTTTATACCTATATATGCATCGAAAGAATTGGATTTTAGGCTGATTTCAAATATATAAATTTCACCATGTTTAGTCTTACCCATTAACAGTTACAAACCTGAGAAAAATTGCCTAATTTTCGAAAAAAGGGAAACACACCCTAAAAGTCATAGCATCTTAATGAAAATCCCACAATCAGATTCAGCGTATCAGAGAACCTGCTGTAGAGGTTTTAAGCTCCTATCTACAAAAATGTGAAATTGTGTTTTTTGCCAGAAGAAAGATCATGGATGCGTGTTTATTTTTTTTCTGTTTATTTTTTGTTTTTTCCCCCAGGGGTGATCGTATCCACCCAGTAGTCCTAGAATATCGTGAGAGTATTCATTTGAACGAATATTAAAAGTTCTAGTGCCCTTTTTCAGTGACCAAAAAACTTGGAGAGCAACTAGGCCTCCTCCCACGCTTCCTTTTATCCCAAAGTCACCAGGTCAAAATTTTGAGTTATCCATTTTGTTCAGCATAGTCAAAAAATCTACCACCTATGTCTTTGAGGATGACTTAAAGCCATTTATACTTAAGCTCAGCAGATACAAATAGTTATTAAAATTCAAACTCAAAACGACCATAAATCACTATTAAAGAAGAAATGAAACCCAAAACGAACATAAATTAAATAGACAATTATAGCAAAAAACATACAACAAGTAATAATATAAATGAATAAATAGATCTTAAAGCGAGTAATGCTTAGATTGAATATGAAAATTAAGCTTAAAACGAAAAAAAAATATTTGCTATTGAAGTATAAATGAAAGTTAAAACGAACAGATATTAAATAAACAATCAATGCAAACAAACATAGGCTACAATAGATATTAATGTAAAGGGATAAATAAATCTTGAAACGAGTAAAACTTAAATTGAATATGCAAATCGAGCTTGAAACGTACAAAAATCACTACAAACAAGAGTTTGGTATCGCCTCCTTCTCTCACTGTAAAAGTCTAAAACCTACTGCGTCACTGGCACTTTGCTGAAAACCAATTTTATTACAATTTTTTTCTTTTGTACTTAATATTGAAAATAAACATTAAAATTATAGTGAAATTTTGAACTGATGAGCTTTCAGCAATTAATATCATTATACATCAAATATTCAGTTTAATTTATTAGTTCTTTCTAAAGTTGTTCAAGACGAATATAGTTTCACTACAAACAAGTGTTTGGATACTGCCCCCTTTCTTAACTGTAAATAAAAACCAAAAGCCTACTGCGTCATTGGCGCTTAACTGAATATGAATTATATTACAAATATTTTCTTTTCCAGTTCTTACAGCATTTAAAATAAAAATTAAATTACTTTGAAATAAATTCTTGAACTGATGGATCTTTCAGAAATTAATATCATTATACATCAAATATTCAATCTGATGTTGTTTATACTTTCCAAGACTGTTCAAGACGCATATAGTTTTCAGTAAAGCGCCAATGACGCAGTAGGTTTTAGACTTTTACATTGAGAGGGAGGTGATACTCAAACTCTTGTTTGTAGTGATTTTTGTTCGTTTCAAGCTTGATTTGCATATTCAATTTAAGTTTCACTCGTTTTAAGATTTATTTATTCATATGCATTAGTATCTATTCTCACCTATGTTTGTTTGCATTGATTATTTATATAATTTCTGTTCGTTTTAAGTTTCATTTATACTTCAATAGCAAAATATTTTTTTTCGTTTTAAGGTCCATTTTCATAGTCAATCTAAGCAAGGGCATTGTTCTGTTTTTCTGAAGAAACAGAAAAAAATAAACAGGACTAGGATGAAACAGAACAGAAACAGGACAGGCCAGCAAAAACAGAAGACCTGTTCCTGTTTCTGTTATGTTATTTGGCAAAAATAGAAAATAGCTGTTGTCGTTTAAAAAAAAACCAGCTGTTTAAACAGCTGTTAAAGAAAAAATAAAATACAAATGATAAGTTTTGGCTTATCCTCAGAAAGTTAAATATAGCATCAGTTGTTCAAGCCTTAAAGCCTATAGTTTAAAAATTGTGCTTTCCTCTTGTTTGGACATCTGCTCGACCCTAGTAGTAGTACACTAAGATTTTTTAGAGTGGTATCTGACAGCTCTGGAAAGATTTCTTCATTTTTAGTCTAGAAAATGAATGGATCTCCAATATGAAATATTAACTTTTTAGTCTCTCATTAATTTCTCGTCAAGATTGTCACTTGCCACGAATAGTACTTTTCTCTTACAATAACACTTTTGAGAAAATCAATTACTATTGCAGCATTTTTTTTTCCGCAAAAAAGTGCAGTGTTTCTAATAAAGGGGCGAAAAATTGTCAGTGCACGCAAATATTGCCATCCTTTTTTCTTTATGGTTATTTTCTCCCATTTTGCCGTCGCTTTTCTCCAAAATACACTTTTATGTTTATACAACATCTTCTCAAACTTTCCAGAAATGACCGGACATTTCGAAAATAAAATAATTTTCGGCATGAAATTAGGCAGTCAGCTCGAAGTCATCAGTGTTTCAGTAGAGCCCATATTTGATTTTGGAGGAGGCGGTTTCTCCCTCCAGTCCATGATTTCCACTCCCCCTATCTGGACTTTGGACCCCCTCCCCATTCGAAATGTTTAAACTTCGGAAGCCATCTTAAACACAAGTATGAAAGAAGAAAGAAGGTTAAGTATCCTAGCCAATGTGTGTCAAAATTTTTCAAAAGCAAAATTAATGCTTTAAGGGTACTTCGCATATTTTTACGGCACTTCACGCTAGAAAATATTGTTTTAGGCCCTCCACCGAATACATTCTTAAGTAAATAAGTAAAGTGAAATTTCTCAAATTCCGACCTTCAAAGAAACTTAGAGTATTTGCTACATGATACTTTCTTCAAGTATTCTCTTCTCTTAAATAGGTTTTCAAGGGGGTGCAAATATAAGGACAATTGCACTTTTTGGTTACTTATTTCGAAAATTTTCGTGGCTTCGCGGCAGAAAATACTTTCTCCAACGCATACACTTGCTCTATCACATAAATTAAATAAAAAAAAAACAAGTTTTTTAAACTGAAAGTAAGGAGTGACATTAAAACTTAAAACGAACAGAAATTATTCTGTATATGAAAGAGAGTGTCCCCTCCTCAACGCCTCGCTCTTTACGCTAAAGTTTTTTATTGTTTTAAAAAATAAAGTTGTGAGACAGAGTCAAACTTTAGCGTAAAGAGCGAGGCGTTGAGGAGGGGACAGTCTCTTTCATATACAGAATAATTTCTGTTCGTTTTAAGTTTTAATGTCGCTCCTTACTTTCAGTTTAAAAAACTTGTTTTTTTTATTTAATTTTTGAACGTTTTGAATAAATGCAGGTTTTGATCTTGGCTCACAGTACATGAATAATTAAAACAAAATTTTCATATTAATTTACTTTTATTTAGTTAAATGGCTTTCTCGAAACTTGTTTAATTTTATTTACGAACGTTTTTATTAGTAATAAATATACGTAGCTTACGAATTAACTTACGTAACGAACTTCTATATTCATATATTTTTAATACATTTATTAGGGGTTCGCCCCCTAGTCAATACCTTGCTCTTTAAGCGAAAGTTCAAATTTTGTTCCAATTCTTTAGAAATGACCGCTTAATCACAAAGGCCGTTAATTAGAATAAATAGCTCTTATGAAAGTACTAAAAAATCTTTGGCTTAAAGAGCGAGGCATTGACTACGGGGTGAACCCAATTATATATGTAATATTTTCTGTTCGTTTAAAGTTTCGATGTTGCTGCTGTTGCAGTTGAAATACTTGTTTTTTTATATTAAATTTATGATCTTTTTTTGAATAATGCTGGGAAGTCCGGCGTCCCCTTCATAGCAATGTCCCTTCCCCCATGAAAACTTCCTTCATGGAAAGATTCCTCCCACATAACCCTGACCTACCCCCCCCCCCACCTACCCCCACTACCAGGAAAAATCTCCCCTGAAAACGTCTGTATACTTCCAAATAACCAATACTATATGTTAACATTGGGTAAAGTTCATAACTTTCAGCCCTCCCCCCGGGAATTTCGGGGGATTAAGTCATCCTAAAAGACATACTTATTATATTTTCGAACATGCTGAAGAAAATGGCTATCTCAAAATTTTGATCAGGTGACTTTGGGAAAAAAATGAGCGTGGGAGGGGGCCTAGTTGCCCTCCATTTTTTTTGGTCACTTAAAAAGGGCACTAGAACTTTTAATTTCCATTCCAATGAGCCCTCCCACGATATTCTAGGACAACTGGGTCGATACGATCACCCCTGGGAAAAAAAAAAAAAACAAACAAATAAACACGCACCCGTGATCTTTCTTCTGGCAAAAAATGCAAAATTCCACATTTTTGTAGATGGGAGCTTGAAACCTCTACAGTAAGGTTCTCTGATACGCTGAATATGATGGTGTGATTTTCATTAAGGTTCAATAACTTTTAGGGGGTCTTTCCTCCTTTTTCCAAAAATCAGCCAAATTTTCTCAGGCGCCTAACTTTTGATGGGTACAATTAAACTTAATAAAACTTATATATTTGAAATCAGCATTAAAATCTAATTCTTTTGATGTATCTATTTGTATCAAAATACCGTTTTCTAGAGTTTCGGTTACCATTGAGCCGGGTCGCTCCTTACTTACAGTTCGTTACCACGAACTGTTTGATTTGATTGTTACTACTCCCAACTTTTATTTTAAGAATAGGAGCGGGCATGCTTTTGAGTATGTAGCTACGTTTTCATGGTCCATTCCGAAAGAAAAAGGGGTAGTGACCCCCTCGACCATGACTAACTATAATTACACAATCCAAGAATACTAATTTTATTTCTTAGGGATTCCCCCCCCCCTCTGGAATCTCTGGATCTGCCAATGTTTCAAATGTATAATTTAAGAAATGATGCACTTTCTGCCCCCTCCCCAGGATTCATATAAGTTAGTACTACTGTATTTATGCAAATTAAGAAAAAAAGAAAAAGCTTACCGAAAAGCTCTATATCCGGGTTGCATCGGTAGCTAGCAACCTAGTAAGAGTTATAAGAAAAAATGTACTTTTAGTCCCCCTCTCTAGGATGCATATAAATTCGCACTACTGTATTTATGTAAATTAATGAAAAAAAGCTTACCGGAAAGCTCTGCGTCACTCTGAAAGATAGACAAGCAATTTCCCCTCAAAAGATTTTAAGGCATTTACGGCAGAGTTGGTAACGCTGCAGGAGCGTCTTACGATTTTGAAACCTTTTTCATCCAAAAACGAATGGAGCCAGCTTTCCTCACTGGACTCTACCATAGCCTCAAGAACTTCAGCAGTACAAAGGCAAGTTGGAGTGGGCTCTCTTGCGGTTTCTGTACAATTACTTAATGTATCCTATAGTAATGGAGTCAAAAATTAAGGGACAAGAGAATGATCCACAAGTGACAACCTTTCAAATATTGAAGGATCCAGATAAGCTGCCTTTTGGAAAAGATTAATTGCAAAATGAAGGCTTGTCACAAAGTACTTTTTTTTAATTCTTTGCGGGTTGCAGCAATGCGATTACCACCGGTTGTAGTAATACAAACGAGTTCAGGCCCTTCTAAAACTATGTGTGCTCGACTGCTAATTGGATATGTAAGAAGAACTTACCAATACAGTGATATTTTGCATGGAAGAAAGTACGGTAATAGCAGCATCTAGCACAGTCCAGCCAGTAGACATTAGCAAGGGACTCCTAATAGAACCGTTGAAACGTCAAATGTAAAAAACTGTTTCCAGGCTACCTAAGAGCTCCCAACTGTTCTTCTCCATTACTTTCACCACCCTCTTCCGTAGACACTGCATCAATTTCATCAGAGTCTTTAGCAAAAGTATCTTTACTTCCGGAGTTTTCAGAACAAGGAACAGAAATGCCGTCTGAATAATTTTCACCAGTTGGATTGACATCTTTGACTTTATCAAATGATTCCAAGCAATCTTCTAAAGGGATGTCATTGGCTAAGTTTCGAATGGACCAAAATCCAAGAGCGTGCTTAACAGATGAATGAAGAGAATGTTCAAAATATGAAGTTCAGAAAAGTGGTCATAGCCTAGAGTCACAATGCGGAACATCTTACCTGTCAGTGAAAACTTCCTGATTGCAACTTAGATTGCTGGAAGGATGTTTGTTAGTAGTTGTATGAGAATGATTAGGCCTCTTCAAGGGTAATAGGCAGTAATACCTATAAAACCAGATCCTTTTGCAGACCAGCAGTCACAAGTCAACCTAGCCTTAGTGGTAGACCGTAAAGCAGCCTTCTGTTTAACTTTTTTTTTCTGGCAGCAACATTTATATGATGACAGATGGTTTCCCAGGATGGTGCTTTCAAGCCCCTTGTTGTTTTTTAAACAAGCTGTTTCATATGTGGTTTATCAAACACAGGAAGCTGTAATTTGTCCTTAAAAAGGGCTCTGCAGCAGAGTTTCGGTAGAGCAGCTTGTTTTGATCGATTGGAAATAAAGAATGGTTCGCTTTCCTTGTAGACAGTATCTGTGCAAGTTTGCTGCTCAATTTACTGAATAATGTAGAGTAAGAGGCAAGTTGTTTTAGTGGAACTAAACTACACCTTTAATGTCTTCTTATTCACACGCTTACCTACTCTCATCTGACTCCTAGGCCCTAGTTCTGCCTAGCTGAAACAACATAGTAGCGCTATTTGATATATTAGACACACTGAGTTCCATCATTTTACTTAAATTCCAATTTTGAAATTGTCTGAGGCGTAATCACGCTTCTTCACAATTTCAAATTATGATCTAAAACACTATTTTGTAAGTTCGAAAGTCTCGAATATTTCATTCTCGTATCGCTAAAATAAAATCAGAAACAGAAGAAAAATAGGTAGAATAAAAACAGAAACAAGACGAATAGCTATTATAAAAACAGAAACAGAACAGAACAGATAAATAAAAACAGGTCATCATTTCTGTTCTGTTTCTGTTTTTTTTTTCAATCAACAGAACAGAAACGAATACTTTAAAAACAGGACAGAAACAGAAAACAGAAACAGTGCCCATGCTTAATTCAATCTAAGCATTACTCGCTTTAAGATCTATTTATTCATTTATATTTTTACTTGATGTATGTTTCTATTATGATTGTTTATTTAATTTCTGTTCGTTTTGGGTTTCATTTATTCTTTAATAGTAATTTCTGGTCGTTTTGAGTTTGAATTTCAACAGGTATTTGTATCTGCTGAGCTTAAGTTTAAAATGGCCTTTACTTTTCTTTGAAAAACTTGTTTTTCGGAAAGTTTTTTTAATTAATTTTTGTTCGTTTTTGATTGCAAAAAGTTTCAAGTTTTTAAAAACTCCTTATTTCAAAATCAAACTTGTTCCAAAAAAATCAAATGTTCATCAACGTATTCAAACTGGTATCAAAGTAACAATATCAAAGTGAAAAAATGGGTTTGTGTCAACCTCAGAGTTTTATTATCTGATGTTTGAACTATTTTTAAGAAAATGGCTATCTCAAAAGTTTTATCGGAAGAATTTGGGACAAAAAGGGCGTGGGGGGAGGGTTAAATGCCCTTCGGTCTCTTTTGACTCTTTAAAAGGGAACGGCAACTAGAAATTTCTATTTTCAATCAAATGAGCACTCTCTGAAGTTTATACGAGCATCCCTTCTATAAGAACCATATATACCCCCAGAGTATAACATACAACTCCTGTCCCTGGGCCCGGGGGGATTGTGTCGACCCCGTGGTTTTAATATCTGATGTTTGAACTATTTTTAACAAAATAGTAAGCTCAAGTTTTTATCAGATGGGTTTATGCATCCGGTAAACCCAAAGACGTGAAGGGCGGGAGAGGCTAGTTACCCTCCGATCTTTTTTTACTCTGAGAAAATAAACTAGAACTTTTAATTTCCATTCAAAAGAGCCCTCTAAAGTTTATACGAGCATTCCTTTCATAAGAATTATATGCAGCCCCAGGACATAGCTTACAATACCTGCCCCCGGACCCTGGGGGGCTGTGTCAACATCGGAGTGTTTGTTATTTGACCTTTGAACTATTTAAAAACATGGCTATCTCAAAATATGTATCAGATTGTGTACCCGTTTCGAATTGTTTCGAGGATATATTCATGGGGAGGATGATTTTTCCGTGGAGGTCGAGACAGATTTCCTGGCACTATTTAATATAACCATCCGAAATTAAATTTAAAAAACAAGTTTTTCAACTGAAAGTAAGGAGCACAATTAAAAATTAAAATGAACAGAAATTATGGGGGTTGCCTCCTCTTCAACATCTCACTTTGTATGCTCAAGTTTTTTCAACTGAAAGTAAGGAGCACAATTAAAAATTAAAATGAACAGAAATTATGGGGGTTGCCTCCTCTTCAACATTTCACTTTGTTTGCTCAAAGTTAGAATTTTCCAATTCTTTAAGATTGACCCCTGAAACACTATGTTCGTTTAATTAGAACAATAAGAATCTTTCTTAAAAGTGCTAAAAAACTTTAGCTTAAAAAGTGAGTTGTTGAGGAGGCGGCAACCCCCCTCATGTACGTAATAAGGAGCGACGCCTCTCAATAGTAACCGAAACTCTAAAAAAACAATCTTGATACCAATAGATATGTCAAAAGAATTGAATTATTATGTTGATTCCAAACGTTGATTCCAAAGTTTTATAATTTTAGTATTACCCACTGAAGGTTATGAGCATAAGAAAATTTGCCTGATTTTCAGAAAAGGTGGCAAACCCCTTAAAAGTCCGAAAATCGTAATAAAAATCACACCGTCAGATTCAACATATCAGAAAACCCTATTCTGATACTCAAGGTCCTATCTGCAAAATTGTACAATTTTGTCAGAAGAAGAATATTCTTCTTCTTTTGCCAGATGAAGAACATTTAATGAAACCAGACGAAATAGTTTCTTGATAACAATAGATACACTGAATTTTATATTCAATATATTGAATTTTATTAAAAATATGTAAAATTAATCAAGTTTACTGTTGCCCATTAAAAGCTACGACCGTGAGAAAATTTTCCTAATTTTTGAACTAAGAGGGGAAACATCCCGTAAAATTCTAAGAGTCGTAATTAAAATCCAACAATGAAATTTACCGTGTCAGACAACCCTGCTATAGAAGTTTTACGCTCATATAGACAATAATGCGTTATTTTACATATTTGTTTTCCAAAAATAATTCCACGGATTCGTGTTTATTATTTCTTTTCTCTCAGGGGTGATTGTATCGAACAAGTGATTCTAGAGAATCCGGAGAAAGATCATTTGATCGTAAAGAAAAAATTATAGTGCAATTTATAATTGACCACAATATTGGAAAACAGCTAGCCTCCCTCCAAGGCCCATTCTTTCACCAAAGTATTCCGATACAAAAATTGAGATAGCCAAATTAACTTGAAAATAGTTGAAGGATTTAATAGCTACGTTTATGAAGATAACTTGACCCCTCAGCACCTGCGGGGCAATGGCTACAAGCTTTAAACTTCGCCTATTGTTTATATATTTTATTGTTTATTAGGAAGAATACAGATATTTTTTCGAGGGAAGTATTTTCGGTAGGGGAGTGGTTATTTTATACGGGGAGATTTTCACATTGGGAGGCTATTTTCTGGAGATAAACTTTCCAAAGAAAATTTTACACGGGAGGATACTTTGCCAAAATTAAAATGCAAATTTTGTTTTCATTTTTCATACACGGTGAGCCTAATTAGAACCTGCATTAGTTAAAAAACGTTCAGAAATTAAATTGAAGAACAAGTTTTTTTTTTAACTGAAAGTAAGGAGTGTCATTAAAACTTAAAATGAACAGAAATTATTCCGTATATGAAAGGTACTGTCCCCTCCTCAACACCCTGCTCTTTACGTTAAAGTTTTTATTACTTTAAAAAGTAGAGTTGTGACAAAGGTTCAAACTTTAGCGTAAAGAGCGGGGTAATGAGAAGGGGACAGCGCCTTTCATATACGGAATAATTTCTGTTCGTTTTAAGTTTTAATGTCGCTCCGTACTTTCAGTTAAAAAATTTTTTTTTTTATGTTGTTGAGGAAATAAACGAAACAGTGCTTTCACTTTAGTTTTACTAAAAGAAAGACCACCCCAAAATCCTCCATATGTCTGTTGAAGTGATATTTGACTTGATACATAGCTAATGAATAACAAAACTGATGATATATAACATTAGGAAATGTTTTTACTGTAGTTGAGGCAATACATTATAAATTTACCACAAAATTTCAGAAGTGGATCCAACAAAACGTCACAAAATTCCAGTAATGAAAAAAGCAGAAGTAAACCTTCTATCTAAGCTCTATGATTAACCCAACAATATGTGCTTATAATATGGTCTCATTTAAACCATATTTGACTGAGCCTGTCAGACGACAAACATAAAACAGGGAAAAAATAGCGTATACTCCTTAGTGAGGATCGTAAAAAACTGTTTGTCCCATTCCCTCAAACCCAAAATTTGAAGTCTCCTTGCCTCCCACCAATCAATTCTCCGACATGAAACAAAACAGGGAATGCTCTTCTGTGACAGTCTGGCACCTATCGGACAATGATTGTAAGTGTACTTTGGAGAAATACTGGCCTTACGTAGCTAGCTCGGTGGTAACTAGGCTTGCCAATTATATAAAGTAAGATGGCTCCGAATGAAATTTGTTTTTAAGCTTCGAATTGTTTATAATCCTTCGTTTAGGCGTCAGTCAATCCTTCGTTAGACTATAGTCATTTTAAAGTAGGAGCTCATAATTGACCATTGGAGACAATTGACCTTCGTTGACCATTTTTACAAGTGGAGTGCATTTCTGAGCCCCATTCATTTATAGCTTCATCCAAGTTATAGGAATTTCCTTTCTTCATTGATAGTTCAGCAATTCGAAGCGTGTAACTTTAATATAAAATTTTTTCTAATAGATAACATGTCAGCTGTCAGTTTTGTGATCGATGTCGATCCAGTAATAATAGAAACGGTTCAACAGGATTGCCAGGCGACATTGGAATCAGAGGTACTTTTAGAGGGTAAGTACTTAAGACACGGTTAATTTAAAAAAAGTGAATTTAAGCTTTTAAATTGCAATTAAGAATTTCAGTGGAAGAATCATCTCGCCGTTGAAGAATATGCCGATACACCTATTTTGTGCATTTAGTAGCGTTCCAATTTAGTTTCAACACCGAAGAGGTGTTAATGTCCTATACTATATTCTCAAATTGATTAACTTTTTTTGACAGGGTTATGAAGTCTATGTCTATGCAGAATTTTCCTTTTTTTTGCTGTATTTTGAAGGGCTCCTAAATTCTAATTTAAATAGTCTGCAATTATGTTTTATAACAATAATAACATAATTTTTTCGTGGCATTTTTTGCAAATTCTAGTACAAAAGTAAACCGAAAGAGACTTTTCTTACTGTCTCAGTTGCTACTAACAATTGTTGCTGGACAGATATATAGTAATTCAAAGCTTTAAAAATGAATTCAAAATGAATTCAAATGAATTTACTGAAAAAATGCGCATTGTCAGTTTAAAATACATATGCTGATATTCATTCCTTCAAATCTTATTTAATTTTTGATTTCTCAAACTTATGAAAAAGAAAACATTTAAAAGAATTTTTTCAGTAAATTACAAATCATATTCTGGCTTTTAGAAAGCATAGGGCCTTAGAACACTACTCATAATAATTTCTGGTCGTTTTGAGTTTGTTTCTGTTATTTATTTTAATTTCTGTTTGCTTTGGGTTTCATTTATTTATTGATACTGATTTCTGGTAGTTTTATGCTTGGTAGATTATTTGATTTTATTTTTGCTCATTTTTTGTTCAATGGAGTTCTTTACTTTTCTTTGAAAAACTTATTTTGTGGAAAAAGTTTTTTTAAAATTAATTTCTGTTCGTTTTATATTGACATAGTCTTTTTCAGGGAAAAAGACTGAGCCTCTTCTAAAGTTAAACAACCATAGTTTTCATAAACACCTTAAATACCCCCTGGGCATAACTTACAACCCTTGCCCCTAGACTCTGGGGTTTGTTTCAACCCCAAAGGCCATGTTATATTATATTTAGACTATTTTGAATAGAATGGCTATCTCAAAATTTCTATTAGATGCATTTCGGGACAATACGATGTATATGTGGTTGTGTGTATGAGTATGTGTGTGTGTGGGGGGGGGGTAGCTTCACTCTGATTACTTTCAATGTTAAAAAGAGCACTAGAGCGTCTGATTACCAAACCAATGAGACCCCTTCCGAAGTTTATATGACCATACATTCTATAACCTTAGTGGATATAAGCTATATCCACTTTAAATGCTATATCAAAATGCTGATTGAAATTGTTCGGGGAAAGGATGGGCATGGGGGGGGGCAATTGCTCCCGATAAATTTTGACTATTAATAAGGGCACTAGCCCTCTCAATTCCCAATTGAATTAGCCCTTTTTGAAGTTCCTACGACAAGACTTTGTATGAAAACCTCATATGCCCCCAGGGCATAGCTTGCAACCCTTGCCCTGTGGATTGTGAGGGAGGGTTGTCATTCTCAAAGACCTAATTTCCAGAACATTAAACTACGTTGGCAACCCTTACCTAACCCTTACCCTGATGGCTGTGGGGGGGATGTCATCCTCTAAGTCTTAATGTCCAGAACTTCAAACTATGTTGAACAAAATGGCTATCTCAAAATTTTAATTGGACGTGTTTGGGAAAATGGTCGGCGTATAGGGGGGGGGGGTAGTTGCCCTCCAATCACTTTCTACTATTAAAAAGTGCACTAACTCTTTCAATTTTCAATCGATTGGCCATTTTTGAAGTTTCTGCGACGACCCTTTCTGTAAAAACCTTATATCCCCCCAGGGTATAGTTTAAAGCCCTTGCCCTGAGGGATATGGTGGGGGGGGGTTTCATCTTCAAAGACCTAATTTCCAGAACTTTCAACTACGTTGAAAAATATTGCTATCTCAAAATTTTGATTCGATGTGTTGGGGGAAATGGTGGACGTGAGAGGAGGGTTAGTTGCCCTCCAATCATTTTATACTATTAAAAAGGGCACTAGCCCTTTGAATTTCCAATCAAATGAGCCCTTTCTGAAGTTTTGACGGAAACACTTTCTATAAAAACCTTATATGCCCCCAGGGCATAACCTACAACCCTTGTCCTGAGGGCTGTGGCGGGAGTGTCCTCCTGAAAGACTTAATTTCCAGATCTTTAAACTACGTTGAAGAAAATGGCTATCTCAAAATTTTAATTCGATGTGTTTGGGGAAATGGTGGGCTTGGAAGGGGTATTAGTTGCCTTGCAATCACTTTGGGCCATTAAAAAGGGCACAAGCCCTTCCAATTTCCAATCGAATGAGCCCCTTTTGAAGTCTCTACGACAACTCCTTCGATACGAAGTGCCCTGGCCTAAAACCAAAAAAATAAAAAAGTAAATAAATAATACATTGTACCAACATCCTTCATTACTTGTTGCTATTTTTGTTACTGAATTTGAAAAACTTCGGTAAGATTAAAGCTTACATTTTTAGGCCAGTAAAAGTACGGTTTGACCGGGACAAATTGCAATAAAAGGTTTATTTTACACCAAAATGTTCAGAAAAATCGCTGAACAACATATCCCAAATCCGCTAAAATCACCCTCCGGGAAAACCTTCTGAGATTGCTTAAAGGGGGTGGAAGGGGGCGAAAAATTAGGTATTTAGATTTTTGACATTTAGGAAGCTTTTTTTACACTAAAATGTTTAGAAAAATTTGCTGAACAACATATTCAAAATCCGCTAAAATCACCCTCCGGGAAAACCTTCTGGAGCTGCTTAAAGGGGGTGGAAGGGGGCGAAAAAATTGGTATTTACATTTTAACATTTAAGAAGTTTTTTTCACACTAAGATGTTCAAAAAAAATCACAGAACAACATATCCAAAATCCGCTAAAATTGCCCGCCGGGAAAAATCTCTGGGGCTGCTTAAAGGGGGTGGAAGGGGGCAAAAAAATAGGTTTTTTAATTTTTGACATTTGGGAAGCTTTGTTTACACTAAAATGTTCAAAAAAAAAATACAAAACAACATATCCAAAATCCGCTAAAATTGCCCTCCGGGAAAACCTTCTGGGGCTGCTTAAAGGGGGTGAAAGGGGTGAAAAATCCTTTTTTCGATTTTGTTATTTCGGTACGTTCGGAGACTCGATTCTGGTATAAATCAACTCGCTGAAACCGAAAATGATGTCACTTTTATTGTAACACTTCTCTAACTTATATTAAACTACAAAAAATAAGATTTTAATAGCTCCATTGCCAAAATAAAGGAAGTAGCCTTTCTTCCAAAGTTTTACAGAAAGATCAGATCAATGGACGCTTGAAATACTTCGAACAGCCTGCGAAAAGCAATAGAGGAAAATATAGAAATTAAAGGAGCAGAGAAGTACCTCACTCTTTTTTGCTTCGCTAGTCGTCGGGAACCTGGTTATCTGATGAGACCCACGAGGATATTGATGAAGCCCTTGTGATCTTCGAGGGTCTTAATGCTGGCGAGGTCTCTATAGAAGATGTCAGCTCGTGCGAAGTCGTAACTAGTGCTGATAACAAACTAAGAAAGAAGAAGGAGGAGCTAAGGGGCAATCGAACAGCATGATTGTGGTTTCAGTACATGGACATGGTGAAAGTATTGCGCAATTTTACTAGAGCAGAGAGGTGCGGGAACTGGGATCTGTATTTGGATAGCCTTAAACAGATGCTTCCGTATTATGCGGCAGCAGGGCACAACCTGTACGCAAAGTCTGCTCGTATTCATCTCCAGACTATGGTTGACCTGAAAGAAAACAACCCAGAGCTCTACTCAAGTTTCAAAATCGGTCAGTTTGTTATAAGAAGAGGCGATCGGTACTGGGCTGGATTGTCACCGGATCTAGTCATTGAGCAAGCTCTAATGCGCAGTTTGATGACAACAGGTGGACAAACTCGTGGACGGGGGATCACACAAACTCAGCGTCTAATATGGGTTTTTTCGATGCCGATCTATGCTGAAGTAAATGCCTCAATGCAAGGTTTGACTAGCCTGAGTTACTCAACAAGTAATCAACACGTCGAAACGCTCCAGTGGCGGATGAAGAGAGATACTGATGACATGGAGGCGGTCCTAGACTTTTTGCGAACCCTGATTCCGTTCAGAGAACAAGGAGGGCTCCTCAACATCGTTACCGGCGTAACTGCATCAGATAATGTAGATGAGGACACCGCGAAAGAAGTTGGAGCCCGAATTCTAGACGAAATGACTGGGAAGGCAGCTGATTCACTTCCGTTCCGGAAGAAAGACAAGGCTGTTACAATGGCATCCAAATCAGCTCTTAACATCGATGGTGAACCGGTTCATGTAGATCAAGGGCTTCTGTTCCAGCGCTTAGCTACAGTGGCGAAGCGGGAAGAATTCGATCTTCGAGACCTTTTGTCGTATGAGATTTGTACGTATCCCCCATCCCTTTTTGGATCCTATGAAGTTCTGCGTCCTGCCGACAAACCATCTCTGTCAAACGCAATTCGAAAGGCGTCAGCGGACCATTCGGATTAGCGCTTAGACTCGTGCCACTATGTCGTTGACGGTGGCTGGCTGCTCCAGAAATTGACTTGGCAACCCAACTCCACATTTGACTTCATTTGTCACGTCAAGTATGTCACCACTAGATTTGGAAAAGCTTCGGTAGTTTTTGATGGATGTGACAATGGTCCTTCGATGAAAGGTATGGCTCACCTCAAACGTTCCAGGGGTAAACAGTGCCCAGTGGTAGAATTCGCTGGTACAACAAAGTTAACAAGAAAGAAACAATAGTTCTTGCAAAACTGCACAAACAAGAAGCGGATATTTCTAGCGATAGGAGAAAAATTGTCCTCAGCAGGTTGTTCGGTACAACATGCCTCTGCTGACACGGATGTCCTGATTGCAACCCCAGCCATTCATAATGCAAGAACTCAGTTGACGTGTATCATCGGCAACGACACTGACCTTCTTATCCTTCTCCTCTATTATGTCACTGCCACCCACAAAGGCCTGTATTTCAGATCCGAGGCGAAAGCTTCAAATGAACATAAGCTATGGAATTGCTCCATCAAAGAAAAACTGAGGGAAATCTGTGGTGCAATTCTATTTCTGCACGCGTTCCTAGGCTGTGACACCACTTCAAGATTACAAGGAATTGGTAAATCTGTCGGATTGTCATTGTACCGGTCCAATCTGTCTTTCCTTGAGGCCGCTAAGGTCTTTATGGACTCAAAGGCTACGAAAGACGAGCTCATTGTAGCTGGTGAACAAGCTCTTTTGAGAATTTATAAAAGAAAGCCTGGAGAAACTCTAGTGTCCTTGAGACATCGTCTGTTCTTGGCCAAGCTCGCTTCCTCTTCCGCATTTGTCTGCCCTGATCGGATGCCTCCCACACCCTCAGCTGCGAAGTTCCATTCTTTTCGCGTGTATTTGCAGGTAATGGAATGGAAAAGCGAGGCTGCTGCGATGAAACCGAAAAACTGGGGATGGCGACTCTCTGCTGATAATTACATCCCAGTAATGACGGAGAAGAAACCAGCTCCCCAAAGTCTTCTTCAAATTATCCACTGCAAATGCAAATCAGGTTGCGATACGGCCAGATGCACTTGCCGTAAGAATGGCATGCCCTGCACACTTGCTTGTGGAGAGTGCATGGGAACAAGCTGTAATAAGTCTGAACCAACATCTCTAGAAGAAGAAGAATTTTAGTTTTTGCAATAACGGTGGTTGTGCTCTTTTGTAGTGCTCATTAATGAAATGATGATTCTCAATATTATGTGATCTAAAAATAATGATTATCAAAACTGTGATTTATATATAGACGTGTTAATGTTTTTGTTTTCCAACTGTAAAAGAAGCCGATAATAAGAATGATTTTTCAAGTTTCTATGCGTCTATGCCTATAGTTTCCCTTTTTCTGCAGTCTGGTCTTCACACAGTTGATTCTCATTGGATAACCAGGTTTCCAACGATTAGAGAAGCAACAAAGAGTGGGGTACTTCTCTGCTCCTTTAAATTGCCGTTTGAGATTTTCCTGTTTTGCTGTTTGAAGTATTTCAGGCTTCCATTGATCTGATCTTTCTAACACTTCGGAAGAAAAGCCATTTCCTTTATTTTTGCGATGGAGTTATTAAAACATTATTTATACTGTAATATAAGCTACAGACGTGTTACAATAAAAGAAACATCATTTTCGGTTTCAGCGAGTTGATTTATACCAGAATCGAGTCTCCGAACGTACCGAAATAACAAAAATCGAAAAAAGGATTTTTCACCCCTTTCACCCCTTTTAAGCAGCCCCAGAAGGTTTTTTCCGGTGGGCAATTTTAGCGGATTTTGGATATGTTTTTCTGCGATTTGTTCTGAACATTTTAGTGTAAACAAAGCTTCCCAAATGTCAAAAATGAGAAAACCTATTTTTTCGCCCCCTTCTACCCCCTTTAAGCAGCCCGAAAGGGTTTTCCCGGTGGGCGATTTTAGCGGATTCTGGATATGTTGTTCTGCGATTTTTTTGAACATTTTAGTGTAAACAAAGCTGCCCAAATGTCAAAAATGAAAAAACCTATTTTTTCACCCCCTTCCACCCCCTTTAAGCAGCCCCAGAGGGTTTTCCCGGTGGGCGATTTTAGCGGATTTTAGATATGTTGTTCAGCGATTTTTTTTGAACAGTTCAGCGTAGAAAAAAGCTTCCTAAATGTCAAAATGTAACCACAACCCTCCTCCCAGAGTCTGGGGGCAAGTGTTGTAAGCTATGTCCTGAGGGCATATAAGATTATATATAAGGGGTGGTCGCATAGACTTCAGAGATGGCTCGTTTGATTGGAAATTGAAAGTTCTATTTACCTTTTTAAGAGTGATCAAAAGTGATCGGAGTATCTACCCCCCCCCCATACCTTTTCTCCAAATAGATCCAATACAAATTTCGAGAACGCCATTTTGTTCAAAATAGTCCAAAATTCAAATTACTATAAATTAGGTGTTGAGAAATTCTTCGTAGCACCCGGGACAGAAATTGTAATTTATGTAAGTTTTAAGTTCTTAAGAATCGAAAGTGATCAAAAAGTAACAAGCCCTCCCCCTCGTTCCTTTTTTCTCCAAATACATATTACCAAAATTCTGAAATAGCCATTTTGTTCAAAATAGTCCAAAATTCAAATTACTATAACTTAGGGATTGAAAAATCTTTCTTAGCCCTCGGGGCAAGGATTGTAATTTATGTAAGTTGCCCATCATACTAATATATGGTTCTGTGGAAGGGGTGTTCGTATTAACTTTGGAGGGGGCTTATTCGATCGGAAATTGAAACTTCTAGCTCTTTTTTAAGAGTCAAAGCGATCAATGACCAACTAGCCCACGCCCCACTTTCCCAAAGGGTATCTGGCTAAAATTTGGAGACGGCCATTTTGTTCAAAATAGTTCAAAGGCCAAATAACTATGCTTCTGGTGTTCACGGTGTTTGGAGTTGTGTACTTCTAATGAATGGTGTCTTCAGTACAAACAAGAGCAATGTTACTGTGCGTTTTCCTAACAGTAAAAGCATCATTCTCTTACTTAAATAACCAATTCTCTTACTTAGAATTATCATTCTCTTACTTAAGTGGCTACAAAGTCCTACAAAATTAGTTTACCTTTTTTTTATTATAATAATTGGGAGAATAGAATTCAAACACATGTGAGAATTGGATTAGTGATTGGTTGTTAGACTGCGGTCGTTTTCAGGGAGTAGGGGTTATGTACTTTTAATGAATGGTATCTTCACTACAAAGAACAGTTTGGTTACTGTGCGTTTTCCTAACAGTAAAAGCATCATTCTCTTACTTAAATAACCAATTCTCTTACTTAGAATTATCATTCTCTTACTTAAGTGGCTACAAATTCTTCTAAATTAGTTTATCTTTTTTTTATTATTCTAATAACTGGGAGAACAGTATTCAAACTAGACCCCGGCGCCGCGCCAGTGGATCGACCGAACGCCGCCGACGAGAGGCCCGGTCAAACGCCACCGAAGTGTCGCAACGCCGCCGGCGCGCCGCCGGCAGAGGCGGCGACGTTCAGTCGACTTTAAATTAATTTTAAAGCAATTCTTTATTGCGTCAACCGCAAAGTCGGAGCTTTTCCTTCTCGTGTGGTTTAGTATATTGATTATCCTGATTAGAAATCAAGCAGGGCTTGCACTATCCCCTAATTTTTGGGTATTTCCCCGAAAATCTATGCTTCACCCTGAAAAAAAATTTGTTCCCCGAATCTCCAAAAATCACGCAATCACGGTGCCACCCTAGCAATTTATCACCAGTGAGTTTCCCTGGCAAATATTACTTTGCATACCATAATTCTTCATTACTCTCTTGTTCGTTAATTTTCGTCTCTTCGTTACTTTGCATAAAAACAAGACAGGTGCAATATGCAACTGCAAATATTGCAATATGCGCAGTTCTTCATATGTTGACAAAAAAATATCATCTTTACGAAATGATTTTAAATCATTTCGAATGCAGTTTTCCAATCGCTATTTCTTACATCATTCATAGTCAAGAATTTTATTTTCAAGTTGAATAGAATTATAGAACGCGTTCATTGCTATACAGCTTCTGCCTTCAGTTGGATTTTGAAATTGATAGCTGGCAGATTGTTTCTACAGCTGAATTGTAAGTTTGCAGAATTTGTTTTTCTTTTGCTGTTTTTAGATACGATTTTTTTAATGTTTAATACTCAAATGTTGAACGCCTGATAGAAAATACAATCTTCTTTCTGAAACATTTTTACCCCCCCCCCCACCCCAAAAAAAAAACCTTCTATTGAGACAAAATTTAGCTATAGACTAAGCTATGTACAAGGTTGGGGAATTAAAGATTGAAACGGAAGTTACCCCAAAAATATGATTCATAAATAAATTGTAAATTACTGCCTATAGGGGGGGGGTAGGGCCATTCATTTTTAAATGATAATACAACATTTTTTTTTTTATTGAAAGCAGAGATGCTAAAAAGATTATTTATTTCATTTGAAGTGGAGACAGAAGAAAATGATATCAAATTCCCTTGGAAACCATTGAAATATTTTGATAGACCCTGGGCCCATTATTGGGACTTGTTCATTGTCTTGGGTATTTTGCAATTTCTCATAGGCTACTGGCCTAATTTGGCTTTTGTGTGTGCTCCCTTTTAATTAGAGTCTTTGGATCTTATTGAATACTATGGCGAATCTATGACTCAGTTTTCCAATAATTTGAGGTATATCTGAATAATTTCGACTTTTTTGTTGTTGTCTTTGTACCCCTTTACACATACCCTCAATTTTTTTTTCAAGGAACACTAAGCTGTTTAACGTTATTTTGTGTGTTTGTTTGAACCATATAATCACCTAGTTAATTATTAAGTAAATTATTTTTCCAATGTAAAGCTGAGACGGTACCCTATCAAGGTGGTATCCAGAGGGGGGGGGGGGGGTATTACATATAAATGATAGTATCTCGAAATTTTTTTATTGAAAGCAGGGATGCCAAATCATTTTTTTTTAATTTAAAGCAGAGACGGCATCCTATTAAGGTGGTATCCAGAGGGGGGGGGTGAGCTATCATATTTAAATGATAATACCTCGATTTTGTTTTCGAAGAAGGGATGCCAATAAGTTAATTATTTTTTTTATTTAAAGCAGAGACGTTATCCTATCAAGATGGTATCCAGAGGGGGGTGGGCATAGGGAGTTATTATATTTAAGTGATAGTACCTTGATTTTTTTTTGTATTGAAAGCAGGGATGCCAAAAAGTTGAAAAGTTGACAAAAATTAACAAGATTTTCGTGAGTTATACTTGATACAGCACTTGTATGGTTTTATCTTCCAAACGGAAAGTTACATATGCGTCCAATCCGTTTTTTTTTTCTTATTGATGAAACGGGTTAACTTTGAAAACATTCAATCATAAGTACCAGGCAGATTCACACTAAAAGGAATTGGTGTGACGACAGCGATATCGACATCCCCACCTAATATTGCGCTCGAGTGACGATGGCACCCTTGGTCCAGTGCCCAAGTCACACTAAAATGCCAGGTCATAATAAAAGCTTTCAATTCGGGAGGTTCAAGGGGGAGTCTTTGACAGTCTTATGACCTCAGGGTACTAGATGTTGCAACGTTCTTACGTATCTACAGTGGTTTAAAAAATTCGATCACCCCACAAATGATTACCAAAAATATGCACAAATATAACAAATGTAACGTTGGAATATTATACCACTTTTTTCAAAACTTTGAAGAAAAGCAAAAAAGACTAAATGCCCCTAACTACGCTTGAAAGCTATTTTAAAAAGAAACTCTTTGGAGATTTCCATGGATATGACTATAGCAGAAGCTTCGAGCCTGGGTGGGGATCAAAGAGGAGTCTTTGAGTATTTTGACCACACGTGACTTATTGTTGCGACTTTCTTAAATTTGGTAATTTTTGTGAGCATTTGGAAATCAAAGCTTAAACTCAATAACTGATACTAAGTGTCCTAACATTTTGCTTGGATTAAAAGTGACGAACTAGGAAGAAAATCTCAACATCTTCCTGGAGCTACTTCAGTCTGCATATTATTTCATTTAATTACATCTAAAACGGACGAGCTTTTCATTTTTTACCTAAGAAAATAGCTGGGCACTTCATTTTTCTTTATACCGAATAAACCATTAAGTGTTTTTTGTTTCATTGTAATTGAAGTGTTCTCATGTGAAATGTTTATAATGTATTTTTCAATTTGATAAATTTACTCCTTCTAGATGCAGTTTATAATTTGACTGATTTTAGGTATTTATTAGTTTATAATTTGGAATGAATCCTCAAAAGAAAAAAAATGAATAATATTCAAAAGAGCAGCCAAAAGCAATAAAAAAGCAGCAGTTCAGCCTTAGCCTACATGACATATATTCTATAAAGAAGCCAAAAAAACTTTAACATGCCATTTTTTTTTAAATTGTTATTAAAAACCAGTTTTTAATACAAGAAGGCTTTTTAGGAATCCAAAAGAGCGAAAAAAAACAATAAATATCAAAGTCGCCCATTTCAACTGTTTTAAAGGTGAAAGAACAGATATAGGCAAAGGGCATTATGAAAAAATTAAGCTTCTAAGTTCAAATTTATATTCAAAGTTTTTACCCAGATAACTGACGAATTTTGTGATACGGTATTTGAAGTTTTGTATGCAGTAATGCTTGATAAAAAAAACTACCAATTTTGATAATTATTTATGTTAAGAATACATAGCTGATAGATACTTCAACTACTCGCATTATGCAAGGGTTCTGAAACGCCAAAGCCATTTCGTTTCTACCAGATTTCTACTTCTCTTGATGAATAACGAAGAAGATCAGTTTCCAGTCAGCGACTTGTGAATTTTTGAACTCATGAATAGGCTCGAATCTGTTGTAAATTTAAGCTGTGATTTGAGAAAGACTGATGAAAAAATTAATGTTTGCGGTCAACATTAATCACGCCGGCGGCGCGCCGCCGATATCTTACCAGTCTCGCGCCACCGACATCTTACCGGCGGCGCGGCAGTGTGCTGTTTTTGCCCCGCCGCCACCGGTCTTCCCTCATCGGCGTGGCGCCGGGGTCTAATTCAAACACAAGTGAGAATTGGATTAGTGATTCATTGTTAGACTACGGTTGTTTCCAGGGAGTAGGGGCTATGTACTTCTACTGAATCGTGTCTTCACTACAAACAAGAGCATGGTTACTGTTCGTTTATCTAAAGGTAAAAGTACAAGGCCTACTGCGTATTTGGTGCTTTACTAAAAGGAATTTTATTACAAATGTTTTCTTTGTTCTTATTACAACATTGAAAATAAAATGAAAATTGTAGTGAAACCAGACCAGGATTTACCAATAGGCCCACTAAGCACTGTGACTTTCACTATTCCCGACATTTTGGGGATTTTCCCGAAAATCTTGCAAAAACGGAGCGGCAAAAGCGCTTGAGCCAAGAGGCGCCAAAGCTTTAAATCCGGCCTGGGTGAAACAATTCTTGAGCTGGTGAGCTTTAAGTTATTAGTTCTCACAAAAAATGTTATTTTATTTTGGAATAAAAATTATCTTGAAATAGGGAATTTTGAAAAACTTGAAACTTTGGCAATCAAAAACGAACAGAAATTAATTAAAAAAAAACTTTCCAACAAAGAATTTTTCTAAAGAAAAGTAAAGGCCATATGAAACTTCAGATTAAAAGAAATAGAAACCTACAGTAACTCAAACTTAAAACAAATAGAAATTTCTGTTAAAGAATAAATTAAATCCAAAAAAAGAAATTAAATAAAAATCACAGAAAAAAAATACATTAGCTACTAATATAAGTGAATAAATAAACCTAAAACTATTAAAGCTTAAGCTGAATATTCAAATCAAGCTTAAAACGAGCAAAAATATTTTGCTATTGAGGCATGAATGAAACCCAAAACGGACAGTAATTAAATAAACAATCATAGCAAACAAACAAACAATAGTTACTAATATAAATGAGTAAATAAATCTTAAAACGAGTGAAATTAAATTGAATATGCAAATCCAGCTTGAAACGAATAAAAATCTCTATAAATATGAGTTTGGGTTCAGCCTCCTTCTTTCACTGTAAGAGTTTAAAACCTACTGCGTCACTGGCGCATTACTGAAAACGAATTATGTTACAAATATCTTGTTTTGTACTTACTACAACATTGAAAATCAACATAAAAGTACAGTAAAATTAAATTTTGATCTGATGAGCTTTTAGCAATTAATATATCAAATATTTAGTTTAATTTTATTATTTCATTCCAACACTGTTCAAAATAAACATAGCTTCACTGCAAACAAGAGTTTGGATATTGCCCCCTTCCCTAACTGTAAAAGTTTAAAGCCTACAACGTCATTGGTG
The DNA here is from genome assembly GCA_027921565.1 of Artemia sinica. NCBI lineage: Eukaryota > Metazoa > Arthropoda > Branchiopoda > Anostraca > Artemiidae > Artemia > Artemia sinica. Next base: position 52,327,738 of record CM051259.1, on the reverse strand, counting down.
CTTCACTGAAAAAGAATTATATTACAAATATTTACTTTTCCAGTTATTACTACTAACTACTACTAACAACTCATCGCAGCACCAAGCCGCCTGAGGCCAACACAGCTACGCACGCTCCTCCTCCACCCCAATCTATTCAAAGCCTCCCTTTTTACACCCGCCCACGAAGTTCCCATTTCCTTTAAATCTTTCTTTATGACGCCTCCCACCCCAGACGGGGACGACCTGCTCTCCGTTTAGCCCTAGATGGTTGGCCGAAAAGAACAATCTTTGGCAATCTGTCATCCTTCATCCGCACAACATGCCCTAACCACCTCAACCTTTCTTTCATTATAGACCTAGAAAGCGGTATTGAACCACATTTTTCGTATAGCCTATTGTTTGAAATACGGTCAGTCAGCCGGGTACCCAGAACAATCCTTAAGCAATTTCTCTGGAAAACATCTAGCAAATCTTCATCCGCTTTTCGAAGCGTCCATGCTTCAGAGCCATATTTGACCACTGTCATCACTGTAACTTCTAAGGTTCTAATCTTGGTTTGCAGACTTATCTTCCTATTCTTCCAGACTTTTTTTAACTGTGAAAAAACACCCTGAGCCTTGGCTATTCTATTTTTAACATCTTCACTGCTCCACCCTCTTTACTAATAATTTCCAAGGTACGTGAAGCTGCCCACCTGATCAATATTTTCATTACCCAACGTTACCTTTTCATCTTCACTTATTCCTAGCCTTAGTGACTTAGTCTTCCTAACATTAATTTTCAAACCAATACTAGCACCCTGAATTCGCAAAACCTCTAAAACTTCATTCATTTTGCTCACACTTTCATCTAGGATGCTTAAATCATCAGCATAATCCAAGTCTAGGAGACTTTTTCCTCCCCATTTGATTCCGTGGTCTCCCATTGCCTTTCCTGTGCTCCTTAAAACAAAGTCCATCAAAATAATCCATATAAAGGGGGATAGAACACAACCCTGCTTAACTCCTGATTTAATACAAAACCAGCTGCTAACCTCATTTCCTACTTTAACCGCAGCAGTGTTATTCTCGTACATAGCACTAATTACTTTAATGTATTTGTCTGGTATACCATACAAGGATAAAACCTTTACTAAAGCTCCTCTATCAACAGAATCGAACGCTTGCTCATAATCTATAAAACTGAGGACCAAAGGTGTTTGAAAACTTAGGCACTTCTCAATTATTAGCCTAAGAGTGAAAATTTGGTCAACACATCCTCTACCTTTTCTAAAACCGCACTGCTCTTCTCTTAAAACTTTGTCTACAGCATCTCTCAGTCTAAAACTCAGTCTAAAACTGGTGATCTTTCAACAATTAATAGCACTATATATCAAATATTCAGTTTGATTTCATTTGTACTTTTCAAAACTGTCCAAGACACATACAGTTTTCAGTAAAGCGCCAATGACGCAGTAGGTCTTAGACTTTTGCAGTGATTGCTTAAAAAAAACAAAAACTTTCTGAAAAAGAAGTTTTTCACAGAAAAGTAAAGGACACTTTAAACTTAGGATCAGCAGATTAGACCAAGGCAATTCGTATCGAAGGAGTTGTCGTAGAAACTTGGAAAAGCGCTCATTCGATTGGAAATTGCAATGGCTAGTGCCCTTTTTAATAGTCGAAAGCGATTGGAAGGCAACAACGCCGCTTCCACAACCACCATTTCCCCAAACACTTCCAATCAAAAGTTTGAGATAGCCATTTTGTTCAGCGTAGTTGATTTCCAGATCGAAATTATGTTTTTGAGGAAGACACTCCCCCACAGTCCTCCAAAAAGCACTTCAAAAAGGGCTCATGCAATTGGAAATTCAAAGGGCTAGTGCCCTTTCTAATAGTCGAAAGTATTAGACTCACGCCCACCTTTTCCCCAAAAACATCGAATCACAGTTTTGAAATATTCATTTTGTTCAACGTAGTTGAACGTTCTGAAAATTAGGTTTTCTAAGATTAGAACCCCCCCCCCCACAGTCCTCATGTCAAGGGTTGAAGTTATGCCCTGGGGGGGCATATAAGGTTTTTATAGAAAGTGTTGTCGTAGAAACTTCAAAAAGGGCTCATTTGATTGGAAATTTGAATTGGCTAGTGCCCTTTTTAATAGTCGAAAGTGATTGGAAGACAACTAACATCCCTTCCACGCCGACCTTTTCCCCAAACACATCCTATCAAAATTTTTAGATAGCCTTTTGTTCAACATAGTTAAAAGTTTTAGAAATTAGGTCTTTGAGGATGATAGCCCCCTCAGAGCCCTCGGGGCAAGGGTTGTAAGTTATGCCCTGGGGGCATATAAGGTTTTTATAGATTGTGATGTTATAGAAACTTCAAAAAGGGCTCATTTGATTGGAAATTAGAAGGGCTTGTGCCCTTTTTAATAGTCAAAAGTGATTGGAGGGTAACTAATACCCCTCTCACACCCACAATTTCCCAAAACACATCCAATCAAAATTTTGAGATAGCCATTTTGTTCGACGTAGTTAAAAAGTCTGGAAATTATGTTTTTGAGGATGACACTGCCCCCCGAGTTCTCAGGGTAAGGGTTGTAAGTCATGCCCTCGGGGCATATATGTTTTGTTTTTATATAGAAAGCGTTGTCGTAGAAACTTAAAAAAGGGCTCATTCGATTGGAAATTAGAAGGGCTTGTGCCCTTTTTAATAGTCAAAAGTGATTGGAGGGTAACTAACACTCCTCTCACACCCATAATTTTCCAAAACACATCCAATCAAAATTTTGAGATAGCCATTTTGTTCGGCGTAGTTAAAAAGTCCGGAAATTATGTTTTTAAGATGACACTCTCCCCACAGTTCTCGGGGCAGGGGTTGTAAGTCATGCCCTGGGGGCATATAAGGTTTTTTTTTATAGAAAGCGTTGTCGTAGAACTTCAAAAAGGAAGCATTCGGTTGGATATTAAAACGGCTAGTGCACTTTTTGATAATCGAAAATGATTGAAGGACAAGTAACCCCCCTCTCACACCCACTATTTCCCCAAACACATCCAATCAAAATTTGAGATAGGCATTTGATTCAACGTAGTTGAAAGGTCCGGAAATTGCGTCTTTGAGGATGACAATCCCCTTACAGCCCTCAGGGCAGGGGTTGTAAATTATGCCCTGGGAAATAAGGTTTTATAGAAAGCGTTGTCGTAGAAACTCCAAAATGGGCTCATTCGATTGAAAATTGAAAGGGCTGGTGCTCTTTTTAATAGTCAGAAGTGATTGGAGGCAGCTAACCCCCCTCTCACACCCACTATTTCCCCAAACACATCCAATCAAAATTTTGAGATAGTAATTTTGTTCAACGTAGTTGAAAGTTCTGGAAATTAGGTCTTTGAGGATGATACCCTCCCCCCCCCCATTCCTCAGGGCAAGGGTTGTAACTTATGTCGTGGGGGCATATACGGTTTTTATTGAAAGCGTTGTTGTAGAAACTTCAAAAGGGCTCATTCGATTGGAAATTGAAAGGGCTAGTGCCCTTTTTAGTAGTTGAAAGTAACTGGAGAGCAACTAACGCCCTTCTCACGCCCACCATTTCCCCAAACATATCCAATCACAATTTTGAGATAGCCATTTTGTTTAACGCAGTTAAAAGTTCTGGAAATTAGGTCTTTGAGGATGACGACCCCCTAACAGCCCTTAGGGCAAGGGTTGTAATTTATGCCCTAGGGGCATATAAGGTGTTTATAGAAAGCTGTGTTGTAGAAACTCAATAAGGGCTCATTTGATTGAAATTGAAAGGGCTAGCGCCCTTTTTAATAGCCGGAAAGTGATCGGAAGGCTAGACATTTTTATAATAATGTACCCGATGTGGGTACAATGTATAATTATTTTTGTTTGTTAAGACCAGGGCACTTCGCATCGAAGGATTTGTCCTAGGAACTTCGAAAAGGGCTCATTCGATTGAAAATAGAAAGGGCTAATGCCCCTTTTACAATTCAAAATTGATTGGAGGGCAACTAATTCCTCTCCCACGCCCACCCTCCCATTTGCCCATTATGTTTAAAAGCTAAATGTTGCCTTAAGATTAAATCAAAATGCACTGTGTTAATGCTAATTCCCAATAAGGCATCTAACAGTATCCCAAGAAGTACTGAGGGTATTATATTCAAACTTTCGGTGCTACTTCTTCTTTTTAAACTTAACCAGATCAAAATAGGGTTAGTGTATCCAAGCTATCAAAGAAAGTAAACAGATTTTTTTTGCGAATGGTATCAAGTTTTCTTTTTCAGGTCAACTAGAGGAGGTATGAAACTAAATTAAACACTACTATTTGTGTGCAGATTTTTAAAAAGGTGTATGTTGTTAAAAATTGCTGAAAATTTTTCTCGAGCATACAAATAGCAGGCCAAACTATAAGGTCTAAAAAACAAAAAGATTAAAGGTATTATTTTCTCTTTCCCTGAAAAGACTGTGTCAATTTAAAGCGAACAGAAATTAATTGAAAAAACTTTTTCCACAAAATGAGTTTTTCAAAGAAAAGTAAAGAACTCCATTAAACCAAAAATGAGCAAAATTAAAATAAAATAACCCAGTACGAACAGAAATTACAATGAATAACCGAGTCAAACTCAAAACGAGCAGAAATTAATATGAGTAGGGCTCAAAACCCCTATGCCCTCCCAAGGCCAGAAAATAACTTGCACTTTACCAAAAAATACAAATGAATGTTAATTGTCAGTTTAATATACATATACTGATATTTAGTAGTCAAAATGTTAATATTATTTGATTTATTAAAGTTAAAAAAGTAAAAACATTTATATTTTTTCAGTAAAGTGCAAATTATGTTCTGGCCTTGGAAAGGCATAGGGGTTTTGAGCCCTACTCATGTTAATTTCTGCTCGTTTTGAGCTTGAATCGGTTATTTATTGTAATTTCTGCTCGTTTTGGGTTTTAGTTATTTATCGGTGCATGTTTGTGGTAGTTTCACGCTTGGTAGATTATTTGATTTTATTTTTGCTCATTTTCGGTTCGATGGAGTTCTTTCATTTTCTTTGAAAAACTTATTTTGTGGAAACATTTTTATTAATTAATTACTATCAAAGAATAGATGAAACCGAAAACGAACAGAAATTAAATAAACAATCATAGCAGAAAAACATACAACAAGTTATAATATAAATGAATATATAAATCTTAAAGCGAGTAATGCTTAAATTGAATACGCAAATCAAGTTTAAAACGAAAAAAAATTGCTATTGAAGTATAAATGAAACCCAAAACGAACAGAAATTAAATAAACAATCAATGCAAACAAATATACAATAGATACTAATGTAAATGAATAAATGAATCTTAAAACGAGTGAAACTTAAATTGAATATGCAAATCAAGCTTGAAACGAACAAAAATCACTACAAAAAAGAGTTTGGATATCGCCTCCTTGTCTCGCTGTAGAAGTCTAAAACCTACTGCGTCATTGGCGCTTTACTGAAAACGAATTGTCTTACAAATATTTTCTTTTGTACTTAATATTAAAATAAACGTAAAAATTAAAGTAAAATTTTGAACTGATGAGCTTTCAGCAATTAATACCATTATACATCAAATATTGACTTTAATTTATTAGTTCTTTCTAAAATTGTTCAAGACGAATATAGTTTCATTACAATGAAGAGTTTGGATACTGCTCCCTTCCTTAACCGTAAAAACATAAAGTCTACTGCGTCATTGGCGCTTTAGAGATTACGAATTATATTACAAATATTTTCTTTTCCAGTTTATACAGTATTAAAAATGAAAATAGAATTACTGTGAAATAAAATCTTGAACTGACGGATCTTTTAACAATTAGTATCATTATATATCAAATATTGAATTTGATTTTGTTTATACTTTCCAAGACTGTTCAAGACACATATAGTTTTCAGTAAAGTGCCAATGACGAAGTAGGTTTTACACTTTTACAGTGAGAGAAGGAGGCGATACCCAAACTCTTGTTAGTAGTGATTTTTGTTCGTTTCAAGTTTGATTTTCATATTCAATTGAAGTTTCACTCGTTTTGAAATTTATTGATTCATTTGCATTAATATCTTTGGTATATTTGTTTTCATTGATTGTTTATTTAATTTCTGTTCGTTCTGGGTTTCATTTATACTTCAATAGCAAAAAAAATTTTTTGTTTCAAGCGTGATTTGCATATTCAATTTAAGCATCACTCGCTTTAAGATTTGCTTATTTGTTTATATTATTACTTTTTGTTTGTTATTTTGCTATGATTGTTTATTTAATTCTGTTCGTTTTGCGTTTAATTTATTCTTTAATAGTAATTTCTGGTCGCTTTGAGTTTGAATTTTAACAGGTATTTGTATCTGCTGATCTTAAGTTTAAAATAGCCTTTACTTTTCTTTGAAAAACTTCTTTTTCTGAAAGTTTCTTTAAATTAATTTTTGTTCGTTTTTGATGGCAAAAAGTTTCAAGTTTTTAAAAATTCCTTATTTCAAAATCAAACTTTTTTTCAAAATCGAATGTTAATCAAAGTATCAAAAACTAGTATCAAAGTGACAACGTCAAAGTAAAAAAAATGTGATTGTGTCAACCTCGGAGTTTTTATTACCTGATGTTTGAACTATTTAAAAAAAATTGCTATCTCAAAATTTTTATCGGATAGGATTGGGGAAAAAAGGGCGTGTGGGAGGGGGATAATTGCTCTTCAACCTCTTCTGACCCTTTAAAGGTGAACTAGAACTTTCCATTTTCAATCAAATGAGCCCTCTCTGAAGTTTATTCGAGCATTCCTTCTTTAAGAACCATATATGCCCCAGGGCATAACAACGCCTATTACCGGGCCCTGGGGGGTTGTGTCGACCCTGGAGTTTTAATATCTGATGTTTGAACTATTTTTAACGAAATGGCCATCTCAAAATTTTAATTGGATGGGTTTGGGGAAAAAAAGGCGTGGAGGAGGGAGGGGCTATTTTTCCTCCGATCTCTTTTGACTCTGAGAAAGTGAACTAGAACTTTTAATTTTCAATCAAATGAGCCCTCTCTGAAGTTTATTCCAACATTCGTTTCATATGAACCATATACAGCCTCAGGACATATCTTGCAACGCCTGTCCCCCGGGCCATGGGGGTTTTGTCGACACCGGGCTTTTAGTTATCTGACCTTCGAACTATTTTTAAAAACATGGCTTTCTCAAAATTTGTATCAGATGGGTTTGGGGAAAAAGGGCATGGGGGAGGGGCTATTTGCCCTCCGATCTCTTTTGCCTCTTAAAAATAGAACTAAAACTTTCAATTTCCATTCAAATGAGCCTTCTCTGAAGTTTATGCGAGCATCCCTCCCGTAAGAACCATATATGCCCCCAGGACCTAACTTGCAACGGCTGCCCCCGGACCCTGGGGGAATGTGTCCACACCAGAGTTTTTGTTATCTGACTTTTGAGCTATTTTAAAAAAATGGCTATATCAAAATTTTATCCAATGCATTTGGGGGGAAAAGGGCGTGCAGAGGAGGGGAGGCTAGGTGACCTCCAATCTCTTTTGACTCTTAAAAAGTGAACTAAAACTTTCAATTTCCAATAAAATGATCCTTCTTTGAAGTTCATACGAGCATGCCTTCCATAAGAACAATACATGCCCCCAGGGCATAACTTAAAGCGCTTGCCCCGGGCCCTGGGGGGTTGTGTCGACACCGGAGTTTTAGTTATATGATCTTCGAACAATTTTTAACAAAATGGCTGTCTCAAAATTTTTGCCGGATGCATTTGGGAAAGACAGGGCAGGGAAGGGGGGGGGGCTGGTTACCCTCAGATCTCTTTTGACTCTTAAAAGTGAACTAGAACTTTCAATTACCAATTAAATGAGTCCTCGCTGAAGTTTTTACGAGCATTCCTTCCATATGAACTATATACGCCCCCAGGGCATAACTTACGACGCCTGCCCCTGGGCCCTAGGGGGGGGGGTGTCGACACTGGAGTTTTTGTTACATTATCTTTGAACTATTTGTAACAAAATGGCTGTCTCAAAGTTTTTATCGGACACATTTGGGAAAAAAGGGTGGGGGGGGGGCTAGTTGCTCTCCAATCACTTTTGACTCTCAAAAAGGGCACTAGAACTCTTAATTTCCAATCAAATGATTCCATTCGAAGTTTATGCAATGACCCCTTCTATATGAAGTGCCTCTGGGAAAAATATAAATAAATAATAAAAATAAAATATTGGAGCCGTATGGCCTTTACTATAGGCAACGCTATAGCGTTGCCTCGTAAGGAAGAGGCAGAGCCCAAGCTCCTGTTTGTAGAGATTGTTGTTCGTTTTAACCTGGATTTGCATATTCAATTTAAGTTTCGCTCCTTTTAAAATTTATTTACTCATTTTTATTAGTAATGAAAGCGGGCAAACCCCTTTATGTACGTAATGATTTATGTTCATTTTAAGTTTTAATGTTGCTCCTTGGTTTCAGTTGAAAAAACTTGTTGTTTTTTATTTTATTTCCAATCATTTTTTTTAAATAACGCCAGGATATCTGGCTCCATCTCCACGGATAAATATCCCTCCCGCAAAGAAATATCCTCTGGACAATTCAATCCTGGCGAAAATTTACCCCGGACAATTATCCTTCACATCTCCACGCGTAAAATTGAAGCGGTTAAGAGAAAGCAAAATATATAAAGAAATTTTGTATAGAAATTCTGGCAAATTCACCCAGTGAAAAATTTTTCCTGAGAAGTTCACCACTGGAAAATTCCCTCTCCATGGAAAATTCTTCCAGCGCAAAATCCTCCGACCAAATCCTCCCTACCCACCCAAAAAATATATGAATACTTCCAATAACAAATACTGTACGTAAATAAATGACAAATTTTATAACTTAAAAACCTTTCCCCAGGGGCTGTAGGGGGTAATTTTGTCTCCGAAGACATTGTTATTGAGCCTTGCAACTATGCTGAACAAAATAGCTATCTCAAAATTTTGATCGAATAATTTCGAGAACAAAGTGGCGTGGTGGGGGCCTAATTGCCCTCCATTTTTTTGGTCACTTGAAAAGGGCACTAGAACTTTTCATTTCCGTTAGGATAAGCTCTCTCCCGACGTTCTAGGCCCACTGGGTCTATATGATCACACAAGGAGCAAAAAAATAAATAAACACGCATCTGTGATCTTTCTTTCGGCAAAAATTACAAAATTCCACATTTTTGTAGATATGAGCTTGAAACCTCTACAGTAGAATTCTTTGATACGGTGGATCTGCTTATTTGATTTTCATTAAAATTCTATGACTTCTAGGGGGGTCTTTAGCCCTTTTTTCGAAAATTGGACAAATTTTCTCAGGCTCGTAGCTTTTGATGGGTAAGAGCAAACTAATGAAACTTATATATTTGGAATCAACATAATAGTTCAATTCTTTTGATATGTCTATTGGTATCAAATTTCCGTTTTTAAGAGTTTCACTTACTATTGAGCAGGGTCGCTCCTTACTTAAGGTTCGTTTCCCCGAACTGTTTGATTACCCATCAATATCCAAACAGAGATCATTGAAATACTGATCGTTTTTTCTGCATTACCAGAAGTATTGTATTCATAATACTTTACAGTGTCATGAAATGTAACTAAACAAACAGAAAAGGTTTTTCAACTAAAGTAAGGACTACTCTGTACATAAAGGGGACTGCCCCCTTCTCTACACCTTGCAAATCAAACAAAAGTTTTTTAGTGATCTCTTTTCTTCCAATTGCAAATTTTCTTTTAATATTTGGACCAAAGACAAACTTCACAGCAAAGAGTAAGGAGCTAAAGAGGAGACAGCCCCTTCATATAAAGAATAATCTGTTCAAATAGGTTTCAAATATGTTCCTTGATTCTGTTGAAATGCTCTTTTTTTATTCTATTTCTGATTGTTTTCCAAATCATACCCAGGCCTAACCAAGATGTAATTTGAGGTACCGGTCTCTGGTTAATTGCTTTTATATTGTGTACATCAATAACTGTACGTCGCTTAGTACCGTCCTACGTTTAAATTTGTAATTCCAATTCTGGATAAATTTGAACACACTTAAAAAATTTGCGACGAATAGTAATTCTGGCAAAAAGTCCTTGTTAATATTTCGGTTGGATGAAACGGAGTATTATTGTTTGTATGGATGGAAATTCTGTGAGACTTTTGATCTTCTACATTACTGAATCCATCGCAACCTCTACAATTCTATTTTTCTTATCGATAAATACATTACATACATTTGTTTAAATACATTGAAATACTTCATATAAATAGAAAAAGGAAAATATTACCATTTAAAATTGTTGAGACTTACGATCTTCTACATAGCTAAAGCCATTACAACCTCTAAAATAGGATTTTCTTATCGATAATACATTGCATACATTTGTTTAAATACATTGAAGTACTTCATATAAATAGAAAAAGAAAAAATATTACCATTTTAAATTGCTGAAAACTAAGCTCCTAGCAGTATTTGCCACCCCAAAGAGATTTGCTGGCGGGGCTATGATGGCCTGCCTTGCCTTTTCTACCTCTGTGCTGGTTAATATGAGAATGTAATATTTTAGCTGTATAGAGAAACATTTAAATTAATTCCTACTCCCCCTACCTCTTTCAACATTTATCTGAATCCTCAAGAAGAGTAAGCAGTTTGTCCATCAAATGTACTTTTTTAGGAATCTACCCTATCCCCACCTAAGCAATGACTCATTATAGCTTACACGCAATTACAGATCGCCAGACGTAGTATAATTCATTACAAATAAAGCGAATCAACTTCGTTGAATCTAGTACTGCCATCGTGTGGCATTACTTCTTTTAACTGGGAAATGGCGGAAAATGGCAGAAAACAAGACTTTCCCCTGGCCCAACCTGTATGGTCACTTAAAAAAGAGCTTTAAATTTACGTTTCAATGAGCTCCCTCCCAATTATCTTGAACCTTCGGTTTGATAAAATCACCCCTGTGAAAAAGTAAAACAAATAAACATGCATCGTCGATGTTTTATTTTCTGAAAAACAATACGAAACTCCACATTTTGAAGATTGGAGCTTGAAGAATCTATGGTAGGGTTCTCTGATATGATGTATCTAATGAAGGGATTTTCAATACGATAGTTTGCTTTTTGTACTGTTTCCTCTTTTTTCAAAAATCAGGCAAATTTTCTTAGATATTTAGTTTTGGGTGGGTAACAATACACCCAGAATTTTATATATTTGGAATCAGCATAAAAAGCTAATACTGCCGGTTTAGCAATTGTCATGAGAATTCCGTTTTTAGTTTTGGTGAATATTGGCCCAAGTTACTTTTTATTTCCAGTTTTTTATCATAAACTATTTGATAAGATTCTCCTGTGACGATATTTTTTTTGAGCCTGTTCATTCTATTTAGTTGAACAGGATAATAAAAAGAAAGAGGATCAATTTGACAACTGGATGGCAAGTTTAAATTTTGTTTTTCTTTTGCTATTCTATTTTTTAATGTCTGAATATATAAGGGTTTTAAGTTCGAGGGGGAGAATTGTCCTGTTATGAAAGAGGTAGATTTTAGATGGGCGTTATAAAATCAAAACGTGGTATCTATGCAGCAGGATGATTTTTGAGATTTGAGAGAAACTTTCAGGAACAGTTGAATACTAAACTTCAGAGTTTAAAATTTGATAATGTGGAAGATGGTTGGAATAATTTTAGAAAATAATTTGTGAAGTTGCTGAAGGTGTATTAGGGAGAAAGCTAGAACTGCAGCTAAGAATATTAGTGGAAAAAGCTTATGTTTAATAGAAAGGACTTGTACAAGAATTATCTGAGTGATAGATCGTATAAAACAAAAGAAATGTAAAGAAAGTGGAGAAAGCATTAAATATGAACTAAGGAGGTGTGAAGTGGAGGCCATGGATAAAATTGCCGAGGATCTGGAAGATGCAGCTAGACGTCATAATAGTAAAATATTGTACTGGCACATTAACAAATTGAGAGGGATTAGTCAATCCGGATTTGGCCCAGTTAAAGATAGGAATGGGGTCACAATTAGCGATAAGGAAAAAAACTAAAGAGAGATGGGCCGAACATTTTCAGAATTTGCTTAACCGAGATAGAGTTGCAGGAAAAAAATATAGAGGAAAATGAAACGTTTGTGATACCTTGGATGTGAAGGAAGATTGTTTTGTGAGGAGGAATTAGCGACAGTACTAAAAGGATTAAAGAATAATAAGGCTCCAGGTGCTGATAGGGTGGTAATGAGTTTCTTAAATATGGTGGCTCTGAGGTTAGAAATAAGTTACTGAAGACTATGAATATGATTTTTGAAAAAGGGAAGTACCTAACGATTTTAGGAAAACCTTGATTAAGCCACTTTATGAGAAAGGTGATAAAAGTGAGTGTGGTAATTATCGAGGCATTAGTCTGGTCTCTGTAGGTAGTAAAATTACTTAGTAATATGATACTTTTTAGACTGAAGAGATGCCGTAGACAAAGTTTTAAAAGAAGAGCAGTGCGGTTTTTAGAAAAGATAGAGGATGTGTCGACCAAATTTTCACTCTTAGGCTAATAATTGAGAAGTGCCTGAGTTTTCAAACACCTTTGGTCCTCAGTTTTATAGATTATGAGCGAGCGTTCGATTCTGTTGATAGAAGAGCTTTAGTAAAAGGTTTTATCCTTGTATGGTATACCAGACAAACACATTAAAGTGATTAGTGCTATGTACGAGAATAACACTGCTGCGGTTAAGGTAGAAAATGAGGTTAGCAGCTGGATTTTGTATTAAATCAGGAGTTAAGCAGGGTTGTGTTCTATCCCCCGTTGTATGGATTATTTTGATGGACTTTGTTTTAAGGAGCACAGGAAAGGCAATGGGGGACTACGGAATCAAATGGGGAGGAAAAAAGTCTCCTGGACTTGGATTATGCTGATGACTTAAGCATCCTAGATGAAAGTGTGAGCAAAATGATTGAATTTTTAGAGGTTTTGCGAGTTCAGGGTGCTAGAATTGGTTTGAAAATTAATGTTAGGAAGACTAAGTCACTAAGGCTAGGAACAAGTGAAGATGAAAAGGTGACGTTGGGTAATGAAAAGATTGATCAGGTGGGCAGCTTCACTTACCTTGGTAGTATTATTAGTAAAGATGGTGGGAGCAGTGAAGATTTTAAATATAGAATGGCCAAGGCTCAGGGTGTTTATTGAAATTTAAAAAAAAGTCTGGAAGAATGGGAAGATAAGTCTGCAAACCAAGATTAGAATATTAGAAGTTACAGTGATGACAGTGGTCAAATATGGCACTGAAGCATGGACGCTCCGAAAAGCGGATGAAGATTGCTAGATGTTTTCCAAAGAAATTGCTTAAGGATTGTTCTGGGTACCCGGCTGACTGACTGTATTTCAAACAATAGGCTTACGAAAAATGTGGTTCAATACCGCTCTCTAGGGCTATAATGAAAGAAAGGTTGAGGTGGCTAGGGCACGTTGTGCGGATGAAGGATGAAAGATTGCCGAAGATTGTTCTTTTCGGCCAACCATCTAGGGCTAAACGGAAAGCAGTTCGTCCCCGTCTGGGGTGGAAGGACGCCATAAAGAAAGATTCAAAGGAAATGGGAATTTCGTGGGCGGGTGTAAAAAGGGAGGCTTTGAATAGATTGGGGTGGAGGGGGAGCATCGCGTAGCTGTGTTGGCCTCAGGCGGCTTGGTGCTGCGGTTAGTTGTTAGTAGTAGTAGTAGTAGTAGTCTACTCCTTCTGTAAACTATTCTTAGGCGTGGGAATTGCATAAAGACAAGCCTACATCTGTTATAATCTGCAGAAGCAGTACATCTTTCTGTAATTTTGGTTTGAGTTTGATTTTATTTTAAGATTCAATGCATACTAATTAAATATATTATTAATTAAATAATTTGATCTCTTTGCCCAGAATCCTTGTCGTTTAAAATTTACTGTATTTTGTTTCATTTTGAAAGCAATTTAATTGCTCTTTTTATTTGAGAGTTTTTTCCAAAAAGTATTTAAAAATTTTCTTACTTCTACAGAAAAATATCATGAAATATATTCCCTGTCACCCAGCCACATCTGCTATTTTGGTGTCTGCCCCCCTGGGAGATTTTCTGCCGGCACCCTTGCAAGGATTAGTTGGGCTGAGTCTGGGCAGACAAAAAAGTTTTTCTTCCCAAACATGGATTCAACCATGTTAGGTGAGGATATTTGTGTTCAAGTTGTTTCTGCGTCTCGGGATCCTTTTTCAGTCCCATTTTTGGCCTGATCAATCATATTTTTCCAACTTTGTCAGTATATTGAGGTCCCCTGATTACAAGGCCTTGTAGATTTAAGTTTCAACGTAATTGAAAAATTCAATATTTTAGCCATTCTTGGCCATTTTTCGAGGACTCGTGTTCTAAGCCTAAAATTCGATGGCCCCAAAAATTTCCTTTTGGCCTGGGACTTAGAAGTGTAAGTTTCAAGCCTTTTGAAATAAATAGTTTCTTGGTCCTATTTCGGCTCCGTTTTCAAGTACACAGAAATTTGCTTCAGTTTTTCTATGCTCATGAGAGTCCTTTTGGACTAATGAATAAAAAAATAGTTTAAAGTAGACTGGAAAAACAGTCCGTTTTGTGGGAGTTTGTGCACCCAACATATTTTTTTTCGTATATCACGTTTTTTTTACTTGGTAACTTACAAATGTAAATGCCAAGAAGTTTCGAAAACTCTTTTCTCCTTTTTAGGAACCCTTAGGGAGAGGGGAGACGATTTTTTTTATACTATTAGGTTATCCTTGTCGAATTACTTGGGGCATTAGAGTTTTCTTTGCCAAAAGACTTGGAGGAGTAATTATCACACTAATCACAGACAAACAATTATTTGGCCTAATAACATACTTTCTCCTCCCCACCTCCAAAAACAACAAAATGAAATGCATTTTGCCCAAGGCACAAAAGTTTCAACATGACCAGGTTTTGCCTGTTTTCCATCCATTTTCTGGGGGGGCCTCTGCCCAAAACTAAAGTTTTGTTTTTTTATTCAGATCCCCTTGACTAAAGAGCTTACTAACATAGATTTAAATCGTTCGGGAAAAGATTTTTGGACCTTTTCGGGTACTATTCAAGATGAATGAACATTTCAATTTTTTTCTACTATTGAGGTGCTCTTGGCACAAGGGCATACAGATATAAGTTTTAAGCGAACCTGAAAGAAAAAAATAATTCAAGCTTTTGTTTTGTTTATTTTCAAGGAGCCAGTGTTCCCGCTTCAAATTGAGTTGTAAATTGAGATCTCATTAGTCTAGGAATTCACGAAAGCAAGTTTAGAGCCGTTAAAAAAAAAGAAGAAAAAAAAAGAAAAACAAAAACTTGGTTTGCCTTTTACAGTCCTCACTTTAGGGGAACTCAATATTTTATTCGTGCATTGGGTTCTTCACAACCCAAAGACTCAATGATATAGGTTTGATCCAATGTAAAAACACATTCTTGGTCTATTTCCAGGCCCCACTTGTGTCCGATCTATTTTCCCAACCTAAGGCCAACCCTTTGGTAAAGGAGCCAACGGATATAATTTTTAACTCATTCAGGGAAAAAAGAATTTGTCGGTAAAACAAATATCTTCTCGATTCTTTCGTGTGGATTGAGGTCCACTTGTCCAAGAGGCCTTGGGATATGAGTTTCAAGCCAATCAGAACGAAAATTTATGAACCGTTTCTTGGCCTTAATTTTCGGAGGCTCATGCCTCAAGCTTTTGTTTTTTAATTAAGGCCCACTCGGCCTGATGACTTACAGAACTAAGTTTCAAGCTATAAGGGAAAAAGTCTCGGGATCCTTCTGAGACCCTGCTTTCAGACAAATCAATATTTTTTTGCATTTGGATTTACCTGTCCTAGGGAATTACACATATAATCTTTTAAGCTGATCAATAAGACAAAGTTTATGGAAAATTTTAGGAACCTATTTTCCTTTTTTGTAATTTTAGGAGCTTGTTTTTGAATATGGTGTTCTTGTACCAGGGACCGGCTCATGCAAGTTTCAAGCCGTTTAGAGAAAAATGTTTTCAGGTCTTCTCTCTGGCCAGTTTTCAGGTCCTATTATTGGGTAAAATAATTTTTTTCTGTTTTATCTTGTGAGTGGGGTGCCCTTGGTCCAAGAATTTAAGTATGTAATTGTCAAGTCCATTGGAGAAAAAAAACGCTTCTTCACCCCGCTTTTGGGGGATCTAGGTTCCCGGTCTATTTTATTTTTATTTTGTAGAGTCCCCTAGGCTTACAGATATAAGCTTGAAATCAATCAAAACAAAAAGTTTTGAACCATTTTCAGGCCTCGGTGTACCATATTCCTCCTAATAAAAAGTTTTCTCTTCTGCACAGGGAGTAATTTTTGAAAGTTTCAAGCCATTCATGTAGCCAAGATCAAACATACCCATTTAATTCCTCTATAAAACCTATTTACATAAATGAGAAATTTGCCTAGTTTAGGGCCCTTGACCCTAGGCCTTTGTAGGAAATTTTATCCCTAGAGGCATGTTTAGTTAATTGAGCCTTCCAACTATTCTGAGCAAAATGGCAAGTTGGAAAGTTTTCCCATGCTATAAAGGGTTACGTGAGTGCCTAGATTCAAAAGGATATGAGAGGTCTGGTTGTTCTTTAGTTAATTTTGACCCTTTAAGAGACACTAAGAACTTCTCTTTTCCGATCGAACGACCACCCTTCCCATAGAAAATGGCCGGGGAAAATATATGGGAGCAGGGACGTAATTTGCTATGGGGCAGTGGGGCAATTACCCCTCCCAGATCTCGGTTTGCCCCCCCCCCGCACCGACCTCAGTTTGCCCCCGACTAAAATTTAGTTTTTTTTTCCAAAATATTGTCAAAACTAAGATAAACCTACATAATGCAAGCATCAACAGAAACATATCAGTTTTTTTAGTACATATTTACCTTTATAATACTATAAAGTACCTTTATAGTGCTTTTATAGTACTAAATAGTACCTTTATTGTACCAAATGCCTTTTTTAGTTTTTACTATTATTTTCACTTGATTTTGGAAAATTGGCTCCAACTTTGGCCCACCCCCAGGATTTTGACGAAAATTCGCCACTGCATGGGAGCCACTTCCCTCTTTCCCGTGGCAACTCTAGTGCGTTGACTGTAAAAGGAGCAATTTTTTTTTCTGCGACAAGTCAACTTATGAGTGAACAAGCAAATTCAGTTTGACGTGCCTGGTCATTGCCAACAACTAAAACGTAGCTATTTTAATTGCTCAATACAGTTTTTGTTCCTTCTTGAAAAAAATATCTTTTTAGTTATCACTCTTGTAAAAAAAAAACGGGGCAATATGTAAAGTATGAAGGCTTTTTATGGTTTTGAATGTTGAATAAAAACCACGTAAAACATTCTGAAACATGGTAAAAAGTGAAGTGGTACCTTCAGTATCAATATGGTAGTTTTTTGTATAAGAAAATAAGTTACATTCTAAGTATAAGTCATTACAATGAAGCTTTTGTCGTCTAATTGAAAGGTCAAATAGTTGAAGGGTCTACATTTTTAAGAATGACACATGCTTCTTTAATGTGCATTTGACGGTACCGAAATACTCGACAGGTACCATTATACAATAAAATCCTCTTGTCATTCGTCGTTTAATGGAAGTCATTTTATTGTTCAGTTTTTTGCATTTAACAGCCTTGCCCCATAAATTAATTTGTTAATGCATGTAGGTATTTAATTTTATCACTAAATTGCAAGCTATACCATAGTTTCTAACAAAACCTGAATTGATGTATTTATAATGTGAAATATTTAGAATTAACTTCAACCCTATATTTTCGTTAAATAAGTTTGCGTATTCAAAAGAGAATAAAGATTGAAGTTCAAACGCAAACCAGGCAGAAACTTGTTTTACATTTAGAAGCTCTTGCTTCTTCTCTAACCTTGAAACCTTGAAACCTTGAAGCTTCTTGTTTGCTTCTAGATTTCAAGGTTTTCTTCTAAATTGATCTTTTTTTATTATTGAAATTTCATTTTATTGAGAAAAATATAGGTCGCAGCTTTTTCAACCTCCCACTTTATTTTGGCTGAACAAGCAAATTTTTGACTGTTTCGAATGCAGTAAATGTTTGAAATCACAATGCTAATGAAACAGTGACAAAAAGCAAAATAAAACAAATTAGCAACTTCTTATATGAGTAAGTGGTTATTTATTTTAAAAAAAATGTATTTTCATCTTATTTACGGTGACTACATCTCCCCCTTGCTTTGTACCTCAGTACTTATTGTTATTTCAGTTTATCTCAAACAGAGCATCGTGAATATTCAATGTTTTCCTATGTGACAGAAAGTTCTCCTGGAATTCCTTTAATTATTTTTTTGACTAAATTTAGACATTATTTATTTTGTTTATTAAAATAATGATTTTCATTCTCGTTCAACTCCGGTAGAGTTTCGTTACAGGCTAAAATAAGCACCCCTAACTCAAGCTGAGATACTTATCAAAACAGCTCACTGGAACTGGATTACTGTTCAATTGATATTAAATAAAAAAACAAGTTTTTTAAACTGAAAGTAAGGAGCGACATTAAAACTTAAAACGAACAGAAATTATTCCGTATATGAAAGGGGCTGTCCCCTCCTCAACGCCTCGCTCTTTACGCTAAAGTTTTTCATTGTTTAAAAAAATAGAGTTGTGAGAAAGTCAAACTTTAGCGTAAAGAGCGAGGCGTTGAGGAGGGGACAGTTCCTTTCATATACGGAATAATTTCTGTTCGTTTTAAGTTTTAATGTCGCTCCTTACTTTCAGTTTAAAAAACTTGTTTTTTTTTATTTAATTTCTGATCGTTTTTTGTTAATGCAGCTTTTATTTTGGTTCACCGTCATTGAATAAGTAAACAAAATTTTGTTCCAATTCTTTAAAAATGACCCCTTAATCACAAAGGCCGTTAATTAGAATAAATAGCTCTTATGAAAGTACTAAAAAATCTTTGGCTTAAAGAGCGAGGCATTGACTAGAAGGTGAACCCAATCATATAGCTAATATTTTTTTGTTCGTTTTAAGTTTTGATGTTGCTCCTTACTTTCAGTTGAAAAACTTATTTTTTTATATTTAATTTCTGATTTTTTTTTTAAATAATGATGGGAAATCCGGCGGCCCCTTCATAGCAATGTTCCTTCCCCCATGAAAACTTCCTTCATGAAAAGATCCTCCCATATAACCCCCCACCCACCCCCACCCCCCACTTTCAGAAAAATTCCCCCTGAAAACGTCTGTATACTTCCCAATAACCAATACTATATGTTAACATTGGGTAAAGTTCATAACTTTCAGCCCTCCCCCTGGGGCTTCGAGGGATTAAGTTATCTTAAAAGACATATTTATAATATTTTCGACCATGCTGAACAAAATGGCTATCTCAAAATTTTGATCAGGTGACTTTGGGAAAAAAAATGAGCATGGGAGGGGGCCTAGTTGCCCTCCATTTTTTTGGTCACTTAAAAAGGGCACTATAACTTTTAATTTCCGTTCCAATGAGCCCTCCCACGATATTCTAGGACCACTGGGTCGATACGATCACCCCTGGGAAAAAAAAAAATAAAAAAAACAAATAAACACGCATCCGTGATCTTTCTTCCGGCAAAAAATGGAAAATTCCACATTTTTGTAGATAGGAGCTTGAAACCTCTACAGTAGGGTTCTCTGATACGCTGAATATGATGATGTGATTTTCATTAAGGTTCTATAACGTTTAGTGGGTCTTTCTCCCTTTTTTCAAAAATCAGCCAAATTTTCTCAGGCGCGTAACTTTTGATAGGTAAGATTAAACTTGATGAAACTTATATATTTGAAATCAGAATTAAAATCTGATTCTTTTGATGTATCTATTGGTATCAAAATTCCGTTTTTTAGAGTTTCGGTTACCATTGAGCCGGGTCGCTCCTTACTTACAGTTCGTTACCACGAACTGTTTGATATTTCCAAATGCTTGGCTATCTGAAGTTTCAACCAATTTATTTTGGATTGGGTGTAGGAGGAATCTTGTGTCTGAGTATCCTCACTACTCAGCATATATTCAGTAGTGATAGTGAGATAGTCATAATTTTTCTCGTCTATGTGAATTAAATTTCAGCGGAGCTGGAATACATAAAATGTCTCACAAAACCAATAAAATGCTTGCAATCATAGGAAAAAAAAGAATAAAAGAAACGTGAAAATTATTTTTAAGAACATTAAGGGACTATTTTTGGTTGCTGGACTCACACTAAGTAGAAACAAAAAAACTTGGGGCAATCCCATCACTCTTAACCTCCGTGCCAAAAGTCGGTGGATGAAGTGGAAGATGGAAATATTTTCTTAAAGGGGGTGTCAATGAGCTAGTGCATAATCGTAACAAGTCTCCAATTTGAACAGCGTATGTGCTGAACTGTAGTTTAGGACTTATGCTTTCAAGTACATGTTTTGAAAGTATTTCCTCTCCTTGGTTTCATTTTCGCTCTAAAAGATGAGGTAGCTCAGAGCAGCCCTGTTTAACGCCTCATCTAATGGATATTCGTTATTTTTCATACGCTAGATGCATACGCTATTCCATGTCATTTTATTTACTCCACTTGAAGTTTTTAGCGTTGTATTAAAGACGTCCCCCTCCAGATCCCCTGAAAACGTCAACTTAATACTCAAGAAATTCTTGAGATTCTGCAAATATGCCCTTTTTACAATCTTGGTGCAAATAGTGCATTTTGATTTTGTCCACAACAATTTTCGCCATTACCTGAAAGTTTCAAATCTATACCCTTAGGAGCTCCTAAGACATCGCAGATATTTGGTCACCTGGAGGCATATAGTATCTTAAAATTTAGTCCAATATCCATATCAACATTCCTTGAAAGTTTCAGCTTATTATCCTTACTTGGTCCATAGATGTTGCAGATACGCCCTTTTGACAATCTTAAAAGACACTTTTTCAGTTTGAAGAAAGGATCTAGATAGGTCACAATTTCGGAAAAAATCGATTTTCTTCTTTCATCTACCTTATATATTTTTCATAATTTGTCGGTTGACTGAAATTAGAGGCCCTGAAATTAGGGAACAGTCAACATTCAGATTGATAGTTGGTTCTGGGCTTCCCAAGGTGAAATAGCAGTCACTCAATTGCCATTTTTAAAAGTTCCAACCTTGGCTTCTCAAATTTATATGCATAGGCACATATAGGCTGGAGGCACATAGTATCTTAAATTTAGTTCAATATCCACCTCAACATTCCTTGAAAGTTTCAGCTTATTATCCTTACTTGGTCCATAGATGTTGCAGATACGCCCTTTTGACAATCTTAAAAGACACTTTTCCAGTTTGAAGAAGGGATCTAGATGGATCAAAATTTCGGAAAAATCGATTTTCCCCCTTCTACTTAACTTGTATATTTTTCATAATGTGTCAGTTGACTGAAATTAAAGGCCATGAAATTAGGGTACAATCAACCTTCAGATTGATAGTTGGTTCTGGGTTTCACAAGGTAAGTGAAAGACAGTCACTCAATTACCATTTTTAAAAGTTCCGACCTGGGCTTCTCAAATTTATATGCAGCAAATTTTTATACAAAAGAATTCAAACTTTAGACTATTTTACGGCTTTTTCAGGACAATTGCAATTTTGGCAATGTTTATTTTCCGGTGTGAAAAAACGATATTGTTTTGTCAAGACTGTGAAAATCCGTTTAGAGTCTTAATTTTGGAAAAAAAACATTTTTTTTGTAAATGATTCACATTTACATGGGTTTGTTATCATTTTGTTTCCTTTGTTAGTGTTTACAAGGCTGCTTACCACAATGGATAGCGCTTCACACCTTTCATCCGAAGATTGCGGATTCCGCTGTTACAGTAGTTGAATTTTTCCTAGTCTAATCATGTTTTTTCCATAGTTGAATTTTTCCAACATTTTTCATATACGTAAATTACGTCAGAGATAATTGGAATAGCTATAGTAAATTTTGATGATAGTAAGCGTCTGAGCTAAATATTTTAAAAAGTGTATTGCAACTTAATTCGATTGTCGATAGTATAGAACATAAAGAAAGAAAAACGAGCGAAAATGGGGTGTTTAAAGGCCAAATGGAAATACTGAAGAAACACAACAAAGCGAATATTTCGAGATGACTACCGCCTCTCTTCTTCAGCGTGAAACGAGATAATGTATCTAAGGAAAGTGCCGAATAAAAAAAACAACAAAAAACAAACGCGGAAAGTCAAAATGAAAAGAACCAAAAACCCAAAGAAAAAACCAAAAACTTAAAAGATGAATAAAATTCAATAAAAGCCAAAAATTGAAAGAATTAAAACCAAATACCTAACAACCATAAAAGCGAGTTATTCGCCAATATCCGCGATTTGCACAAAATCCAAAAAGTTCTGAACTGCCATCGACGGATTCTAGCGAACAACTGAGCAATAAAAGAAAAGAAAACCATTCCCTCAAAAACAAAACGAACCAGCAATTAAATAAGTTGGTGAACTATGTCACCTGATTTCGGATTTTAATTATTGCATTTCTTGCAGACACCCTTTGAGACCTAAGGGGTTGTTTTCGTGTTTGATTATATGACTGGGAAAGTTGTTCAATGTTTATTTCAATGATTACTAAAGTATCGGCTTCTCTTTTGAGAAAACCAAAATATGACTCGTTTATTCTTAAATCACCGGAATCTCTGTTTAAAGCTAGACCTAAATATTAGTATTTATAAATTTCAACAGCTTCTTTGTAGTACTGGACAATAACTTTGCCATGCGAAATTAGGCTAGCTTGATTAAACAAAAAATTATGGCCTGGGTTTTCAAATATGTGCTCTGCAACGACAGAGTCAAAATTTTCCGTTTTTTTTTCCGCTTTTTAAGTGTATTATTAATTGAACTAGAGTGCTGAGTTAATCTATCCGTGAGTCACTGATCAGTTCTTCCGATATACCAAAGACCACACGAACAAGGAATTCTGTAGACACCGGAGTTTTCACCTATCGGGATAGGGTCTTTACCTTGATAAATAAAAAAAAAACAAGTTTTTTAAACTGAAAGTAAAGAGCGACATTAAAACTTAAAACGAACAGAAATTATTCCGTATATGAAAGGGGCTGTCCCTTCCTCAACGCCTCGCTCTTTACGCTAAAGTTTTTTATTGTTTTAAAAAATAAAGTTGTGAGACAGAGTCAAACTTTAGCGTAAAGAGCGATGCGTTAAGGAGGGGACAGCCCCTTTCATATACGGAATAATTTCTGTTCGTTTTAAGTTTTAATGTCGCTCCTTACTTTCAGTTTAAAAAACTTGTTTTTTTTATCTAGTTTCTGATCGTTTTTTAGTTAATGCAGCTTTTATTTTGGCTAACCGTCATTGAATAAGTAAACAAAATTTGCATAAAAATTTTACTTTTCTTTTGCTAAATGGATGTCTTTACAAATTAACTTACGTAACTAACTTCTGTATTCGTATATTTTTCTTCTGGCAAAAAATACAAAGTTGCAGATTTTTGCAGATATGAGCTTGAAACCTATGTAATAGGGTTTTCTGATACGCTGAATCTGACGGTGTGATTTTCATTAAAATTCTTTCACTTGTAGGGGATGTTTCCCCCCTCTTTAAAAAATCGGGTAAATTTTCTCAGGCTCGTAGCCTTTGATGAGTAATGCTAAACTTTATAAAATTTATATATTTAAAATCAGCATTATAAACACATTCTTTTGATACATTTATTGACATCAAAATTCCGTTTTTAAAAGTTTCGATTACTATTGAGCCGTATCGCTTGTTTTTTTATTGTTTTTTTTTATTACGTATATGTTATTACGTATATGAGGGGGTTCTCCCCTTAGTCAATACCACGCTCTTTACATTAAAAGTTAAAAAAAAATTTGAATCGCAAACCCCTGAATCACAAAGGCCGTTTAATTAGAATAGATAGCTCTTTTGAAAGCACTAAAAAAAAACTGTAGCGTAAAGAGCGAGGTATTGACTTGGGGGAGAACCCCCTCACATACGTTATAATTTCTGTTCGTTTTAAGTTCTAATGTTGCTTCTTACTTTCAGTTGAAAAAACTTGTTTTTTTTTTATTTAATTTCTGATCGTTTTTTAAATAATGCTTGGAAATCCGGCGCCCCCTTCATAGAAATGTCCCTTACCCCAAAGAAACATCCTCCACGGAAATATTCTCCAGAGTAACCCCCTCCTCTAGCACCCCCCCCCCCTTCAGAAAAAAACCCTTCCTGAAAATGTCTGTTTACTTCCCAATAACCAATAAATAATGCTTGCAAGTCCGGCACCCCCTTCATGGCAATTTCCCTTCCCCCATGAAAACTTCCTTCATGGACAGATCCTCCAACATAACCCCGACCCACCCTTCCCTCCCACTACCAGAAAAAAACCCTCCTGAAAACTTCTGTATATTTCCCAATAACCAATACTATATGTTAACATTGGGTAAAGTTCATAACTTTTAGCCCTCCCCCTGGGGACTTCGGGGGATTAAGTCATCCTATAAGACACATTTGTCATATTTTCGACCATGCTGAACAAAATGGCTATCTAAAAATTTTTGATCGGGTGACTTTGGGAAAAAAATAAGCGTGGGAGGGGGCCTAGTTGCCCTCCATTTTTTTGGTCACTTAAAAAGGGCACTAGAACTTTTAATTTCCGTTCCAATGAGCCCTCCCACGATATTCTAGGACCACTGGTTCGATACGATCACCCCTGGGGAAACAAAAAACAAACAAAAAAACAAATAAACACGCATCCGTGATCTTTCTTCTGGCAAAAAATGCAAAATTCCACATTTTTGTAGATAGGAGCTTGAAACCTCTACAGTAGGGTTCTCTGATACGCTGAATATGATGGTGTGATTTTCATTAAGGTTTTGTAACTTTTAGGGTGTCTTTCCCCCTTTTTTTGAAAATCAGCCAAATTTTCTCAGGCGCGTAACTTTTGATGGTTAGCACTAAACTTTATGAAAGTTATATATTTGATATCAGCATTGAAATCTGATTCTTTTGAATTATCTATTGGTATCAAAAACCCGGTTTCTAGAGTTTCGGTTACCATTGAGCCGGGTCGCTCCTTACTTACAGTTCGTTACCACGAACTGTTTGATAAATTTGGGACCCGATAGTTTTTCTGGGTCTATAGTAAATGTAAATCTTATTTTTTCTTAGATTTTTTGAAATGTGGTCTGAAACCCCTTTAACGTATGGGAGATTAAGATAAACTGAATTCTCCCTTTGATTTTTGTTTTCTGTGTAACTATCTGATAATCTTTTAATGCGTTTTGCCATTACAGAATTTATTAAACTAATTGGATAACCATTCTCAAATAAAATATCTCTAAGGTGGTTGAGCTCTAAATCCAAGAAGCACGTTGAACAAATTTTCAACGCTCTATCAACTAGAGAAGTGACAACTCCTCTTTTCACAGCAGGAGAATGATAATTTAAGAAAATATCTTCGATAGTATAGAATAATTTGCCGGTATGAATATGCAAAAACGTTTGCTAAATAAAGTAAAATGAAATTAATCTTCTTAAAATACTGTCTTTTTTTTCACCGATTGAAGCTTGGTCCAACGGCACTGCACTTTAAAAAAATTAATCCGCTATTAAGATTTACTCCTATCAAAGCTTAACTAGTACCAAATTTGGTAATAGGGAAAGGATCGCCTACACCAAAATCTTAAGATAGAAAAAAAAAACACACTTCAGAAAACTTTGTTTCCCGATTGGGGGTTTAATCGTTTTCATTTTATCCCCGTTAAAAATATCGTCACTATCCATAAATAAGGTCATTTCAAAAATTTACCTAGTATGTATTTTCGAAGACCCACTGCCTTTCTATGACGAGCAAATAAACGTTCAACAGGGATAAATCTTTTTGTTAGACAGTGAATACATTTACAAAATCACGGGATATTTCAGTCACACACACAGTGACCGCTTTCAGCAGAGAAACTAAAATAATGCAAATAAAGCATCGACATTTAAACAAAACAAAATAATTTTAAAGCTTTGAGTTCATCTGCTGAAGAAGGTCACTGTATATGTGACCAAAATATCCAAAGATATTATGACTGTTTTCACTGTCTAATAGAAAGATTTATCTTTTTATTCCTCCTCCGCTAAATACGGAAGAGGAGGTTTCGCTGTTTATATACAGAGCCATATACCTTATTCATGCCTGAACATGCCAGATTCACCAGGCGAAGAAGCTCTGTGGGTTAGGGTGACCCTCCTAAATAAATCCGTGATTTTTGGTACCGTGTATAACCCTCCAACTTACCAGATTACCAGCTACCTTGAAACCTCCCTTGAATATATTCGGGGCAAGTACGCTAAGTCTGCCATTATCCTTCATGGAGACTTCAACGTCTATCATAGCGTGTGGCTTCGCAGCAAAAATACTGATTAGGAAGGGTCGGACTTGTATGATCTATCTCTCTCTTACGGGCTGGAACAACTTGTCGATTTCGACACGTATCACGGCCAAAACGGATCATCTCGTCTTGACCTATTCCTTACAGATCACCCTGACTCCTTTAAGGTAGACGCTCATGCTTTCACCAGTGACCACGTTGCCGTCGTTGCACGTGGAAACCTACGTATTCTGCCTCCAGTAAAGCATGAACGAACAATCTGGCTATACAAAAGAGGTGATTGGGACGGTTTGAGAAACACTCTTTTTTCTCAGCAGTGGAGAGCCTTCCTCCGGGAAGGCCCAGAGGAAGCTGCAGATAAGTACCAGCAGGCCATAGTTGACTCTGTCGAAAAGCATATCCCTTCAAAGCGGATCCAGGTGTCCAGTAAGGACGAACCTTGGTTCAACGCCCAGTGTAAGAAGACAATCCGAGCAAAGCCAAAGGCACACAAGCAATGGCTACTTTCGAAGAGCGAAGAGGACAGAATTGCATTCATAAATGCGCGCGAAGATGCAGTTCGAGCGATTCAACACTCCCGGGTTCAGTATAAGGAGAAATTCGCCACCAAGCTTCAACTTGCTTCGGCAAAGAGTTGGTGGAAAATTGTCAAGGAGGCTTTACCATCGTCCAAGGTTACCACAATTCCTTCTCTCCAGAGTAACGGGACAGTGGTACAAGATCCAAAGGCAAAGGCTGAAGCTCTTGCTAAGGCTTTTGCCGAATTCTCGAATCTAGACGATGACGGTAGAGAAGTGCCAAAATTCTCCGACCGAACCGACACTGTCCTGGAACGTGTGAATTTTTCTGCTCCCAAGATCCTTCGCATTCTACAACATCTGGATGTGACCAAAGCCACGGGTCCTGACAACATACCAAATGTTGTCCTCAAGTCCTGCAGTGTCGAACTAGCTGGACCCTTGTCATTGCTTTTCCGGCTGTGCTTTTGCTCCGGAACCTTCCCACGAACATGGAAGTCCGCCCATGTTATACCTACTCTAAAGCCAGAAGGCGATCCAAAGAGCGTGGGCTCCTACAGGCCTATTAGCCTTCTCTCCTGTGTTGGCAAAGTCTACGAGAGCGTCTCCAATAAAACACTTCATCAGTACCTGGAATCAAATGACCTTCTAGGCGATCGCCCATATGGATTCCGCCGGAAACGCTCAACATTAGACTGCCTAGTGGCCCAGTATCAGGAGTGGATAGAACTACTGGCAATGGGATATGACATCAGGCTACTATCCTTCGACATTGCGAAAGCTTTTGACAGAGTATGGCACCGTGGCCTGCTAAAGAAACTCTATGTGTATGGTGTTCGTGGATGTCTGTTAAAAGTGATTGAGAGCTTTCTTTTCCGATCGTTCACTGCGGGTTGTTCTTGACGGGTTTATTTCCCGCGAATATCCAGTGAAAGCAGGGGTACCCCAGGGCAGTGTCTTGGGACCTACGCTCTTCCTTATCTACATAAACGACATGGGAGACAACCTCGCAAACCCTCTGCATCACTTTGCCGACGATACCACGACACACTCAGCCGTCCCTAAACACGAAGACCCAACACAAGCCTCCCTTTCCCTACAGATGGATCTTTTGAAAATTGAGAAGTGGTCTGATGCATGGATGATCAACTTCAGTGCATCGAAAACAAAGGAGCTTCTAATTACCCGATCAAAGGTGCCCCGTGAACACCCCAGTTTCATCTTCAAAAATGAAGCTATAAAGAGAGTCGACAAGCTTCGTCTACTGGGGATTCATTTCTCCACCGATCTCTCTTGGAACAATCACCTTGATCGGGTGAGAACCTCCTGCGCAAGAAAGCTGGGAGTTACTCTTCGCTGCAAAAACCTTCTTCCATTAAGCTCGATCATCCCACTCTACAAGTCTTGCATCAGACCCATAGCTGAATATGGATGCCCGCTATTTGCTGGTGCTCCGAAAACGCTGTTGGCACCACTTCAGAAGATCCAGAATAGGGAAAATAGGGCGGGCTGCGCCTCTACACAAGGATTGCTCCAGCCTCTAAATGAAAGGTATGATGTAGCGTCGATGGCTGTTTTCTACAAGTACATGAATTCGCCTCCCTCAGACGAGCTCTCTCGAATTGTGCCCCCCTTTTTCCAGCCGACAAGGCAGACACGAAGGCACAAAGCTCGGTCCAATTATTTAAAGGAGGATACGCCGAAAACCGAGTACTTGAGGAACAGCTTCATCCGGCGTTGTACTTCTATCTGGAAAGATCTTCCTGGGGATATTATCCCTGCAAATCCCTCTGTTGACACCTTCAAAAGAAGGTTCAATAGACGTTTAAAACCTCGAGGCCATTGAAAGAGGTAAATGAATAGCGGCATATCAGATACTTTGAAGTACCTGGTGCCGTGAATATTGGAATAAAAAAAAAGAAAAAAAAAAGTAAAACGACCTGGATACTTGCTTCTATGTCCACATTTCGAATAAATCTATTTTAATTATTCAAGAAATATTCTATTCTATACAAAACTCCGTCGACTAAGATGAGCTAAAAAATACTCAGGAGTACCGGGGAAGTGATGTTTAGTAATATGCTACTCTTTTCTTCCACTGAAAAAGAAAATCAAGTAGGACAGACATTTATTTCTCCAAAAATCTACGTGCTCCTCATCTGAGGGCCAGGTTATTTTCCATAGGTAACACACTCTTAGACAATATGACGGGAACTTTACCACTGGAGTTCCCATAGAAACATGTCGATCCTTCCATATGCCAAGTCTCTAATGAATCAATGACTGCTTTAATCTCTGGATCCAGAAGCTCCCCCTGATTCATTCTTCATCTACTAAGTCTAAGTAGTTCATTTGAGTGGCTACTAATGACACCGGCCACTAACAATTCAAAATCTAAATGTCCATAGCTCTAACTCACCCTTATCAAAATATTTGCTGTAGCATTGGGTTTCACTGTACTAATAATGTTACTAACAACGCAGCATTACAAATAACAGTTATTTGAGGTTTTGTCTGACTAAGTCAGCCAAGTGAAGCCGCAACCGTCCCCCATCTCCAACATTAATTTTTCGCCCATAGCTTTGTCAAACAGGATGTTAAATTTTTATAATTTAAATAAAAACCCTTTCAATAATAAAATAAGCCACACTGGGCAATTAATTCAGGAATATATTCTGGTTTTTCAATTTTTTTTTTCAATAGCCTCTTGTTTTTTACAAATGATGCCGCATACGTGATGAACGTATGATAAAAAGTGTCTCGGAATAAAATTGTTTATTACAAGTAATTTGAGTCAAGCAAATGACTTTTTGAGATGATTTGAATGTTTTTGTGCTTTCTGTTTTTAAGTGAATATCTTCAAAACATTTTTTCAACGAAAGATCCAAACTAAACCGGAAGTAATATATTCGTAAAATTGGGCTGTGGGATAAAAACAAATTTTCCTCCGTAGTATCCTTGTACAACAGTTGTTTCTATTGGTGAAAGAAGTTAGAATTTGGAAAAATGTATGGAATTTTGAAATTGAAAAAAATTCACTACGCATATCTATTTACCATTAAAATTGTACTTTAAGTAAATAAATTAAAATATTTCTAGCTCCACAAATGAGAATAATTTAAAAAAAACAGAGTTTTTTCCCCCTGAAGGAAATAGCAAAGTTCAATCAATCGTTCAACCTTTTATTTTTAAATAAATGAACACACGAAACAATTAACATGAACATTTCGACTCAAAACAATGCTTGTGCGAGTCACACCTGAAATTGGTAAACGAATTATATTACAATACGAAATGGAAAGAGGAGAGCTGATAACATAAGAGAGGGATAAAGAATTTGAAAGGAAAGAATTGAGAAAAGGTGGATTCAAAGAAGGAGACTGAGAGGATAAGATATAGTCAGGGGACCAGCCAACGAAAGTCTAACATCACAGGCTTCAACGAGCTAAAGAAGGTTTGATGAACTTATCAGGGGTAGAATTGGTTGCTGAAAACGAATATGAGCGGGCGCAACGAAAAGTTTGTGCGCCAAAGGATATATAACCTAATTCACATAATTGATGACGTCATCAGCTACATTATCTGTTTTTCGACCTAGATGAGAGGTTTAAACTTAGAATGTGAAACAGTATAAGGTATCAAGCGGGAGAAGAAAAAATGATGAGCACAATCAGATCTAGCTTCCTAAGTGCACTATATTAAAACATACCTAAGTGGTCACACCAGAAACCAGCTTTCCTGTGCTTGCAATAGAGTTTTGTTCAAAAGGAGAGGAACAGAACAATTGGGACTGCACATGAAGGTGACAACACCTTTGCAACTCCATTCCGTTAGTGGTGCCAAACAGAAGCCACTTGGAATAAATTAAAGTGCACAGATATTGAATCCTAGCCTCGTCAGAAGTATGTCCAAAAGGAAAAATAGCTGCAGAAATAGAGCTTTTGATGAAAAAAAAAGAGAAAGAAAAGAAATTAAAAAAAAATGACCGCAAATTACACATATATTATACTTCTTCGGGCGAATCATCACACTTTCTGACACAAGCCCACAAAACATCATAAAATCGAGGAAAGCATTTACAGTTCTTGGTGCATTTTTTGCTACACTCATAAAAGAGTTGTGAATATCCTGACGGAAGGGAGGAAGCGCTTGAAACAACAGGATCAATATCTTTTCCAGAAAATTGCCCTCGATAAGGGCTTGGCAGACATAGCCTTGCGATCAATGAGGCATTCCAGATTGCAAGCTAATAATAAGAACGCTTACAATGTTGCACAAACGCTCCTTCTGTAGGAGGCAACTCTTTCAGCTCGTTCTTACGAGGGTACAAGTGTACTTATAAATAACTGAGAGAAAACTGAAGGAAAATATACTGACTTCCGTGAAGGTTTCATCTCTCAACTTCTGTATTGCACACTGAATCTCCATGTACAGACTGCTCCTTTTGGCGGACGCTAAGAATGTTTGTTTTCTTTTGGAGAAAAAGCAACTCGTTGGGTCACAGCCCGAAATGGAGTGAATGAACGCCAGGGAGCTCAAAGTTTGCTTTTCCTTTCTCTAGAACAGAAGATCAATGGGGACATAATAATTTGGAAATGTTACAAGGAGTTGAAGCACAACATTCTCCCCGGGAAAAATGTTAAGGAGACGATGGAATTGGCCCACTAGTATCACAACTACATCATTACCATTAGCACAAATAGTCAACCTTTCAAAGCTGTTTCTAAAGCAAAAGGCAACGTGCAGAGCTATTCTGGTGTCCGCTTCCTCATGTGTGCTACACAGAAATTCCTCGAAACTGAGCAAATAAACATCAGGACTTAAAGATACAGCTCTCACCATTGGCAGATCTAGGATTTATTAAGGGGAGGGGGGCGCAAAATAGGTTGATCCGATAAAATTGTGTTAACACAAACTTGCGTTAATTAAGTCAATTACACTGCTTTAGACTATGCTAGGGGGGCGCGCGCCCCCCTCGCCTCTCCGCTGGATTGACCACTGGCTCTCATCCTGTCTTCAAATCCTCCAGACAGCCATTCACGCAAGGTGTAGGCAGTACTTAATCTGCTTATATAGTCAAATCAATTTACTTCCCATGTCTTATAAATTACTTTTATCAAATTTGCTTTGCTCTTTGTATTTGCAAAGTCTTTGTCAATTTTCTAATTTTTGAGCTTGTCGAGAACGAGTAGACTGTTGAGCAGCGGCCACATAATTGGTAAAACCCACTGCATTCCTTCAGAGATTCACTGCCACCATTTGGATCAGTGTGACCAAACAGTCCTTCATATTAGTCACCCACGATTTGAATTTCTCTTGCTGTTTCAGGCATCCCTCTGCACGGCTTTAATCAAACTGCATGGCATAGATGTCGACGGTTTTATGTTCAGCTGGTGGCTTTTGGCAAACCAGCGGCATGAAGTCGATAAAAAAGGCTTCAAACCCATAAAAGCATCGTTCCTCTTCGAAGTTCGGGTTTTCAGGCCATTCACGCAAGTCACTGGCCTCTCTCAGAAAGTCTAGCACGGTAGACTAAACACCATTTCGAAGCGCCAACGTAGAATTTCTGAGCTCAAAAACTGAAGGAGCATATGAAACGAGTTCAAAGTTGAGAATATTTTTAAGCTGCTTCACTCCACTGTTAGTGCTGTAATCTATCCCAAACAGGATTCTTGTCACTGTCATAAGCTGGGAAAAAACTGCACTCTGTCCAACCGCATTCG
Organism: Artemia sinica; assembly: GCA_027921565.1. Taxonomy (NCBI): domain Eukaryota; kingdom Metazoa; phylum Arthropoda; class Branchiopoda; order Anostraca; family Artemiidae; genus Artemia; species Artemia sinica. Next base: position 52,295,194 of record CM051259.1, on the reverse strand, counting down.
TTTTTTATCCCGATTTTCTTGAAGCAACATCCATTGGGGCTACTTTAACTGTTGAAAAGGCTTTTTCATCCCCTTTGACATACTTGGCTACGGCTTTAAGTCCTCGTTCCTCAGCTGCAAGTAAGAAGCTCGCAACCGATGGACTAGCCTGCTCATTGGGTATAACATTCTTAAGGACTTCTTCAATTGTAGTAAAGGGGTCAGTATGACAGTGCAATACGGACACAGCAGTTTTTACAAGCATCGTCTGCTTTTCAATGAATTTCGAACTATCTTCGTGATCCGGAGAATCAAACTCTGAAGTTTCATTCATATTGATAAGGTCATACAAAGCAAACGAAACTGATGTAACAAAAAATAGGTTATTAATCCACTTTGCGACTACTAGTTGGCTTGTTGTAACACCAGCCTGGCCAGAATTTTTTTCGAATCAAGTTTTATGGTGGATTCAACAGTATGATCTGGCGGCACAAGGTTAAACAAGTGTGGTCGGCTTTTCACATTGAATATAATCTTCGACTATCAGCAAAGTGATGGAATTGACATTTTTGCAATGGGATTGCACTGCTAGGTAGCGCTACCGTAAAATTTCCGCTAGGTGCATAAGTGTAGCACAAAGAGGGTGTTCGAGCGTGAGAAGATCTGGGTAAAGTCAGTGGACTTGGGGCGGGGGAGGGAGAGAACTTGCCATAATACTTAGTATTGCACAGAGTGTAATTTTTCACGGTAATATCGATCAATTGAAGAACTCGTAAATTATTAATGCTTGCAAGTGCAAATTAAGCCAAGGTAAATGTGAAAAGTAGAGTGGAGAGATAATACTCTCCCTTTACTCTTGAAATCCCTCATTAGTGGAATTGGATCTGAAATTGCACTCATGGAGAGATCTTCTACCAGACAAAATGCTCAAAAAATTCCCCAGAATAAAAATAAACCGTGTCTTTGTTTTTTTCCTATTTCTGCAGATACGCCCTTTTGCCATTGGCGCAAGGAATTTTCAATGCGCTACCAGATTTTTGTTTTCAGCGTTATTTTTCCTGTCGTAGATTCTATATTCAAACCTTCTTTAGCTCGTTGAAACCTGGTAACTGTTTTCTAGCGATCTTTCTTTATCGTGGGTCCTTGACTAATACAAAAGAAAAATTAAGACATTAACTCATGCGGTATCAAATACTGTGCAAGCGAGGTATCGTTTTTGGAGTGTGCCAAATGATTTTATGGATTTAATAGATTCATTAATTGAGTTCTATACAGAAATACTTCTATAAACTGGAGAGTGATGAGACCTTGCAAGCCTTCTTCTCGATAGCACAAAATTGTACTGGCTGCAGCGGAGAGCTCTTCCTCGATGGATTGTGCTACAAAGTTCAAAGTACCTGGAAAGACCTTGAGGGATTCTATTCTTTATTGCCGAGTGTCCTAAACGCAGATTACTAACGTTGATTATCTCTGTTATATCTATTGTTCCAGTGTCTCTGTATAGGTCTGTTGAGGGATACAGCCTGGGGAAGCAATATTGAGGGGTATAGGCAGGGGACGAAATATAATAGCCTGGGGAAGCAATAGTTGAAACTTCAAATAAACAAAATCAATGTTTCGCAGATTAAGCATGATATACCTTCAAACCTAGCTTAAATAAACTGATTTGTGATGTTTTCCAATATCTTTACAATTCTATAAACTAGCGCTTTACCTAAAATACAAAACTAAAGTAAAAATAGGATTGTCTCGTAGGATACATATACAAGCCTGCTGATGATAGCCTGCAGAAAAACACAAGGCTAGCCTATAAGTCTCTCAATATTCACTGGTATTTTTACCCTCTTTGGGCAAAAATGGATGTTTGATTGGACAAAATGGCTGAAAAAGCCACATCACTGCGGCACAATAATTTTTATTACTTAATGACGGCACTAGATATTACAAGTTTCTTTCAAGTGAACCCTCTCCCGGCATTCTGAGACCTCTGGTTCGATACGATCACCCCTCGTTCGTCAGGGAAAAAGAGAGACTGCTTTCCACGCAAAAAAAGTGACTTTCCTTGCTGTTCAAAGTGGAGAACTCTAATTCCACTGTATAGGTTTTTTTTTGCCATGGTGATTCCGTTGATCCATTTTTAGTTTTGGTTAGACACCATTCTCAAGGTGTTTCCCGCCCTTTTTCGAAACTCCTATAAATTCACTTACGTAAAAAACTTTTAGATAGGGCTAATCAGAATAATAGTTACCTTTTCTTAATAAGAGGCCAATGGCAGTTTTTATCTAACTTGACAGTTTTTTTCCCAAAAGTATTTTTAATTTTTCGGTTCCTATGAGCTGTGGTTCGCCCTTTACCAATTCACAGCTATCGTTACCACCATGAAAAACAGCTTCTTAAATTAGTATTACATGTAATCCTATCATTCAAAATCTATTTTTTTCCTGTTTAGTAATTATATTTAATTACCACACTTTTCGAACAAGAAAAACTGGGGAAAAACTGGGGAAATGAGGAAATTCCTCTGTAATTACTCTCCATTGCAATTTTTTCGGGATGTATTTTTCTCAGAATTAGGCCTCCTAATAGTGAGTTCTTAATTGTTTAGAGGTTTGAACTCCACATCTACTGGTCAATTAGGATTAATTATAATTAATTCATTTACATCAATCGGATAGCAACACAAATGTGACTATTTTTTATAAAGGAAATTTGGTCAATTTTTGCCAAATATTAATAAGCAGCCTACTGCGGATAAATAAAATTGACAAAAGATCTAACCTCCCTTCCTTTGAATTGAGCCTGAATAAGAGGTGCTGTGGAAGGACATCTCCTTTCTTATTGCAGAAATATGTTCTCTATATAACATACAAGTTATCATTCATATACTTACCGGTACAAAAGATAGAGAGGTGGAGGGACAATCATTAACTTTTCTTCCGTTAAACTTGTTGTTAATTGGGCTTTGCCTGTCTCACTTATTTTCTGTTGGTTGTATGTTCTTGGGATGCCTTTAGCCGAATTGAATTTTGCGTGGGTTGCAATGGGGGCCATGGTTGACTTTTGTCTGGTTGGATTCTGTTTGGGCTGAATTTTATTAGGTTGAGTTTTATTTGGTTGAATTTTACAGCCGGGTGAGTATTGCTGATTAGAGAATTAACGGAAAGAATATTTCATGGCTTTTGGAACTTGGCTTGGCCTTAGTTTTATTGAGTGCCTTCTGCCCAATTGAACTGGATTAAAATTTTGTGTAGGCTGAACTTTTCAAGCTGTAGACTTGTGGGTTGAGCGCTGTGGGATATCATCAATGCTAGATGGTGGGGATATTATGGTTGATGAAGACCAGTTTATACCCGGTGACATGCGACTCTGGAGAATAACAGTCACAATAAAGAGCAATGAAAAAAAACATTACATATTGATTAATAAGAATGTTCATTCTGAATTATGCGCATGACATGTCATTTTAAGCCTTGTATCTCTTAAAAGTCAAAGGTCTATAAATCGTCAAATATTACAAATCTTGTCCGTGAGAATATAAAAGCAATATTAGCAAGCTAGCTGTGAAAGGCTGGAGACAATTTCTACATTTATCGACCCTTATCATTAAATCTAAAAAGGTAATTCAATACGCTTGTGGACGCTCTTGGCAACCAAAATACCGACTACAATCAAGACCTCATTTCTTCTTTATGTTTTTCTTGTTTAATTTCAAAAGTGTTCAGTTCTAAACTGACAAGTTTTGCTGCCGGATCCAAACATTGGTTTTACCCTTTATTGTTGCTTTTTTTATTTCTTTCTTTTTCTTTCTGTATTTGCATGCCTCCATTTTCGGTTTACCATGGGAATGTGGCAAGAACATATCTTCTGTGGTTTTAATCAAAATTAGCGGGTTCAGGTTGGATCGATGAAATGACCTTATTTTTGGAAAGCTGCATATATTTATTGCCTGGAAAAAGGTTTTTACTTGCTCTTGAGCTACTTCCTATATTGTGCAGGCTGAAGTGATGTTTTGCTTTCTGCGCTGGTGAAAAATGTTTGGAGGTACTTTACCAAGCTTTTGCTGAATCGCTGTATATTGCTTCTTTCGAATGAAGTGCTTTGTTCAAGCAGACAAGCAGAAAGGCACCGGTTTCAAAATGATGTTCGACTGAAATCTAAAGGTGCTTAAGATATGCAATAGTAATATCCCCTCAATACCTTTAAAATCATCCCTAACAGATTCCCATAGGATTTGAAAGTCATCCCTAGCAGATTCCCATAGGATTTGAAAGTCATCTTTAGCAGATTCCCATAGGATTTTAAAGTCATCCGTAGCAGATTCCCATAGGATTTTAAAGTCATTCCTAACAGATTCCCATAGGATTTCCACAGCATCCCTAGCAGATTCCCATAGAATTTCCACAACATCCCTAGCAGATTCCCATAAGATTCCGACAACTCCCGGGATTCCCATGACGCCATGGAAGCCACCGCCCTGTTTTAAATGATCAAGTGTAATATAGATGACGCAATCTTGATTCAGTTTTTTGAAAAGAGGAACGTAAGAGATGTAAGTGTTAGGGAATGTTAAAATTCGGTTGCTATGTAATATGGATGACGCAGTCGTGCATGACATGTTACATCACAGGGGATGTTTAGTAATTAGAGTTGGAACTCATGCATGACTTAGTGGATTTATCAGAAATAACTTAATGTTAGCGCACATCTTACTTAATGACAACACACATCCTACGTAATGACAGCACACCTTTTACATAATGACAGCGCCATGCAGAGGAATTTTTATTAAGACGTTTCGTAAGACATTTTTCCTTAAGAGGTTGCAACGCGTTTTTTTTCAAGGCGTTTTTCTTTTTTCCAAGGCGTTGGGCCCGTGGGGGACCCCCACTTTTAGTTGAGGAGGACACATACGTGGATCGTTACATGATACTTTATTTATCTTTCAGTGGATATCTCAAAGGATTATTATATTCAAATGCTTTTTGTCTTCAGTAGGACTCGAAAGATAAAATTTCGTCCAATAGAAGAACAGCCCAGACACCAGGACTCGCAGGCTATTTCCAATATTCTGTTCTAAAAATAGCATATTGAATGCAAGGATAATTCCCATGTTTCGCTTACTAGAATGACGATTATGTCTTTCTTACACCTGTGATGATTAACGTGCAGAGGGGAAAATCTATTTCTAACGCTGTAATTATGAAAATACATCGTTTCTTGAGACAAGATTATGCAAAAGGGGAAAACAAAACGTGAAAGAACATGACATAGGATGAAATACAAACAAAAAACATTTGCAAATTAAAGAAAGATGGGGGTCCTAGCAGACAATTCCAGGTTGGGAGGGTTCTTAATAGAGGTGAATTTAAGCCGCATTAAGAGCTATTTCCGAAGGGCTTTTAATGAAAATGCATCGTTTTCTATGATGGTGTTACGCTTGGTAAATTTTTGGATTTCATTTTTTGCTCATTTTGGTATAATGGAGTTCTTTACTTTTCTTTGAAAAACCAGGACTTTGTCTTTAGGACACAAACCTCTCAAAGTTTTAGAGTTTGACCTTATTTTCACTTTCTCATAAAATTCAGTAAACTACGAGTTTATGCTCTGGCCTTGAGAAGGCATAGAGCTATTGAGCCCTACTCTTGTTATTTTCTACTCGTTTTGAGTTTGACGCGATTATTTATTGTAATTTCTGTTCGTTTTGGGTTCCAATTACTTATCGATGCTTATTCGTGGTAGTTTTACACTTGGTAGATTATCTGATTTTATTTTTTGCTCATTTTTATTTAATGGAATTCTTTACTTTTCTTTGAAAAACTTTATTTGTGCTCGTTTTGAGTTTCACTCAGTTATTTATTGTATTTTCCATTCGTCTTGGGTTTCATTTATTTATTGATGCTGATTTGTGGTAGTTTTACGCATGGTAGATTATTTGATTTAATTTTTGCTCATTTTTGTTTAATTAAGTTCTTACGTGTCATTGAAAAACTGGGATTTTGTCTTAGGAAGCAAACTCTTCAAGAGTTTTAGAGTCAGAGCGTATTTTCACTTTGTCTTAATATTCAGTAAACCGCAAATTTAGGCTCTGGCTTCGGTAAGCCATAGAGATTTTGAGCCCTACTCTTGTTAATGTCTGCTTGTTTTGAGTTTGACTCTGGTATTTATTCTAATTTCCCTTTGTTTTGGGTTCCATTTATTTATCGATGCTGATTTGTGATAGTTGTCCGTTTGGTACATTATTTGATTTTATTTTTTCTCTCATTTTGATTTAATTGAGTTCTCTACGTTTCTTTGAAAAACTAGGATTTTGTCTTTGGACGCAAACCTTCTAGAGTTATAGAGTCTGATCGTATTTTACTTTGTTTTAATATTCAGTAAACTACAAATTTATGGTCTGGCCTTGGGAAGGCATAGAGCTTTTGAGCCCTACTCTTGTTAATTTCTGCTTGTGTTGAGCTCGACTCAGTTATTTATATTAATTTCTGTTCGTTTTGGGTTCTATTTATTTATCAATGCTGATGTATGGTATTTTTACGCTTGTTAGAGTTTTTGATTTTATTTTTTGCTCATTTTGGTTTAAGGGAGTTCTTTACTTTTCGTTGAAAAACTGGAATTTTGTCTTAGGATATTAACCCTCAGAGTCTTAGAGTTTGACTGTATTTTCACTTAGTTTTAATATTCAGTAAACTGCAAATTTATGCTCTGGCTTTGGGAAGGCATAGAGCTTTTGAGCCATACTTTTGTTAATTTCTGCTCGTTTTGATCTTGAGTCGGTTATTTATGGTATTTTCTGTACGTAATGGGTTCCATTTATTTATCCTTGCTGATTTGTAGTAGTTTTACGCTTGGTGGATTACTTGGTTTTTTTTTGCTCATTTTGGTTTAATTGACTTCTTTTCTTTTCTTTGAAAAACTGGGATTTTGTCTTAGGACACGAACCTTCTAGAGTTTTAGAGTTTGACTGAATTTTCACTTTGTTTTAATATTCAGTAAACTGCAAATTCATGCACTGGCCTTTGAAGGCTTAGAGCTTCTTTGCCCTAATCTTGTTAATTTCTGCTTGTTTTGAGTTTGACACGGTTATTTATTGTATTTTCTGTTCGTTTTGTATTCTATTTATTTATCGATGTTGAGTTGGGGTAGCTTTACACTTGGTAGATTAATTGATTTGATTGTTGCTCATTTTGGTTTAATGGAGTTCTTTACTTTTCTTTGAAAAAACTGGGATTTTTTCTTAGGGCACGAACCTTCTAGAGTTTTAGAGTCTACCCGTTATTTCACTTTGTTTTGATATTCAGTAAACTGCAAATTTACGCTCTGGTCTTGAGAAGGCATAGAACTTCTGAGCCGTACTCTTCTTAATTACTGCTTGGTTCGAGTTTGACTCGGTTGTTTATTGTAATTTCTATTCGTTTTGGATTCCACTTATTTATCGATGCTGATTTGTGGTAGGTTTACGCTTGATAGATTATTTGATTTTATTTTTGGCTCATTTTGGTTTAATGGAGTTCTTCATTTTTCCTTGTAAAACTGGGATTTGTCTTAGGACCCAACCCTTCTGGAGTTTTAGAGCTTGACTGTATTTCCGCTTTGTTTTAATGTTCAGTAAACTGCAAATTTAAGCCCTGCCTTGGGAAGGCATAGAGCCTTTGAGCTGTATTCTTGTTAATTTCTGCTCATTTTGAGTTTGACTTGGTTATTTATTGTATTTTCTGTTCTTTTAAGGTTAGATTTATTTATCGACACTGATTTGTGGTAGTTTTCTGCTTGGTAGATTATTTGATTTGACTTTTTCTCATTATGGTTTAATGTTGTTCTTATTTTTTTGAAAAACTGGGATTTTGTCTTAGGACGCAAACCTTCTAGAGTTTTAGAGTCTGACCGTATTTTCACTTTCTTTTAATATTCAATAAACTGCGAATTTATGCTTTGGCCTTGGGAAGTCATAGAGCTTTTAAGCACCTACTCTTTTAATTTCTAGGGAAACTTACAATTGAAGTGTAACTTTTCTTATCTTCTACGGAAAAATTCAGGATGAAAGTTTAACTCTTTTCTCTTCTCCGGAAATAATTTAGAATTGATCTGGAACTTTTTTCTATTCTTTTGAAAAAAATTGGAATCGAAGTATAACATTTCTGTTCCTTGAGAAAATTCAGAATTAAAGTGGAACTTTTTCTCTTCTCTGGAAAAAATCACAATCGAAGTATAAAGTTTTCTCTTCTCTGAAAAAATCCAGATTCTAAGTATAACTTTTTTTATCTTCTATATAAAATCCAGAACAGAACTTGAACTTTTTTCTCTTGTTTGATAAAATTCAGAATCGAAGTGTAGCTCTTTCTCATCTTTGATGAAATTCAGAAGTGAAGCGGAAATTTTTTCTTTTTTGGGGAAACTCAAAACTGAAGTGCAACTTTTCTTATCCTTTATGGAAAAAAAAAATCAGAACCGAAGTTTAACTTTTTTCTCTTCTCTGAAAAAAATCCAGAACTGAAGTGGGACTTCTTTCTCTTCGTTGAGAAAATTCAGAATTGATTTAGAACTTTTTTCTATTCTTTGAAAAAAATCGGAATCGAAGTATAACTTTTTGTCTTCCTTCAGAGAATTCAGAATTTAAGTGTAACTTTTTCTCTTCTCTGGAAAAAATTCAGAATCGAAGCATAACTTTTCTCTTCTCTAAAAAAACCAGAACCGAAGTATAGCTTTATCCTCTTCTATGGGAAAATCCAGAACAGGCCTTGTACTTGTTTCTCTTCTTTGAGAAAATCCAGAATCAAAGTGTAACTCTTTCTCATCTTTGAGAGAATTCAGAACTTAAGCGGAACATTTTTCTTCTTTAAGGAAACTCAGAACTTAATTGTAATTTTCTTTCTCATTTTTGAAAAAAATCAGAATCGAAGTTTAAAATGTTTTCTTTTCTTTGGATAAAATTTAGAATCAAACATTAACGTTTTTTCTCTTCTATGGAAAATTCAAAAGAGAACATGAACTTTATCTTCTTCGAAAAATTCAGAACTGAAGTGGAACTTCCTTATCTTCTTTGGTTAATATCAGAACTAGAGTATATCTGTGAAAAAATTCGGAATCGAAGTGTAACATTTTCTCTTCTATGGGAAAATTCAGAAGAGAACTTGAACTTTTTTCACTTCTTTGAGAAAAGTCAGAATTAGTGGAGCTTTCTTTCGTCTTTAAAACAATCCAAAATTGAGTCATAACTTTTTCTATCTTCTACGGAAAATTCAGAAAAGAACTTGAAAATTTTTCTCTTCTTCGAGAAAACTCAAAACTGAAGTTGGACTTCTTTCTCTTCTTAGAGAAAATTTAGAATTGAACTAAAACTTTTTTATTCTTTGGAAAAATTCGGAATCGAAATGTTACTTTTTTCTCTTCCTTGAGAAAATTCAGAAGAGAACTTGAACTTTTTTCTCTTCTTTGAAAAAATTCCAATCTTAAGTGGAACGTTTTCTTCTTTAGGAAAACTCGGAACTGAAGTGTAACTTTTTTCTCTTCTTCGGAAAAAAATCAGAATCGGAATTTAACATCCAACCAAGTGTTATTAACTTTCAAAACGTGTTTTTTCTCTTGAATATAAAGCTCCCATGGAACCAAAACAAATCGCGCGAGATTATGTCATCATGACATGTAAATGTTGGACCATCTAATCTACTCCCAGGTACTTACAGTCAACATTCAACTCCTCCTTGGATTCTTTTTCTTATTAAAGCCAGAGACACATGACTATGAATTACAACTCAACCGGTGCCATCCACTCAACTATAGCTATAGATGCCGACATAAGTGGACAGGTTAGGTTATATTAAGTGAACTACGTTTAAGTTAGGTTAATTTAGGTTAGTTTAGCATGAGTGTCATGCTAAACTAACCTAAATGAGGCAAAATTAAACGTAGTTAGCTTAATGTAACATAACCTGTTCATTAATTTTTGCATCTATAACTATAGTGGGGGATGGCACCAGTTGAGCTGTAATTCATAGACATGTGTCTCTGTCTTTAAAAAAAGAATCCAAGGAGGAGTTGAATGTTGGCTGTAGGTACCTGGGGGTAGGTTAGATGGTCCAAAATTTACATGACATGATGGCGTAATCTTGCGTGATTTGTTTTGGTTCTGTGGGACCTTTATAATCCAGCTAAAAACTGTTGTTTAGGGGCAATGACACTTGGTTAGATGTTAAACTTTGATTCTGAATTTTTTCAAAGATATACTCCGGTTCTGAGTCACCAAAGAAGATAAAAAAGTTCCACTTCAGTTCTGAATTATTCAAAGAAGATAAGTTCAAGTTCTCTTCAAAAATTTTTCATAGTAGAGATAAAATATTAATGTTCGATTCTTATTTTTCTTACAAAAAAGATAAAAAATGCTAAACTTCGATTCTGAATTTCTTTCTAAGAAGAGAAAGAAATTTACACTTCAGTTCTTAGTTTCCCCAAAGAAGAAAAAAGTTCTGGATAAGTCCTGACTTTCCTTAAATATGATAAAGAGTTATGCTTCGATTCTGAATTTTCTCAAAGAAGAGAAAAAAAAAGTTCAAGTTCTCTTTTTGATTTTCACATAGAAGTGGAAAAAGTTATACTTCGGTTCTGGATTTTTTTTTCAGAGAAGAGAAGAAGTTATTTTTCTATTCAGAATTTTTTCCAGAGAAGAAAAAAAAGCTCTCCTTAAGTTCTGAATTTTCTCAAAGATGAGAAAGAGTTATATTTCGATCATGAATTTTCTCGATGAAGAGAAAAAATTCAAGTTTTGTTCCGGATTTTCCATAGTAGAGAAAAAAGTTATACTTCGATCGTAGATTTTTCCAGAGAAGAGAAAAAGTTTCACTTTAATTCTGAATTTTCTCAAGGAAGATAAAAAGTTCTACTTTAATTCTGAATTTTCTCAAGAAAGAGAAAAGGTTACGTTTCGATTCCGAATTTTTCCAAATAATAGAAAAAAGTTCCAGATCAATTCTGAATTTTTTCCAGAGAAGAGAAAAAAGTTAAACTTTGATCCCGAGTTTTTCCGTAGAAGATAATAGTTACACTTCCGTTGTAAGTTTCCCCAGAAACTAACAAGAGTAGGGCTCAAAAACTCTATGCTTCCCAAGGCCAGAGCATAAATTTGCAGTTTACTGAATATTAAAACAAAGTGAAAATTCGGTAAGACTCCTAAACTCTAGAAGTTTTACGTCCTAAGACAAAATCTCAGTTTTTCAAAGAAAAGTAATGAACTTCATTAAACCAAAATGAACAAAAAATAAAACAAATAATCTATCAAGGGTAAAAGTACCACAACTCAAAATCGTTAAATAAATGGAATACAAAACGAACAGAAAATAAATAAATAACCGAGTCAAACTCAAAACAAGCAAAAATTAGCAAGATTAGGGCTCACAAGCTCGCTGTTTTCCCAAGGCCAGAGCATAAATTTGCAGTTTACTGAATATTAAATAACGTAAAAATACAAGCAAACTGTAAAACTCTTGAAGGTTTGCGTCCTAAGACAAAACCCCAGTTTTTCAAAGAAAAGTAAACTCCATTGAACCAAAATTAGCAAAAAAACAAAGTCAAATAATCTAGCAAGCGTAAAACCACCACCAACAAGCATCCATAAATAAATGGAACCATAAACGAACAGAAAACACAATAAATGACCGAGTCAAACTCAAAACGAGCAGAAATTAACAAGATTATGGCTCAAAAGCTCTATGCCTTCCCAAGGCCAGATCATAAATTTGCAGTTTACTGAATATTAAAACAAGTGAAATACAGTCAAACTATAAAACTCTAGAAAATTTGTGTCCTAAGACAAAATCCAGTTTTTCAAAGAAAAGTAAAGAACTCCATTAAACCAAAATGAGCAAAAAATCTATCAAGCGTAAAACTACCACAAATCAGCATCGATAAATAAATGGAGCTCAAAACGAACAGAAATTACAATAAATAACCGAGTCAAACTCAAAACAAGCAGAAATTAACAATAAGTAGGGCTCGAAAGCTCTATGCCTTTCTAGGGCCGGATCGATTAGATGCGGGGCCCGATCGAAAGTTTTTTTGAGGGGATATACATACATATATATATATATATATATATATATATATATATATATCTATATATATGAATATATATATATATATATATCTATATATATGAATATATATATATATATATATATATATATATATATATATATATATATATATATATATATATATATATATATATATATATATATATATATATATATATATATATATATATGTATATATATATATATATATATATATATATATATAATATATATATATATATATATGTATATATATATATATGTATATATATATATATATATATATATATAATATATATATATATATATATATATATATATATATATTATATATATATATATATATATATATATATATATATATATATATATATATATATATATATCTATATATATATATATATATATATATATATATATATATATATATATATATATATATATATATATATATATATATATATATATATATATCTATATATATATATATATATATATATATATATATATATATATATAATATATATATATATATATATATATATATATATATAATATATATATATATATCTATATATATTATATATATATATATATATATATATATATATATATATATATATATATATATATATATATATATTTATATATATATATATATATTATATATATATATATATATATATTATATATATATATATAATATATATATATATATATATATATATATATATCTATATATATATATATATATATATATATATATATATATATATATATATATATATATATATTATTATTATTATATTAGTGTGTGTGTATGAATGTATATGTATGTAGGACCTGGAGACCAGCGGCTATATGACGGGCTTTTAAATATTTGTTCTAATTGTCACCTGTCCTCTATCCAAGGCTGTTTCCCCAGCAAAGCAAGAGGCTGATTTAAATCATCCTCCACTTCTCACTTTTTCATGTAACCTTTAGCATAATTGTTTGTGTCTTGCAAAATTTCTTCCAAGAGGTCCATTGGGTTACGAGAAATCCCATTTTAAAGGATATGCAGGGTGTTCTTTAACAGGTTCATCAGGTATAAAAAGTACATTTGACCGTATCAATGTGGTTCAAAATCACCTTCAGGGGTCTGTGATGGATGTGCGACTAAACTGATTATGTGATAAATTTGTCCTGCTATTTTGAAGCTGAACTGGGACTAATGATGGTTCGATCATCGGTTACGTTGAATGAAGCTAAGGTAAAACATAAGTTCAAGTTTTGTATTTGTGTGAGAACTTTTTAGAGAGCGAGTAATATCCTGTAACAGGTCAAACTAGTTCATTTGGAATTGTGGAGGTGGCAATGCATTTCGACCAAGCAGGCAGTCAACTCCAAGTAAATCATCTTTATTGGCTACTTATTCGGTGGGAAAATTGAGGACTCCATAGTGAGTACATACACTTTAAAGAGTACCAATGACTTATAATTACCAGTTGCGTAGTTTGCGGCATCTTTGTAATTTTTTACTGGGTTTTGCACCACAGTTTGATAGCATCGAAGACTGTGATACCGTTGTTTTTTTAACTCTAACTTAATATTTCTTTCTTATTTACTTTCATTTTTGATTTTTTTTCTGATTCTCGCTGTCACTTGTCTTCTTATAGTACAATTCTTTGCTCTTCACTGCCATTTTTGGAACATTCTGATACTCGCTTTCGCGTGTCTGCTAACCCTAAAATTCTTTGTTCTTCACTTTCACTCTTGAGCCATTCTGATTCTTGCTGTTGCTTGTAATTCTCGCTACCGCTTATCTCCTAACTCCATATTTATTTGTTCTCGCTGTTGTATATTTTCTAACCACATATTTCTTTGTTCTTCATTTTCATTTTTGATTCGTTCTAATCCTTATTGTCGCATGTCTTGTAACCAAATGTGTTTCTGTTCTTCACTTTCGTCTTTGAACCGTCGTATTTCTTGCTGCCACTTATATTTTAACCGCATATTTATTATTTGCAAATTTCATTTTCGCAGCGATTGTAGATAAATATTTCTTTGTTCTTCGTTTTCATTTATTACTGCTTCATACATTATTCAATGTCCTTTACTTTAACTGCTCGGATCGATCTTGTCACTTTTCATGATCTATGTTGTTCATTTTCACCCGTACATTTAAATTTCTCAGGTTGTTCTCTTGATCTTGTTTCATTTGATGTTTTTTTTTCATTTTGAGCTTACGGTTTTCCCCTTTTGTCCCTTTTTGTCATCATTTTGAGCTTACGCTAATTTACGTTATTTCCCTTCAGATATTATGAAACTACTAAAAATGCATTTAAATTTACATTACCGAATATTAAAACATGAATTTACATATTTCTAAGTATTGGTTCTGTAGATCCTTATAAAACTGTTTGAAAATCTAATTTCCTTGCGTCTTCACTTAAACTGCCTGATTCATTGTTGATATTAGATAGTTTTCTATTGGTTTTAGCCTTGAAAATGATCTCTCTCCAGAAGCAATTCTTTCTGGAATTGCTAAGAATATTTCACAATTTTGAAAATTGTTCATTTTTATGGTAGCGCGGGGCCCCTTCAAACGTGGGGCCCGATTGGGCCCAATCGTTCCAATCGCCTTTTATCTGGCCCTGGGCTTTCCCACGGCCAGAGTATAAATTTGCAGTTTAATGAACATTAATACAAAGTGAAAATACGGTCAGACTCTAAAACTCTAGAAGGTTTGCGTCCTAAGACAAACTCCCAGTTTTTTTCAAAGAAAAGTAAAGAACTCCATTAAACCAAAATGAGCAAAAATAAAATCAAATAATCTACCAAGTGTAAAACTACCACAAATCAGCATTGATAAATAAATGGAACCCAAAACGAACAGAAAATACAATAAATAACCGAGTATAACTCCAAACGAGCAGAAATTAACAAGAGTATGGCTCAAAAGTTCTATGCCTTACCAAGGCCAGAGCATAAATTTGCAGTTTACTGAATATTAAACGAAGTAAAAATACGGTCAGACTCTAAAACTGTAGACGGTTTGTATCTTAAGAAAATATCCCAGTTTTTCAAAGAAAAGTAAATTCTCCATTAAAGCAAAATGATCAAAAATCAAATCAAATAATCTACCAAGCGTAAAACTGCAACAAACCAGCATTGATAAATAGCTGGAACCCAAAACGAACAGAAAATACAATAAATAACCGAGTATAACTCCAAACGAGCAGAAATTAACAAGAGTATGGCTCAAAAGTTCTATGCCTTCCCAAAGCAACACCATAAATATGCAGTTTACTGAATATTAAAACGAAGTAAAAATACGGTCAGACTCTAAAACTGTAGACGGTTTGTATCTTAAGAAAATATCCCAGTTTTTCAAAGAAACGTAGATAAATCGATCAAACCAAAATGAGGGAAAAAATAAAATAAAATAATGTACCAAGCGTAAAACTATCACATTTCAACATCAATAAATAAATGGAACCCAAAAAAAAGAAATTAGAATAAATAACATATTAAAACTCAAAACAAGCAGGAATTAATAAGAATAGAGCTAAAAAAACTCTATGCCTTCCAAGGCTAGAGCATAAATTTGTGGTTTACTGCATATTAAAACAAAGTGAAAAGTACGGTCTGACTGTAAAATTCTTGAAGAGTTTGCGTCCTAAGACAAAATCCCAGTTTTTCAAGGAAAGTAAAGAACTCCATTAAACCAAAATAAGCAAAAATCAAATAAAATAATCTACCATGCGTAAAACTATCACAAATCAGCATCGATAAATAAATGTAACCAAAGACGAACAGAAATTACAATAAATAATGGAGTCAAACTTAAAAGAGCACAAAATAAGTTTTTCAAAGAAAGTAAAGAACTCCGTTAAACCAAAAATGAGCAAAAAATAAAATCAAATAATCTACCAAACAGAAAACTACCGCAAATCAGCATCGATAAATAAATGGAACCATAAACGAACAGAAAACACAATAAATAACCGAGTCAAACTCAAAACTAGCAGAAATTAACAAGTGTAGGGCTCAATAGCTCTATGCCTTCCCAAGGCCAGAGCATAAATTTGCAGTGTACTGAATATTAATAGAAGGTGAAAACAAGGTCAAACTCTAAAACTCTGGGAGGTTTGTGCACTAAGACAAAATCCTGGTTTTTCAAAGAAAAGTAAAGAACTCCATTAAACCAAAATGAGCAAAAAATCAAATCAAATAATCTACCAAGCGTAAAACTATCATAAGAATCGATGCATTTTCATTAAATGCCCTCCATAAATATCCCTTAATATGGCTTAAGTTCATCTCTATTAACAACCCTCCCACCCTGGAAATGTCTGCTAGAACCCCCATTTATATTTAATTTACGCATGTTTTTTTGTTTATGTGTATGTTTTTTTTTTGTTTGTATATGAGAATCATCCTATTTCAGGTTTTTTCACGTTTTATTTTTCCCACTTGCATAGTCTTGTCTCAAGAAACGCTGTATTTTCAGAATTTATCTAGTTACACATTTGCCTTGCAAGCATTAACTTAAAATAATTATAACACTTCTAAAAAAAAGAACGTGGATGCATAGTTTGACGATTACTTCGCATACATAGAATTTATTTTGAGACTTATTTGGTGGGATGGCAATTTCGATTTGTTCTCGAATTTTGAAGAATTTATCGTAACTAATCGTTGATTGACTGTAGACAATCTATCAGTAAATGTCTATTGCAGCCGATAAAAGAGTTACCACAATTTTTTAGCAGAGGATTGGAAATTCCTTTTCTGGAAAAGTTTTCGTCTTGGGCTTAAAATGGCGAATCAAAATCTCATGACCTTTCATAATACATAAGAAGAGAATATAAACCCTAACATTCGATCATATCTATAACATTTTAACTGCATGAATTTTGCTGCTGTTTGTTGTTTTCAGAAAGCAGGCATGGAACCCACCCGTCGCGGACTATGAGAAAATAAAGTTTGTCATTAAATGCAAATCGTGGCGATTGATAATATCAATTCTAGGCGGCTATCTCAGTGGAATTTTATAATTAGCTCAACGTCTATTCTCTAGAACAATTTTTTAACCACTTCACAAGTGGCGTCTCTCTTCGCCATTTCGGTGTTCTTACGTATTGTTCATCTTGGAAACCTGGATGTCCTTCAAGAAAGTTTTTGCGCCATTGACATACTACTTGCCCACTCATACAATTTTCTCTTTAAATTGACCCCAAGTACCAAGAGGAGTCTCTATGACCACCAAACTGGCTACTTTCATTCACGAGCTTGCTGTTCAGCGAATCACTTTTTCCGTTTTATATCAAAGAGGGAAATAGCATACGTTTCCAATAGCAATTTCCATTAATACCAAGCTCGCTACTTTCATTTACTAACTCGTTGCAGTTGTTGTTTTCTAAAATGCTTTCAGCGAATCCCTTTTTTAGCTTTATTTATTTATTTTATTCTTCACCAATCAATACAAACAAAAGCGACGGAGTATACAAAGAAAAGGAAAGAAAAGTAAACTTCTATAAAAACTGAACTGAGGTACGAACTTCTACACATAGCTATTTATACAAGCTTCAGGAAACTATATACGGTAAAACAATAGAACAGAACACAATAAAACAGAAAACAATATTGCGGTAAATACGTTTACTATTGTAGCAAAATCTTCTTGTACGGATGGTTATTTATTTTATTGTTAAGACATGTTATTTGTTTTTCAATTGCTAATTTAGGGTTTGCTAGTTTGTACTTTTTGATGAGGTGCGTGTTAGGTGTCCATGGAGGGAGTCTTAATAGGTATTTTGCATATTTGAAAAAAGTTGACCGGAGTTTTGCCTATAGGTTAGAGAAAATATTCGCCAAAATGGACTAAGGTAAAGGAAATGGGGAAGAACAAGTGCATTATACAGTTACGCAAAGATGAAACAGTTAATGCTAAACTTTTTAGCAACGAGTCGGCTATAAGGGAAGTAAACTCGTCGTTGTAAATGCTGTGTGAGCTGGGTACTTGTGTGTTTTAGGGTCCGACGTATCGGAAGCCCTAGATAAGTTATGTCTTCAGCTGGTGTTACTGCTGTGTTTCCAAGTTGAATTGACTGGGGCATACGCCCCTCTGGCCAATTGAATAGTAGGACTTCCGAATTAGAAGCATTGAATTTCAGACCGATCTGTGCATACTGAGCTTGAATCGTGCTAAAAATTTTCCTGAATCCCACTCAGCTGTCGAGCAAGGTTCAATAGGTCATCCGCAAAACAAATCATAGAGAGATCAATGCCAGTAGATTGCGCCTTCTGGATTCTACGAGACGTATAGGAAAACATTTTTACGAGACGTATACACCTTTTCAAAGTACCCCCCTCACATGGCCTTATACTTTGCAGAGACGTATAGGAAATACTTTGCAGAGACGTATAGGAATCACTGTGCTATTTGCTTGCCTTATGTTCCTTCCTATGCTATTCTACGAGACGTATACACCTTTTCAAAGAGAGTGAGTACCCCCCTCACATGGCCTTATACTTTGCAGAGACGTATAGGAAATACTTTGCAGAGACGTATAGGAATCACTGTGCTATTTGCTTGCCTTATGTTCCTTCCTATGCTATTCTACGAGACCTATACACCTTTTCAAAGAGAGTGAGTATCCCCTTGCAATGTCGTATGAATTTGCCCGGCTTATGTTCCTTACCATGCTATTTGCAGAGACCTATACACCTTTCAAAGAGAGTAAGTAGGTTTTCATGAGAAAGATGGAGTTCAAGGATGATTTACTCCTCTCTCTCTCTCTATCCCACTCAATTTGTTGTTGTTGGTAGCTCAGTTTTATTGTGGCAGTGAGAGTGTCAACACATAAAAAATGTTCCCTGCATGTCCACTATGCATGTACACACTGGGCAGCTGGTCATCATGTGAGAATTGTCCAATGATTGATGAGTATGATGAAAAGTGCAGATTATGCAACCCGTGTAAATTGCATAGAGGATATGCTGTACAAATTAAAGGTTGTAATTCCTGTCTTGAAGAGGTGTGTGACTCTCATCCTAGAGGGCACCTATGCTCCAATTGCCACTATGATAAATGTAATCAGTGGGAGAATACAAATCCTGGTATGATTGGAAAGAATCCAAAGCGTGATTATAGTTTATTGCTAAGAGATTGGTATCGTCATGGCTTTAGATTGTTTTGGGAGGAGGAGCCGGGTCAGCGATTCAACTGTTGGAACAACAAAAGAATTTTGTTTCTACGTCATCGTTGTGAAGACAATGGCTACTATGATTATAAGCCCACTGATTTTTATTTGGCTGTGACGGAATGTGATTCGCCACTTGAGGACACTGTTTATGACATTGCTTCAAATAAGCAAATTGAAACATGTGAATTCTATAAAATAAATGAGAATAGTATCATTGACTATACAAAGAGATATGACAAGAGTGAAGTTACAGTCTACTGTAGAAAAGGCGACCCTGACATTGCAGCACATCAGGATCAGTATACTGTGAATTAAGATAATCTACCTGCATTAGTTGTTATCGACAAATGCCTATACCTAGTAGAAGATGAAATCTAAAGAGTAGAAAAGTCGTTTTTATCATGTACATACATTTTTCATTCATTAATAAACAATTTCACATACATTTTTAGAATATTTTATTCGTAGGACACTAAAATCAATATTAAACACGCTTGTAAGTATATTTTCCACTAGAAAGTCGTTCAATCAAGGTAAGTCAACATAGATGTTGAGAAACTACTTGTAGTTATAGCCACGACATCTGATCATGAAAAAGAGTAGTGCATGAAAGCCACATGTCTTAGTCGTTAGATCCTGTACTCTTCGTTGATTTTGAATAATAGTTTTCCCACTGCTTTCAATAAAGTTGCTGATGTATGGAGTGTAGAATTTATACGATAGGCCAAGAGGATCAAAAAATTCAATATTCTTCACTGTTTGAAAGATGCATAGCCAATGACCTGTCTTCAAAGTCGATGGACTGCTATTAACAATGATTAGGGTATTGTTAACACTTGGAATTTTTTCAATGAAGTCCGATGGTATGCAATTAGACTTGTACTGGGACATGTATGGATCCATACTAAATACGTTGATTATTTGGTTTGTGTTCATGGTGCTAGGTCTAGTAGAACACTGCCGTCGGGTGTGATTTCCCAATAGGTTTCAAATTGACTCAATGATATTAGCGTGATACTCTCAGTCAAAGCATCGGCAAATGTGCACTCTAAACGTACATTCCCTGTTCGTACTATGCTCATATCCTGGGTCCCCGACAAGTCCAAAACAATTACGCCATGATTTTTTGAAAACATTGAAGCGGTTATCCCATTTTAAAATAGTTGGGAGTCATGATCTAGGGATTGCATGGTCAACTTGTACAGAGGTCTATAGGGTTTTTTGTCAAATGATAGAGTGTAAAGTGGAATACCATTCACTTTGCACACAAGGCTAGATAGACCAAAAAATTAAAATCATGGGGGATTCAGTCCAGGATCCAACAACACTGCCACTCTTCACAAAGGCCAAAGCCAGTTTTGATGGGATTTCTGCATTGATAAATGATGAATCGGTATAGCTACGAGAGCCGGTGGCAATGGGATGTTGATTGGTGATTGTATGGGGGACAAGAAGTTTAATGTTGTTGCCATTGGCTCTTAGCTTTTCCACTGCCAATGCAACAGAGCTCATAACCTGTTGTTTTCGGACGTGGAGAATTGCCGATGTGATAATGACATTTGCATCGGGATGCTGCAGGAAGTGTTTTTTCTCAAAAGGAAATTCGACGGGGCCAGTTGCAACTTTATGTCAATGTTGACATTGGTGGGTAACCATTGGGATATATTGAATATCTCATGATTTAATTTTCCAACTAAATGATACTCCTGGGTAACTGCAGTAGTCAACTCACCGTCAGTATCAATACCTGATCGATATTCATAGCCCAATGACTGTCCTCTCAACCCTTATATGCCTTTGGTGTCATCATCATAAATTGTATGTAGCTTTCATAGTTGGATAAATTATTGCTAGTGCTCACCAATGTTCCATTAATAAATACATTAATTTGTTTGAACAGGTTGTGTAGAATACAGTTTTCATAGGAGAGACCATCGGCAGCAGTTGGAGTTGTTTTATCTGACTTTTTCTTCACTGAAACATTTAAATCAATAAATGTTGATGACAAATCGATGAAATAGACTTCATTGGAAAATATTTGAAAGTGTATATTTTCCGAGAGGGGTTGCTGGGGATGAAATTGTTCATAGTGGCCATACTTGACACTGACATCAACATTTTCAGCATTGAACAGATTCAGTGAGGAACTGATTGATGGATGTGATTCCTTGTGGGGGAGATAAGTCATCTTAAGAGAAGAAATCCTTCTTTGATCTAACAATCTTTTTCTTTTTCTTCTTTTTATTGGTCTTCGTCGTTTTATTCCTCAAAGTCCTTGTTGATTTCCTTCGCTTCCCACCTGGGTAGAGACTGATGAGTGAATGACGCGCACGCATCCTTTTCAATCCCTTCGCATTTTGCTGAGATTTTAATTGTTCACCAACGGCTCTTGCTGAAGATCTAATATTTTCCTTAAAACTCTCCTTGAATTTCTTACCCGACCCCCAGTCCTGTAGTGTTGAGGCAGCAAAATTTGATGCAGCAGGTACAAGATATTTTCTGGCAAGGGGTAGTGCAGAACGAAATAGCCTAGCAAACCAGCTACCAAGACCATAGCCAGATATTGTAGTACGCCCCTTGTAGTAGTCCAATCCATTGCCTATTTGACGTGGACTCAGAGCACCAACAGAGCAATTGATATCGGGACAGACAAATGGAATCCTTCTATTGTTCATTTTAGGTGGTGCTGGTGACGTCGACGATGGGTCGAAAATGACATGTAATCACTACTAAGCCTTTTGTTAATGCTAGAGGATCACCCAATTCACTTCTTAGTGTTAACTGACAGAGTTCCAAATACGAAATGTTTACAGAAACATACTGAAGATGCTTTATATTATAGTCGATGAACAAGTTCATGAGTTGTTTTTCGTTCAAGAACACGTAGGAGGGGGACATTTGAATTAACAACTCTCGATGTTTCCACAAAGGATGCATAGAGAAATATGCAAGAGTACGAGGCGAAACCAGGTGGATAATCAGCAAAAATAACTTGATCCATCCCGCTAACAGTGCCAGCGGTTTTCCCATTGATCATATTCTGTTTAAAGCCAAGAACGTCTCTCAGATTATCATTGAGATGAATTATTTCAGTGTCAACAGGTGAGGTAATGTAAATCCTATCGTTTTCCATTGAATAATTAAAATGGAATGTACCTTTTCTACAATATGAGATTTTTCTATTGATTGCACGACACAAATCCATCATAGTATCATACTCTTTATATCTCAATGTAAAATCTGGATATTCGCTAGATTTAAGTGCTTCAACCCATTCATACTCGACAAAGAGTGACCAATCGAATGGTATAATTTTTATATTATACACACGATCCTTTCTCAGGATGTCATAGGTATTTTTGAGAATACAGTCGACAAGAGCCACTTCATACTTTCCGTCATCGAATTTGATGGCGGGGGAGAGTTTCGTCCAAAAATCACTTGTTTTATTCAAGTCGTTGTAGAGAGGATCGGAAACTTTGGACATAAATGTTACATAGAAATTATTGGGCATTGTCAATATCTTCAACACTGATCCAAGAATCAAAATCAGAGTTGTAACCTAGCTATGGAACAAGTAACTGTTTCCTACTCCTATGAATACGAGTCTTTAATATCTTTTCAATTCGATATATTTCACCATTTTGTTTAACTTTTTGTAGTTCATAGTCATAAAAGCCGCCGAGAATTTCTTCATCTTTGGTATCGCGCAAACGATAAGTTATGGGTTTAGTGTCTAGGATTTTTGCCACTTTAAAAAGTTCTGTGGACCACAAGTAATTACCCTTTTCAAAAACATTAGTTGTTCTATTAATTCGAACAGTATCACCAACATGAAATTTTTTCTTCTTGTCAATCGTTTCATTGGAATATTGTTTAAAAAAGGTGTCAATTAAATCATGATCAGAATGATGAACTTCCGTTGGGGTTGAATTGGACAATGATAGATGAGGTCGTTGATGATAAATCAACATGATTTTATCTAAATCATGAATAAAAGCAGATGTATTTTTCAATGTACAATATCTTGAAATTAAAAGTCGAATAGTTCTTATCAATCGTTCGGCCAATGCAGCCTTTATAGGGCTCTAACTATGATAGAGCAGTGTGCTATATTTCGCTAGTACTTTTACAACATGGGGATTAACAAATTCACTACCAAGATCCGTTTGAATTTTTTTATATGAATCCTGTTCGAGAATACTTTCAACGGCCTGAGCAACTTCAACACCTCTCTTCGAGCGCAATGGAATGGCATATGCATAGCGACTAAAAACACTGATTGCAAGTAGAATGTACTTATACGGTGTATTGTGACGTCTTTGAATCTCATCTGGAGTTACGAGATCTGCTTGCATAATATGCAATGGGAAAAAGGCTTTAGTTTTTCGATAATGATTAGCACGAAGTCTATGATTTCTATGCAGAGTGTAACTTGATTCATTTTGTAGATAGTCTTGTACACTTTTAGCGTGAAAACCAGTGACTTTGGAAAGAGTGGTGGGGGAACCTAAACTTCCCACTTCACCAATATTTTCATAAACACGTTTCAGAACTTCAACCATTTTGAACTTAAACGTGTAGTGTAACGTCCGCTAACCTTTTGTATACTAGTGGTTGGCGGTGGTTGTGGTGACGTTGACTTGATACGTCTTCGCTTTTGTCTAGCTATCAGTGGTGTGCTCCTCCTCCTCCTCACCATTGTCGAGTTTCCACTAGGTGTGCTAGTATTTTCCAAAATTGATTTAAAATCTTCTTCTTCTTCTTCTTCTTCATGTTCATATTTTAATGGTGTTGAGGGTGCATGTTCATTTAATTTTTTTAGAATTCGCCTATTGCTAATAAGGCTTTTGGAGAAGTTTAATGTATTTAGAAAGTTTTATAGATGATCGTCAAATGATAATAGTCCTTTACGATTTGTAACCATATCATAGATTAAATCAAGTAGATTATAGCTCTTGCCCTGAATTATAATCCCTTTCCCATTGCTATCAACTTGAATATGATCTTGACTACTTTCCATGAGATATGTTATGAGTCGTTTACTTTGTTCACGACATGAGTGGGGCATTAGATTTCCAATGCTCGACACAATTGAATCCAATTCCTCCTTCTTTAATTCTGTTCCGGCAACAGCAGCAGCAGAATCCTGAGGAGATGGTTCTTTTTTGTGATCAATACCACTGGCCTTCGCACGATAGGGTTTATGATTGTTCACTCGACGAAGTGCATCTTGAAGTAAAAGCAGTTTTTTTATAATCCTCAATATTCTCGTTGTCAATGAATTTACTCAGATTGTCCTCAATATGTTCCACGGGTGAGAGGGCGAGTTCTATTGGAGTCAATTTATAGGGTTTGGCCATTCTCTCTCTAGAGAAAACTGTTTACAAGTCCTGTAATTATCGGTAGTAAAAGTGTGAAAAAGCTACCACCCGCCTGTTTTTAGAGGCAAAAATTCTTTCCTTTGTTTTTAGAGGCCAATGTACGTACAATGGAACGATGTTGCTTTGCCTGTTGCTTAACTACTTCTGGCAGTTGAACATTGCCCTCAGTCAAATTTAAACAAAGTTCGGATATTAGATTAATGAAATCATTGTCAACACCTTTCCTAAGTGGGGATTTTAAAGTGCTTAGAACTGAAAATAAATGTCTATTCTCATGTAGTTTCTTCAGTGTCATGATAGCAACTAATAGGTCTTTTTACTGTTCACGGGGAGATATACTTTAATTTCATTGTTAAAAATATCTGTGACTACACGCAAATCCTCGGGTGTATTTTGATTAAGATCCAATAGGATATAGCCGTAGGGTTTATTAGTTGTCTGATTGTACGCTGAGAGCGAAAAATTTGGGGGCGCCTGGATATATTTGTTTATTGAGGGTTATTAGTGAGCTAGAATCACGAACAACTCTGTAGATGATATAGTAGGTACAGTTCAATGCAAGTGTTCGCATACATTTACTCTGATGAAAGAGGTTGTATAGAACCAGAGTAATGGAAATCTGTTCATGATGAGAGCGGACTGTGAACAATTGCAGCATATCCTGGGACCATTGTTCAATAGATTCAGCCAGATCGTCAATAATCAGCCAAGAGTTTGGTTCAATAATGTTGAAAACATCAAGCCCCTGTATGAATTGTATCTGCACCAATCCCGCTATGCTAATCGCTTTTATTTTATCGTTTGACTCCTGCCAAATACTGGAACAATAGTAGATTTTTTTCGGCTTTTCCACAAACATTATATCGCAATATTTAATTATTTTAGTTAAGAGTGTCGTTTTGCCTGACATTAATGGACCGCACAGAAACGATCTGAATGGTGTTTTAAATTGATACATGTTCCCTTCAACAGTTCACCTACAACTAACGGTAGTCTATAGTTGTCTAATGACTAAATAATTTCCCTACTAGTCCGTTCAGGAATAATGAGAAGAAGAACAAAATCAATAAAGAATCATATTTCTTGTATTATTAACATAAAAAACAGCACTTTACAAAGAATACATTACAGAAAAAAACACTTAAGATTTTATTTTAAAATTTATTTATAATAAAAAACATTTAAAAAAATGCGCTAGAAAAAACACTTTAATAAATATACTTTATTTATTTATAAAAAAAACAACATTTAATGAAAAATACACTTAGGATAATATCACTTTTTTACATCATTTTTTTTAATTTGAATGCAACAACAACATGTATATTTACAAAAAAAATCTGCTCTAAGTAAAAAAAAGATACCTTTGGTAGTGGTGGCGCCCCCCGCTGGCAGCCGGCTGGGCACCCCCCCAGGCCGTGAGGCCCCCCCAAGGTTTTTGGGAAATTTATTGGATTTTACTCAAACCGAGACTTTCCCTATGGCTAACACATTCGGCTCGGTCGGAAGTTAAATAGTGCCCCAGGGGGAGGGTAGTCACACCGTTTTGACAAACATAGACCTTGTCGGAAATGGTACTCTTGGCAATTTTTTCTATATTTACAGTGAAGTTCCTGTAGTTCAGCGAACGAATTGCCAACAATTTTGCTCGTGGAATTGTATTTTCAACAATACAATACCTATAGATGTCCATGTCGAAATTCTTATCCACATATCGCATGGGTACTCCTTTGCAACTTTTTTTGATTTCCTCGTCGTGTGTCAGTATAAAGTACACCTTCGGACTTACAAACATACCACGGGAAATCATGTCGCTTCCCGTTTCTGATTTAAAAAATAAAAGCTGATTTGGCGCCCGACGTTTCACTAGCTCTGGGTAAAGCCCACTCCAATTGCTGTAGTCCATCCGCGAGCTGATAATTTCACCATGCGCCAAATCTTCAAGTAGGTTTGGAGTTTTTACTTTTAGCAGTAGAGAATCTGTGTCCCCGTAGCAGACCTCTACTTGCCCCTTTTTCGGCCACTGTACCCTAGCCACATTGTAGTAGAATTCCAACATGAGCTTTTTAGAGATCTTCAAGATCGCACTGCCTGCAGCAATATTTTTATTCAGGATAATCCTTCTTTTTTTCCTATTCAATAGTACCATGTCCGGGCCAATGATTGTAAAGGAAGTGCAATAATTCGAGCACATTGTTTGGGATCGGTCACGACGTCACAACGATTCCTATTGCGAACACTTTCGCACATTTTACCAAAAGCCGAATTTAAAATGAGCTTATATATTTCTTTTTCGGGTTTTGTCTGCGCTTCAGAACGTTTCTTGACAAAAGTGTCAACAAACGTTTTCAGATAGGGTTTTTGACTAAACTGGAGGGCTCTATGAACCTTTTTGACGTTGAAACCGTTGTTGCACATCCATTTCAAAGTCACATGATGTACAACTATATTTTTTTTGGGCAGAAGGTCAGCAATAAGTTTTTGTTTTAAGGTGACCAATGCAATCCGTCCACCTCAACCAAACGTCTGTTACGGGGGCTCAAAGAGTCCCTAGACACAGGTCTATTGATGCATGGAAAAACAAAATCCTTTACCGAATCTTGAAGCTCAACTGGTATCTCCCCATCAATTTCAAAAAACCATCCAACCGGCCCATTCTCCTCAACACTGTCAATGTTGGGTAAATTGGAGGCTTGAGGGTCATTGAGCCATTTATAGTCATCGCAGGGTAGCGCATAATGGGACATGGCCGAGGGGTAGAGGGAATTCATATCAAGGAAAACTGCATCTGATTTTGTCCCCGTCTTCTCTCCAGTTGGATCAGTTTCCAAGATACGATCCCCGTGAAAAACGTATCCACCCCTCATTGACCTCTCGATAACAGGTGCTGATCGATGTCAGTTATCAGCCCGATTTTTTCCCCGCTAATTTTTAGGATGAGGTCCATTACCAGATGAGGAGATGAAAAATAATACCCTATATCAAGATTAAATTCCTCATATATTTTGTCCGTATTTTTACACATAATGTCTAACAAAGTTAACACATCACTTGACAAATACAGCTTGCAGTAGTCAAACCCATTTTTACACCCTCCCTCTGCCCCCACTTTTTTGGCAAAACTGTATTCATCAGGAGTACACCTACGATCGTGTAGACTGTCGTAAAACGACTCGATTGAGGGAATAATTTCCTCGGCGAATCTCGACATGGAGCAGTAATAATCATAAGGATATATGCCCTTGACCGTCAACAAATCATATAAATCATTTGGAAATTGTTGCTTGAGAAGGGGGAAAGCGTTGCAGCCGTCATCGTTTTTCTGCACTTGAATTAATTCGCTCAATTATTCCCCGTTATATTGGGGTCAATAAGATGATTATGATCCTGGACCGCGTCTTTTGGGGCAAGAGCACCCCTAAAAACCCAACAAATTGTCCCCTTTTCTAGTGCCCGTTGCTCCTTATCTGATAATGACATTGGGTAGTTGGTGTGACGCAATCGTGAAATTGCACCGTTCGCTGTTTTTATTAAAGACACCAATAACTTCTCCATGCTACCCTCCTCATCCATAGTAAAAAAAACTCTTCCAATTGCATTTTATTATTGGAATCGCGACGGGCATGCGCATAGGAACACGCAACTAGTTTGTGTTCCTTGACTATATTTGGCCTTGATGGGTCCGATACCTCCAACAGTCTTGATTCACAATCTAAAGATATTTTATCAACCTGTAGCAGGGAATTTCGGAAGTTTTTAAATTGTAAAGTATCTTTGCCTTCTGCCGGCATTCCTATTCTTTGATTTCCATGAATTTTGCAATATCTCATGTGATCCGTGAATGTTCGTTCAGATCTAAATGGGGAAAGGCACATGGGGCAATAGTGACGTTCCCCATATTTTTTGCCTTGGGATAAGAGTCGACTTATTGTTGTAACGGGGAAAAAATGACCATAGGAGTTTACATCTTTGGGAGGCTCATAGATAATCCAAACCCAATTTTTAACATTATCCACCAACGGTGTCCTAACTGAAAATAAAACCCCTTTTTTATTCGGTTTCTTTCCCCCATTTACAAATTCTGTGTCATACTGGAGAACAACCACCCCCAACCCAAGATTTTCATTTGCTTTTTCAAATATGGTTATTTCTTTTAAGGACACCGGATATTTTCCCTCTAAGCAATCAAAATTTACTTTAGGGAAATTGTCTCCACCGTTACGAGCAAATCTGTCGAGATTTTTCATTCTTGAATCCTCTTTCAATGTTTTATGGGCTGCTGCTAAAAATGCATATTTAAAGCATTGCAGCCCCGTGTCAAAACTGAAACCCTGAACTCCTTTGGTAGCCGACAAATCTGGGTGGCATTTTATTTTGTTACCCCGTCCTCCCCTTAAAATAAAGTTTCTTTTAAATCTATTGAGATTCAGATCCATGTATTCAATGTATAAAATGGTGGACCCACTTCCCCTCTTGTTGAATGTATCCAAAGTTGATATTAATTTATTGACCCAATTGAAAAAGTTACCCTCAAACTCATTTAGACCAGGGTAAAAATTTTGATTGCCAGTTGAAAAATGAAAATAAAAATGTCCCCAAATGTCCCCTTTTGTAAATAAACTTTTTGATTTACTGATGCTCTAATCCCCCCCTGACCCCACCAATTCTGAATCTGAATCTCAATAAGTGCTCGAATTCGGTCGATGTATGTATGAAGAACATTTACAGGGTATGTTAAAATGAAACTCCCGTCAACCAGGTTTTCCTCTGGAGGATTAAAATCTACCCTATGCGTTTGCAAGTGACCTAGAGCAGACCTCAACAAATAAAATTCACGTAGTTCAGGGGACGCGACGTTATTTTCATGTCCTGCACCTATTTGCACAGGACCCAATTCACTAATAATAAAGTCATCGTCAAAAATGTCCCCGGAAATATTAGATCCAACAATTTCCATAAGACTATTCATTTCTTCCATTGTAAACTGGAAATCCAGGGGAATAGTAAACGACGTACCTTCACTAACATCATCCAATTGTTCCGGCGACAGTGGACAATTACCCATGATACTCTGAAGTCCTGGGCCAGGGAAGGCAGTTGTTTTTGTAGCTTCCCCTGAAACTAAAATGAATGGATTGAGTTTTTTTCTTTGAGGAAAGTTTTATCACAATTATAGCACACTATTTTTTTTTCTTAGTCGGATTTATCAAACAAATGTTTTTTTTCTTAAGTGGATTCGTATTTATCGAACAAATGCATAATAAATTACAAATTTTTGCTTATAGCATTATTTATAAAACAAGTGCATAATAAATTAAAAATTTTGTTAATAGCACACACACACACGCTCACGCACACACACACACACACACACACACCACACACACACACACACACACACACACACACACACACACACCACACACACACACACACACACACACACACACACACACCACACACACACACACACACACACACCACACACACACACACACACACACACACACACACACACACACACACACACACACACACACACACACACACACACCACACACACACACACACACACACACACACACACACACACACACACACACACACACACACACACACACACACACACACCACACACACACACACACACACACACACACCACACACACACACACACACACACACACACACCACACACACACACACACACACACACACACACCACACACACACACACACACACACACACCACACACACACACACACACACACACACACACACACACACACACACACACACACACACCACACACACACACACACACACACACACACACACACACACACACACACACACACACACACACACACACACACACACACACCACACACACACACACACACACACACACACACACACACACAACACACACACACACACACACACACACACACACACACACCACACACACACACACACACCACACACACACACACACACACACACACACACACACACACACACACACACACACACACACACACACACACACACACACACACACACACACACACACACACACACACACACACACACACACACACACACACACACACACACACACACACACACACACACACACACACACACACA
The DNA here is from genome assembly GCA_027921565.1 of Artemia sinica. NCBI lineage: Eukaryota > Metazoa > Arthropoda > Branchiopoda > Anostraca > Artemiidae > Artemia > Artemia sinica. The sequence continues at coordinate 52,264,422 of CM051259.1, read as the reverse complement.
CACACACACACAACACACACACAACACACACACACACACACACCCACACACACACACACACACAACACACACACACACACACACACACACACACACACACACACACACCGACACCACACACCACACACACACACACACACACACACACACACACACACACAACACACACACACACACACACACACACACACACACACACACACACACACCACACACACACACACACACACAACACACACACACACACACACACACACACACACACACACACACACCACACACACACACACACACACACACACACACACCACACACACACACACACACACACACCACACACACACACACACACACACACACACACACACACACACAACCACACACACACACACACACACACACACACACACACCACACACACACACACACACACAACACACACACACACACACACAACACACACACACACACACACACACAACACACACACACACACACACACACACACACACACACACACACACACACACACACACCACACACACACACACACACACACACACACACACACACACACACACCACACACACCACACACACACACACACACACACACACACACACACACACACACACACACACACACACACACACACACACACACACACACACACACACACACACACACACCACACACACACACACACACACACACACACACACACACACACACACACACACACACCACACACACACACACCAAGGTGGTAGGAAAGATTAAAAAAAGAGCGGTTTCTTTGACAAGCAAAAAAAATTACATTATATTTAGGTATCTCTGAGGGGAGGGAGCAGAGAATTTAAAACAATGGTTGGGGTGGGGGATTAATATTTTAATATCTCTGATGCACTTTTACAGTGTTGAAAAATGGTGAAAAGAAAAGGCTAAATAAAGTTGGAATAAATAGGTAGATATTTCTATAACCAGGTAGAAAGTAGAGGTAAAAATGTTTACATTTCCAAATTCCGGTTGCACTTGTGTGCCTGAAGGCCCCGGCAAAGCAGAAAAGGTGGGCAACCTCCTAATCTTGAGTAGACGGGACATCTCTTGAAAACTCGGGCAAAGCATGATGGGTGGCAACCTCACGATCTTGAGTAGACGGAGCTGAGGCATTATGAGAAGCCGCCCACTCTCTTTTCAATTTTGTGCCAGGTTGCATAGAGGTTTGCGCAGGTAGCACAGAGCTGGCACTGGCGCAAGAGGCTACGGGTATTAAAAGTTGAGTGGTCAATGGCTGGCCCAGAGCATGTGTAAAGGAACCAGCATATCTTATGATGGAAGGCCTTACAGCTTGCATCGGTGTGGCATCGTTCCCTCTGGCTCTCTTTTCAGGGGGGAGCATTTGTCGGAATCCTCCTTAAAAAAGAAGAAAAATTTAGTATATGATAATAATATTAGAGAAGAAAGGAAATTAGAAAGGAATATAAAATAGCTTTATAAAAGCCTCTTAATCATCTATAAAATCCATAAATTAAAAAAATAATAGCATTTAAAATGCCCCATCCCTTCCTTTCCATGATTGTAAAACTTTGAAGATTTAACTGAAACATTATTTGCTTTCATCAAAGACATTTGAAAATAGAACACTCCTCTCATTAGGTGTATTTTTTCCGTAATTTTCTAAAAAAAACTAGAGTTTACAGTCAAAAACCCTTATTAGTTCAGATTTTACGGAAATGGTTTATTTTTCGATCCAAAACTGAACTTTTTTTTCTAACCAAAGTTTCACATTTGAGTCAGAGAAATGTGTTTTCCATATTTTCTTACAAAAAACTAGAGTTTACAGTCAAAAACCCTTGTTAGTTCAGATTTTACGGAAATGGTATATTTTTCGATCCAAAACTGGACTTTTTTTTAACCAAAGTTTCACATTTGAGTCAGAGAAATGTATTTTCCATAATTTTCTTACAAAAAAAACTAGAGTTTACAGTCAAAAACCTTTATTAGTTCAGATTTTGCGGAAATAGTTTATTTTTAGATCCAAAACTGGAATTTTTTTCTAACCAAAGTTTCACATTTGAGTCAGAGAAATGTATTTTCCATAATTTTCTTACAAAAAAACTAGGGTTTACAGTCAAAAACCTTTATTAGTTCAGATTTTGCGGAAATAGTTTATTTTTCGATCCAAAACTGGACTTTTTTTCTAACCAAAGTTTCACATTTGAGTCAAAGAATGTATTTTCCATGATTTTCTTACAAAAAAAACTAGAGTTCACAGTCAAAAAGCTTTATTAGTTCAGATTTTGCGGAAATAGTTTATTTTTAGATCCAAAACTAGAATTTTTTTCTAACCAAAGTTTCACATTTGAGTCAAAGAAATTTATTTTCCATAATTTTCTAACAAAAACTAGAGTTTACAGTCAAAAACCTTATTAGTTCAGATTTTACGGAAATAGTTTATTTTTTGATCCAAAACATAACTCATCCCTTTTTCAAACCGTCTAGAATTACGCAAAGCATGTAGCCTTAATCATTTCCGTTTCTATCTACCATCCTTTGTGTTCATAGTTTAGATAATGCGCGTGCGAAAGTTGTTTACGAAATCATCCCTCTTGTAAGAGGATTTAAGTCTTAATCACACACGGTTTTATCTAGACCGCAAAGAGAGCACATTCTATTTTGATGATTTTAAATGCATGATGGGAAAATGACATTTTTGAGTGAAAGAATTATTTCTAATGAATGAATTAAAGTCGTAAACAGGGGGGAGGGAGGATGGGGTTTACATGGTAAAAAGAGTGTATTTTACGCTTTCTATCGAGTATAAACATCATATAGTGGAGTTTGTATTGTGGGGGGGGTATACCCTGAATTTGAATTTACTGGAGGGGTGACTATGTAAAATGATTTTATTTGGAAATAAACTATGGAGATTTACTAAACTGAATCCACATTATAAATATCTGTATCCAAAGCTTCCAAGTCAATAATATCAGATGCTTTATCCATGGTGTCTTAGAACTTTATGAAAGTTTAATCATAACGCATGTCCGCTATATACGAAATCGCAAGGGTGAATGAAAATCACTCTAGAACAGCATAGGAAGGAACATAATGCCATAGAATCCATAATGCCAGGCTCTGGAAAGCTACCAAGGAACATAATGCCATAGAATAGCACGGGAAGGAACATAGTGCCATAGAATCCATACGACATTGTGAGGGGATTCTCACTCTCTTCGAAAAGGTGTAGAGGCCTCGTAAAATAGCATAGGAAGGAACACAAACCCTTAGAATCCATACAAATTGTGAGAGGCTATTCACTCTCTTTGAAAAGGTGTGTAGGTATCGTAGAATAGCATAGGAAGGAACATAAGGCAAGCAAATAGCAGAGTGATTCCTATACTTCTCTGCAAAGTATTTCCTATACGTCTCTGCAAAGTATAAGGCCATGTGAGAGGGGTACTCACTCTCTTTGAAAAGGTGTATACGTCTCGTAGAATAGCATAGGAAGGAACATAAGTCAAGCAAATAGCACAGTGATTCCTATACGTCTCTGCAAAGTATTTCCTATACGTCTCTGCAAAGTATAAGGCCATATGAGGGAGGTACTCACTCTCTTTGAAAAGGTGTATACGTCTCGTAGAAATGTTTTCCTATACGTCTCGTAGAATCCAGAAGGCGCAATCTACTAATGCCGCTCAGGACACACGTGGTCATATGATTTTCTTGTGCTGGAATGACACTGTTATTAAACGCAGGTGCTGACGCAGGAGCACCTTGTCGGGCACCTTTTAGAACTGGAACTATAACTTTCAGCTTTTCATTTCCCCCCTCACCAAATCTAAACTCCGCCTCAAGGTGCTCATACATGTCTTTTAGTGGTAATACCACGTCGCGCTGAACGCCGCGTTTTGCAGTATCGGGAATAATCTGCTGTGTATTAATGAATCGAATGTTTTCTTTTATCATGCATACCAAGCGCAATCGCTTTGCCAGAATTGTCCGCATAAACTAGAGCAGAGACAACAGCACTTAGTGCATGGCCGCACCCCAGACCATGCTGAAATCCAAATTGGTATGGCGGTGTATAACACTTAATATTAATTTCTTTTATAATCAAGAGTTCAAAAACCTTGCAAAAAGTTGTAGATACAGTGATTGGTCTAAATGACGTACGTTCACCCGGCGGTTTACCTTTTCTTGGCACGGGGATAAGACTCCCGGAAAAAAATGTGCTGGGAACCAAACCCCGTGCAAAAATCATTTGGTAAAGTAGTGTGAGGTGTTGAATGAGCATTGGTGAAGGATTTTGTAGGTGCAGTGCAGATATTCTGTCTATGACTTTCGATTTTTTCTTTTTAAGGGTTGAAGAGCATCTCTAACACGACTAGCTGATACAACAAAATCCGTGCGTCTCTTATTATACTGAAGTAAATTATCCAAATCCTGCTTATGTTTTGCACTTTTTATGGGGCAGGGCGATGAAAACTCATGCGCATAATGTACCTTCCATATCTCACTAGGGATCGAAAAGGTACTAATTTCGTATCGAAGAGCGAAATTACATATTTTTCCAACTGGAGTCTCCAAGACTACCAAGCTGGCTACTTTCAGTTACAAAATCGCTGTTGTTGTTGTTGTTGTTGTTTCAAAAGGAGCAGAAACTAAGTTGAGTTGGGCTCACGCCCCACCCCTGCCTTCTGGAGACCAGAACGCAATTTTAAATTTACTGAAAACGAAACACATCTTAAATGTTTTCACTTTTTTAACTTTAATAAATCCAAAATTAATAAGACTATATAGAATATTTATCAGTATATGTATATTAATGTGTCAATCCACATTAATTTTATTTTCGTTCAATTATCTTGGTTATGATGGTTTTTCTTTTCGGTGTTATGGGAGGTAGGAACATTCAATTAGAAATAAAAATTATTTTCAGTTAAGTACAAATTTTGTTCTGGTCTTCAGAAGGCAATGGGGGGGGGGATGTCAACCCCACTTATCTTAATCTCTACTCGTTTTGAGTTTGACTCGGTTATTTATTGTAATTTCCGTTCGTTTTGGGCTTCATTAATTTTTTTTTTTGGTAGTTTTACTCTTCGAAAATTATTTGACTTTATTTCTGCTCATTTTAGTTTAATGTAGCCCTTCACTTTTCTTTGAGAAACTTATTTCGTGGAATTTTTTTAAATTTATTTTTACCCAAAAGGAATACTGTATTTTGACTTTGACATGTTTCATCTGATATTCTAAAAATAAATCAATGTCTGAAAATGTTGTTTAATTTTTCGATCTCTTACTTTTTCTATTCAAAATAGGCAAATGGCGAATGTTTCTTTAAGTCTATATTGAGGCTTCTGGTCGGGAATAACGCATTCCAACATGTCGTCCGCATGATAGGTGGCTAGAAGTAAAACTTGTATATTTTTTCTTCCTATGAATGATCTCTATTTATATTTGCAATTCAAGATCCTTTTCGCAGATATAAACAGTATCATGGCTTGTTGACATCCTAAATGAGAGGGTCTGTATTCATTCATACTTTTTTGCAAAGTCTTTATTTCTCTTGCAGATGTTGTCTACTGTCCAGGAATTTTTGACGGTTGGGCATGCTGGAACAGCACACCTGCAGGTGTAGTAGCATATCAACGCTGTCCCTTCTATGTCACAGGGTTTACACCGAGAAGTTAGTGGCTTTTACTGTATTTTCTTAATAAAGGCCTACTCATAATAGGATTTAGTGATTACCAACATTTAGCTAATGCTAAAATTTGGCGAAAATCAAGTCTTAGCTAACACTGTATTTCTGATTTATTGATAACAAGGCTTATGTACCTTGGTAGTTTTGATTGATTCCGATAGAAGACGCTGCCCCTTCTATGTCACAGGGTTTACACCGAGAAGTTAGTGGCTTTTAGTGTATCTTCTTAATAAAGGCCTACTCATAATAGGATTTAGCGATTACCAACATTCAGCTAATGCTAAAATTTGGCGAAAATCAAGTCTTAGCTAACACTGTATTTCTGATTTATTGGTAACAAGGCTTATGTACCTTGGTAGTTTTGATTGATTTCCGATAGAAGACGCTGCCCCTTCTATGTCACAGGGTTTACACCGAGAAGTTAGTGGCTTTTAGTGTATCTTCTTAATAAAGGCCTACTCATAATAGGATTATAGCGATTACCAACATTCATAATGCTAAAATTTGGCGAAAATCAAGTCTTAGCTAACACTGTATTTCTGATTTATTGGTAACAAGGCTTATGTACCTTGGTAGTTTTGATTAATTCCGATACAAGACGCTGCCCCTTCTATGTCACAGGGTTTACACCGAGAAGTTAGTGGCTTTTTACTGTATTTTCTTAATAAAGCCTACTCATAATGGCATTTAGCGAATACCAACATTCAGCTAATGCTAAAATTTGGTGAACATCAGGTCCTAGCTAACACTGTATTTCTGATGTAGTTTTGATTGATTCCGATAGAAGATTTGAATAAAGAATTTGATTAGTTCTTCTTATGTTTAAATTTCCATACAGTTTTAAATACATTTTAGCATGCTGATAACATAAGCAGCCGGTCTCCCGTTTCATATTACACACACCATATATATAATATATATATAATATATAATAAATTATATATATATATAATATATTATTATATATTAATATATATATAATGTCTATAATATATATACTATATATATATTATATATATATATGTACTATATCTAATATATATATAGTCTCTATATATATATATATATATATATATATATATAATTATATCTACATATATATATACATATATTCTATATATATATAGATATCTATATAATATATATATATATATATATATATATATATTATATTATATCATTTATAGTATATATCTATATATTATCTATATTATATATATATATAATATAGATCTACTATATTTCTATATATAACACACACATATAGATAATATAGATATTATAATATAGATTATATCTATATATATATATATCATCGGATATATTCTATATTTATATATATATATCTATCAGATATATCTAATATATATATATATATTCTATATGTAGGTTTATATCTATATTTATATATATATATATATAGATATATATATATCTATATATATATATATTATCTCTATAATATATCTATATTATTACTATACTAATATATGTATCTATTATAATATATAATCTATCATATATATATATTATATATATATATAATATATATATCTGTATATATATATATATATATACTATATATATATATCTATATATATATATATATAATATATTCCATATATATAATATCCTATAGCTCATCTCTATATATATCTCTCTATTATTATATATATATCGTATATCGCTATAATATATATATATATATATATATATATATAGTCTATATATATATAATATATATATCTATATATATAGATATATCTATATATATCTATATATAATATAGATAGATATATCTATTATATATATATATATATATCATTGTATATTATTATATATATATAATATATCGATATATCTAATATATATATATATATATAGTATATATATATATTCATATATATATATATATATGTGTGTGTAATTTACAAGTGACACCAAAATTGCGAATAAACAGCGTCACTTAGATTGGACTCATACGAAAAGAGACCAAATCATCAATCAGTTTAAAATTGCAACAACTACACTAAGCGCGAAAACAAACACTTAAAAAAAACAAAAAAAACAAAAAAAAAAACACAACAAATACATCTTAACTACTGGGCCAGTACTGACGACCCAGGATGGTTGAATTTCGTTAAACGGGATCTATAAGCACGAAGTTGCTTTTCCGCAGCTATAATGGGGTCAACAATGCTGAATTTTCTAATTGGCTAAGAATGGCGGGTCCATGTAAAGATTGCGTAACGTTAGAATTGAGGGAAAACGTAAAAGATATTTTTTGAACCGGAAGAAAACTAAATGAATTTTTGACTTGTCAGAATTTTTGAGCATTTTCCAAAACGGAGATATGTTCAGATAATGTGGTAGAGCGATAGAGTTAAAAAGTTTCGAAAGAAGACCGCGGTTGAAGCGTAAATTATTAGTTACAAAAGAAGCACATGATCGGACTTTTCAGCATTGAACTGAAGACCTAGTTTTGCATACTCAGATTGTAGCGTTGCGAAAATCTCACTAATGCGCTGGATAGTGCAGCTGAAATTCATAATGTCGTCTACATAAAATACGAGAGATAAATCAAGACCGGCAAAGATGAAAGATGTGGAAACAGCTGACTGTGCATCAAGAACTCCATTATTGAAGAGGGAAGGGGAAGAAACAGCACCTTGACGGGTACCTTTTTCAACATTGACAAAAATATTAGGGGTTGATGCGTAGACTTGAGAGCTTACGAAGTTTTTAACTCATGAATAGGCCCAAATCTGTTGTAAATTCAAGCTGGGATTTGAGAAAGACTGATGCAAACATTAATTTTCCCGGTCAACATTGATCGCGCCGGCGGCGCGCCACCGGTGAGATCATAAGTGGGGTGCCACCGCTGCTGTTTTTGCCCCGCCGCCGCCGGCCTTCCCTTACTGGCACAGCGCCGGGGTCTAGTTTCAATTGTGGCTAATAACCTGTTGACTCAATTCCTTGATTAGTTTTCAAACAATGTCCTTGGTAGTCGGATTGAGTTTGAAATAGCTATGTTGGACAAAGTTATTAAAAAAATACCGAGGAAAGCAAGACACTTGTCGGAGATTTATTGAAATGGAGCAAAACTTTCAGATTTGATAAATATGAATTATCTATTGTTATCATTATTTTTTGATAAGATGACTAGAGAAAGTGAAAAGGGGATTTGTGCTGGTCTAAGTAAATTTTTCTAATGGAAGTAAAGAGTCAAGTTTAAACTTGAAATGAAAAAAAATGCTGCTTGGGAGTCAACGCATTATATATCTGTATAAATAATCTAAATTTTCTGAATGGTAATATCTTCCTATATTTAAGGATTAAACAAAATCAGGCTTTACTGAAATCACAAAACCCAAGCATGATAAACAAGAATGACTTTGTTTTTCTTGGCCTGAAGAAACATTCTAAAGCGCTTTATTTTCCTACTGTACAAGAAATACTGTATTGTTCTGTGTTTTTAGTAAGGTTTTTTCGCACTGGTTTTATAGATGTACTTTGCATATCATTTGTGAAGCATAATAGACTGTGAAGCAATACTGTTTATTCGTTTTAAATTTCAACTATGCTCTTTACTTACAGCAGAAATTTTCTAGTGAGAACCAGTTTGCAAGAACAATAATTATGATTTATTTATAACCCACCTGATATAAAAATACATTACAATCGTAGAGTAATTAAAAAGAAAACACAAGAAACTATACCAAACATCAACATAAAAAGTAAAAAAAATAAATAAATAAAGATTAAATAATAAAACACTAACAACTAAAAATATCGGAAACAACCATTACAAACAAAACAAACAAACTGATAGGGCGATTGTGGCATCCTTGTCAAAGCGGAGCATCCTCTAAAAGTGTCGCGCATAATAATAACACCAATATTTTTTTTTTACCCTCACCATGCACAAAATGACATTTGTGGAATATAACAATATAAAAACAGAAGATAAGTAGAAGGCTATCTATAACTCCGAACAGGACCACTTGGTTTATGGTTTTCTCACTGAGAATGAAAAAACAGAATTTTTCTCACTTGAAAAAACATGAATTTTCTCACTTTGATGGATGTTTTCTTGGACGGTTATGTGTGTTGGTCAATTTATTTGATGTTTTTCTCGGATGTCAACAGCAATTCATGTCTGTTTTATGGTTTTTGTCAGTGAGAATGAAAAAAACAGGAACTTTATCACTTTAATGGATGTCAACAGCAATTTATGTATGTTTTATGGTTTTTGTCAGTGAGAATGGAAAAACAGTATTTTTCTCACTTTGATGGATTATCGAGTCTAACGGGGACAGGGTCAATGACCTCTTTTTCCAAGGTCGATTTGCTGATATTGATGTTTGGCCAAATGCACGCTCGAGGCGAATGTCAAGGTGTCCAGGAATTTGGAACACCTGTGCTGTCGACCTCAATTCCCCTTTCGTGAATCAATAATTCCCCTTAGAAACAACAAATTAATTCCCCTTTCTTGACAGATCAATCAACCAATGACATCATCTGTCTGACCTTAAAAATTTTCGCCTAGAAACAATTCTCCAGGAATAGATCCAAGTCATTAATGTCTTTGCCTCGGAAACAATTCTTCTGGTCGAACTCCAAAAGATATTAATAAACATTGCCATGGAAACAATTCTCCAAGAAACATCTTAGCGATGAATAGATTAAAACGGGAATCAGGTTTCTTAGTAATTTCAAATGTGACAGGCGCAGGGATGCCAAAACAAAAGGAACACGCTGAAGTTACGATTAGGGGTTATTTGAGCGAAACCGTTTTAGACATTTTAGGGAATTATTTCGTGGAGAAGATGATTTTAGAAGAGGATTTGAGGGTGAAACTCTGTGGTCGTGATACTACACAAGTTCCATTTGAACAGCGTTGTGAGGTCCTCTACCCCAACCCCAAAGGGTCCTCATACCCCACCCCAACCCCGAAGGGTGTTCATACCCCACCCCCAACCCCGAAGGAAGCCCCGGTCCTCAAAGGTCCACCGGGCTCCCATAGGACCACCCGGCCCTCAAGGGTCCCCCAGACCCCCAAAGGACCCCCGAGCCCCAAAGGGCCCCTCCCCCCTTGGCCCCAAAGGGCCCCCTCCCATCCCTCTCCTCCCCCTCCTCACATTCCCCTCCCCTCCCATCCTCCCCTCCCCTCCTCCCCCCTCCCCTCCTCCCCATACCCTATTCCCCTCCCCTTTCCTCCCCATTTTTTAATATTTTTTTTGTGCATTGAGACACAGAAGGACCCCCTCCCCCCGGCCCCCCCCCCCCCCCAAAGGGCCCCCGGCGCCCCAAAGGCCTGATATTTCAAAGTTCATTTTGAATTTCTTTCTTCGAAATGCAAGAGTTGGATTATTTCAGTAGTGTTTTGTCATGGTTTACCATGTCAAAGTTACATTCTCTTGATTTTTCAAAGTTCATTTTGAATTTTTTTCGTTGAAATGCAAGAGTTGGAATATTTCAGTAGTGTTTGGTTGTGGTTTACCTTGTCACAGTTACATTTTCTTGATTTTTCAAAGTTCATTTGAATTTCTTTCATTGAAATGCAAGAGTTGGAATATTTCAGTAGTGTTTTCTCGTGGTTTACCTTGCCACAGTTACATTCTCTTGATTTTTCAAAGATCATTTGGATTTCTTTCGTTGAAATGCAAGAGTTGGAATATTTCAGAAGTGTTTTGATGTGGTTTACAGTGTCACAGTTACATTTTCTTGATTTTTCAAAGTTCGTTTTGGATTTCTTTCATTGAAATGCAAGAGTTGGAATATTTCAGTAGTGTTTTGTCGTGGTTTACCTTGTCACAGTTACATTCTCTTGATTTTTCAAAGTTCATTTTGGATTTCTTTCGTTGAAATACAAGAGCCGGAATATTGCAGTAGTGTGTTGTCGTGGTTTACCATGTCACACTTACATTCTCTTGATTTTTCCAAGTTCATTTTGAATTTCTTTCATTGAAATGCAAGAGTTGGAATATTTCAGTAGTGTGTTGTCGTGGTTTACCATGTCACAGTTACATTCCCTTTGTTTTTCAAAGTTCATTTTGAATTTCCTTTGGTTGGAAAGCATTGGTTGTGGTTTACCTTATCACAGTTACATTCTCTTGATTTTTCAAAGTTCATTTTGAATTTCTTTCATTGAAATGCACGAGTTGGAATATTTCAGTAGTGTTTTGTCGTGGTTTACCTTGTCACAGTTACATTCTCTTGATTTTTCAAAGATCATTTTGGCTTTCTTTCGTTGAAATGCAAGAGTTGGAATATTTCAGTAGTAGTTTTGATGTGGTTTATAGTGTCACAGTTACATTCTCTTGATTTTTCAAAGTTCATTTTGAATTTCTTTCATTGAAATGCAAGAGTCGGAATATTTCAGTAGTGTTTTGATGTGGTTTACCTTATCACAGTTACATTCTCTTGATTTTTCAAAGTTCATTTTGAATTTCTTTCATTGAAATGCACGAGTTGGAATATTTCAGTAGTGTTTTGTCGTGGTTTACCTTGTCACAGTTACATTCCCTTGATTTTTCAAAGTTCATTTTCGATTTCCTTCGTTGAAATGCAAGAGTTGGAATATTGCAGTAGTGTTTTGCCATGGTTTACCTTGTCACAGTTACATTCTCTTAATTTTTCAAAGTTCATTTTGAATTTCTTATGTTGAAAAGCAAGAGTTGGAATATTTCAGTAGTGTTTTGTGTGGTTTACCTTGTCACAGTTACATTCTCTTGATTTTTCAAACTTCATTTGAGTTTCTTTCATTGAAATGCAAGAGTTGGAATATTTCAGTAGTGTTTTGTTGTGGTTTACCTTGTCACAGTTACATTCTCTTGATTTTTCAAAGTTCATTTTGAGTTTCTTTCATTGAAATGCAAGAGTTGGATTATTTCAGTAGTGTTTTGTCATGGTTTACCTTGTCAAAGTTACATTCTCTTGATTTTTCAAAGTTCATTTTGAATTTCTTTCGTTGAAATGCAAGAGTTGGATTATTTCAGTAGTGTTTGGTTGTGGTTTACCTTGTCACAGTTACATTTTCTTGATTTTTCAAAGTTCATTTCGGTTTTCTTTCATTGAAATGCAAGAGTTGGAATATTTCAGTAGTGTTTTCTCGTGGTTTACCTTGTCACAGTTACATTCTCTTGATTTTTCAAAGTTCATTTTGGATTTCTTTCGTTGAAATGCAAGAGTTGGAATATTTCAGTAGCGTTTTGTCGTGGTTTACCTTGTCACAGTTACATTCTCTTGATTTTTCAAAGTTCATTTTGAATTTCTTTCATTGAAATGCAAGAGTGGGATTATTTCAGTAGTGTTTTGTCGTGGTTTACCATGTCACAGTTACATTCCCTTGATTTTTCAAAGTTCATTTTCGATTTCCTTCGTTGAAATGCAAGAGTTGGAATATTGCAGTAGTGTTTTGGTGTGGTTTACCTTATCACAGTTACATTCTCTTAATTTTTCAAATTCATTTTGAATTTCTATCGTTGAAATGCAAGAGCTGGAATATTTCAGTAGTGTTTTGTTGTTGGTTTACCTTATCACAGTTACATTCTCTTGATTTTTCAAAGTTCATTTGAATTTCTTTTATTGAAATGCAAGAGTTGGAATATTTCAGTAGTGTTTTGTTGTGGTTTACCTTGTCACAGTTACATCCTCTTAATTTTTCAAAATTCATTTTGAATTTCTATCGTTGAAATGCAAGAGCTGGAATATTTCAGTAGTGTTTTGTTGTGGTTTACCTTATCACAGTTACATTTTCTTGATTTTTCAAAGTTCATTTTGAATTTCTTTCATTGAAATGCAAGAGTTGGAATATTTCAGTAGTGTTTTGTCGTGGTTTACCTTGTCACAGTTACATTTTCTTGATTTTTCAAAGTTCATTTTGAATTTCTTTCGTTGAAATGCAAGAGTTGGAATATTTCAGTAGTGTTTTGTCGTGGTTTACCTTGTCACAGTTACATTCTCTTGATTTTTCAAAGTTCATTTTGGATTTCTTTCGTTGAAATGCAAGAGTTGGAATATTTCAGTAGTGTTTGTCGTGGTTTACCTTGTCACAGTTACATTCTCTTGATTTTTCAAAGTTCATTTTGGATTTCTTTCGTTGAAATGCAAGAGTTGGAATATTTCAGTAGCGTTTTGTCGTGGTTTACCTTGTCACAGTTACATTCTCTTGATTTTTCAAAGTTTATCTTGAATTTCTTTCGTTGAAATGCAAGAGTTGGAATACTTCAGTAGTGTTTTGTCGTGGTTTACCATGTCACAGTTACATTCTCTTGATTTTTCAAAGTTCATTTTGGATTTCTTTCATTGAAATGCAAGAGTTGGAATATTTCAGTAGTGTTTTGTTGTGGTTTACCTTGTCACAGTTACATTCTCTTGATTTTTCAAAGTTCATTTTCGATTTCTTCGTTGAAATGCAAGAGTTGGAATATTTCAGTAGTGTTTTGTCGTGGTTTACCTTGTCACAGTTACATTCTCTTGATTTTTCAAAGTTCATTTTGGATTTCTTTCATTGAAATGCAAGAGTTGGAATATTTCAGTAGTGTTTTGTCGTGGTTTACCTTGTCACAGTTACATTCTCTTGATTTTTCAAAGTTCATTTTGATTTCTTCGTTGAAATGCAAGAGTTGGAATATTTCAGTAGTGTTTTGTCATGGTTTACCTTGTCACAGTTACATTCTCTTGATTTTTCAAAGTTCATTTTGAATTTCTTATGTTGAAATGCAAGAGTTGGAATATTTCAGTAGTGTTTTGTCTGTGGTTTACCTTGTCACAGTTACATTCTCTTGATTTTTCAAAGTTCATTTGAATTTCTTTCATTGAAATGCAAGAGTTGGAATATTTCAGTAGTGTTTTGTTGTGGTTTACCTTGTCACAGTTACATTCTCTTGATTTTTCAAAGTTCATTTTGAGTTTCTTTCATTGAAATGCAAGAGTTGGAATATTTCAGTAGTGTTTTGTCGTGGTTTACCTTGTCACAGTTACATTCTCTTGATTTTTCAAAGTTCATTTTGAATTTCTTTCGTTGAAATGCAAGAGTTGGATTATTTCAGTAGTGTTTGGTTGTGGTTTACCTTGTCACAGTTACATTTTCTTGATTTTTCAAAGTTCATTTTGGTTTTCTTTCATTGAAATGCAAGAGTTGGAATATTTCAGTAGTGTTTTCTCGTGGTTTACCTTGTCACAGTTACATTCTCTTGATTTTTCAAAGTTCATTTGGATTTCTTTCGTTGAAATGCAAGAGTTGGAATATTTCAGTAGTGTTTTGTCGTGGTTTACCTTGTCACAGTTACATTCTCTTGATTTTTCAAATTTCATTTTGAGTTTCTTTTATTGAAATGCAAGAGTTGGATATTTCAGTAGTGTTTTGTCATGGTTTACCTTGTCACAGTTACATTCTCTTGATTTTTCAAAGTTCATTTTGAATTTCTTTCGTTGAAATGCAAGAGTTGGATTATTTCAGTAGTGTTTGGTTGTGGTTTACCTTGTCACAGTTACATTTTCTTGATTTTTTCAAAGTTCATTTCGGTTTTCTTTCATTGAAATGCAAGAGTTGGAATATTTCAGTAGTGTTTTGTCGTGGTTTACCTTGTCACAGTTACATTCTCTTGATTTTTCAAAGTTCATTTTGGATTTCTTTCGTTGAAATGCAAGAGTTGGAATATTTCAGTAGCGTTTTGTCGTGGTTTACCTTGTCACAGTTACATTCTCTTGATTTTTCAAAGTTCATTTTGAATTTCTTTCATTGAAATGCAAGAGTGGGATTATTTCAGTAGTGTTTTGTCGTGGTTTACCATGTCACAGTTACATTCCCTTGATTTTTCAAAGTTCATTTTCGATATCCTTCGTTGAAATGCAAGAGTTGGAATATTGCAGTAGTGTTTTGGTGTGGTTTACCTTATCACAGTTACATTCTCTTAATTTTTCAAAATTCATTTTGAATTTCTATCGTTGAAATGCAAGAGCTGGAATATTTCAGTAGTGTTTTGTTGTTGGTTTACCTTATCACAGTTACATTCTCTTGATTTTTCAAAGTTCATTTGAATTTCTTTATTGAAATGCAGAGTTGGAATATTTCAGTAGTGTTTTGTTGTGGTTTACCTTGTCACAGTTACATCCTCTTAATTTTTCAAAATTCATTTTGAATTTCTATCGTTGAAATGCAAGAGCTGGAATATTTCAGTAGTGTTTTGTGTGGTTTACCTTATCACAGTTACATTCTCTTGATTTTTCAAAGTTCATTTTGAATTTCTTTTATTGAAATGCAAGAGTTGGAATATTTCAGTAGTGTTTTGTCGTGGTTTACCTTGTCAGAGTTACATTTTCATGATTTTTCAAAGTTCATTTTGAATTTCTTTCGTTGAAATGCAAGAGTTGGAATATTTCAGTAGTGTTTTGTTGTGGTTTACCTTGTCACAGTTACATTTTCTTGATTTTTCAAAGTTCATTTCGGTTTTCTTTCGTTGAAATGCAAGAGTTGGAATATTTCAGTAGTGTTTTGTCGTGGTTTACCTTGTCACAGTTACATTCTCTTGATTTTTCAAAGTTCATTTTGGATTTCTTTCGTTGAAATGCAAGAGTTGGAATATTTCAGTAGCGTTTTGTCGTGGTTTACCTTGTCACAGTTACATTCTCTTGATTTTTCAAAGTTCATTTTGAATTTCTTTCATTGAAATGCAAGAGTGGAATATTTCAGTAGTGTTTTGTCGTGGTTTACCTTGTCACAGTTACATTCTCTTGATTTTTCAAAGTTCATTTTGGATTTCTTTCATTGAAATGCAAGAGTTGGAATATTTTAGTAGTGTTTTGTTGTGGTTTACCTTGTCACAGTTACATTCTCTTGATTTTTCAAAGTTCATTTTCGATTTCTTTCGTTGAAATGCAAGAGTTGGAATATTTCAGTAGTGTTTTGTCGTGGTTTACCTTGTCACAGTTACATTCTCTTGATTTTTCAAAGTTCATTTTGAGTTTCTTTCATTGAAATGCAAGAGTTGGAATATTTCAGTAGTGTTTTGTCGTGGTTTACCTTGTCACAGTTACATTCTCTTGATTTTTCAAAGTTCATTTTCGATTTCCTTCGTTGAAATGCAAGAGTTGGAATATTTCAGTAGTGTTTTGTCGTGGTTTACCTTGTCACAGTTACATTCTCTTAATTTTTCAAAGTTCATTTTGAATTTCTTATCGTTGAAAAGCAAGAGTTGGAATATTTCAGTAGTGTTTTGTTGTGGTTTACCTTGTCACAGTTACATTCTCTTGATTTTTCAAAGTTCATTTTGAGTTTCTTTCATTGAAATGCAAGAGTTGGAATATTTCAGTAGTGTTTTGTTGTGGTTTACCTTGTCACAGTTACATTCTCTTGATTTTTCAAAGTTCATTTTGATTTCTTTCATTGAAATGCAAGAGTTGGATTATTTCAGTAGTGTTTTGTCGTGGTTTACCTTGTCACAGTTACATTCTCTTGATTTTTCAAAGTTCATTTTGAATTTCTTTCGTTGAAATGCAAGAGTTGGATATTTCAGTAGTGTTTGGTTGTGGTTTACCTTGTCACAGTTACATTTTCTTGATTTTTCAAAGTTCATTTCGGTTTTCTTTCATTGAAATGCAAGAGTTGGAATATTTCAGTAGTGTTTTGTCGTGGTTTACCTTGTCACAGTTACATTCTCTTGATTTTTCAAAGTTCATTTGAATTTCTTTTATTGAAATGCAAGAGTTGGAATATTTCAGTAGTGTTTTGTCGTGGTTTACCTTGTCACAGTTACATTCTCTTGATTTTTCAAAGTTCATTTTGAATTTCTTTCATTGAAATGCAAGAGTTGGAATATTTCAGTAGTGTTTTGTTGTGGTTTACCTTGTCATAGTTACATCCTCTTGATTTTTCAAAGTTCATTTTGATTTCTTCGTTGAAATGCAAGAGTTGGAATATTTCAGTAGTGTTTTGTGTGGTTTACCTTGTCACAGTTACATTCTCTTGATTTTTCAAAGTTCATTTTGATTTCTTTCGTTGAAATGCAAGAGTTGGAATATTTCAGTAGTGTTTTGTCGTGGTTTACCTTGTCACAGTTACATTCTCTTGATTTTTCAAAGTTGATTTTGAGTTTCTTTCATTGAAATGCAAGAGTTGGAATATTTCAGTAGTGTTTTGTCGTGGTTTACCTTGTCACAGTTACATTCTCTTGATTTTTCAAAGTTCATTTTGAATTTCTATCGTTGAAATGCAAGAGCTGGAATATTTCAGTAGTGTTTTGTTGTGGTTTACCTTGTCACAGTTACATTCTCTTGATTTTTCAAAGTTCATTTTGAATTTCTTTCATTGAAATGCAAGAGTTGGAATATTTCAGTAGTGTTTTGTCGTGGTTTACCTTGTCACAGTTACATTCTCTTGATTTTTCAAAGTTCATTTTGAATTTCTTTCGTTGAAATGCAAGAGTTGGAATATTTCAGTAGTGTTTTGTTGTGGTTTACCTTGTCACAGTTACATTCTCTTGATTTTTCAAAGTTCATTTCGGATTTCTTTCGTTGAAATGCAAGAGTTGGAATATTTCAGTAGTGTTTTGTCGTGGTTTACCTTGTCACAGTTACATTCTCTTGATTTTTCAAAGTTCATTTTGGATTTCTTTCGTTGAAATGCAAGAGTTGGAATATTTCAGTAGCGTTTTGTCGTGGTTTACCTTGTCACAGTTACATTCTCTTGATTTTTCAAAGTTCATCTTGAATTTCTTTCATTGAAATGCAAGAGTGGGATATTTCAGTAGTGTTTTGTCGTGGTTTACCATGTCACAGTTACATTCTCTTGATTTTTCAAAGTTCATTTTGATTTCTTTAGTTGAAATGCAAGAGTTGGAATATTTCAGTAGTGTTTTGTTGTGGTTTACCTTGTCACAGTTACATTCTCATGATTTTTCAAAGTTCATTTTGGATTTCTTTCATTGAAATGCAAGAGTTGGAATATTTCAGTAGTGTTTTGTCGTGGTTTACCTTGTCACACGTTACATTCTCTAGATTTTTCAAAGTTCATTTGAATTTCTTTCATTGAAATGCAAGAGTTGGAATATTTCAGTAGTGTTTTGTTGTGGTTTACCTTGTCACAGTTACATTTTCTTGATTTTTCAAAGTTCATTTTGGATTTCTTTCATTGAAATGCAAGAGTTGGAATATTTCAGTAGTGTTTTGTCGTGGTTTACCTTGTCACAGTTACATTCTCTTGATTTTTCAAAGTTCATTTGGATTTTCTTCGTTGAAATGCAAGAGTTGAATATTTCAGTAGTGTTTTGTCGTGGTTTACCTTGTCACAGTTACATTCTCTTGATTTTTCAAAGTTCATTTTGGATTTCTTTCGTTGAAATGCAAGAGTTGGAATATTTCAGTAGTGTTTTGTCATGGTTTACCTTGTCACAGTTACATTCTCTTGATTTTTCAAAGTTCATTTTGAATTTCTTCATTGAAATGCAAGAGTTGGAATATTTCAGTAGTGTTTTGTCGTGGTTTACCTTGTCACAGTTACATTCTCTTGATTTTTCAAAGTTCATTTTGATTTCTTTCATTGAAATGCAAGAGTTGGAATATTTCAGTAGTGTTTTGTTGTGGTTTACCTTGTCACAGTTACATTTTCTTGATTTTTCAAAGTTCATTTTGGATTTCTTTCGTTGAAATGCAAGAGTTGGAATATTTCAGTAGTGTTTTGTCGTGGTTTACCTTGTCACAGTTACATTCTCTTGATTTTTCAAAGTTCATTTTGAATTTCTTTCATTGAAATGCAAGAGTTGGAATATTTCAGTAGTGTTTTGTCGTGGTTTACCTTGTCACAGTTACATTCTCTTGATTTTTCAAAGTTCATTTTGAATTTCTTTCGTTGAAATGCAAGAGTTGGAATATTTCAGTAGTGTTTTGTCGTGGTTTACCTTGTCACAGTTACATTCTCTTGATTTTTCAAAGTTCATTTTGAATTTCTTTCGTTGAAATGCAAGAGTTGGAATATTTCAGTAGTGTTTTGTCGTGGTTTACCTTGTCACAGTTACATTCTCTTGATTTTTCAAAGTTCATTTTGAATTTCTTTCATTGAAATGCAAGAGTTGGAATATTTCAGTAGTGTTTTGTTGTGGTTTACCTTGTCACAGTTACATTTTCTTGATTTTTCAAAGTTCATTTTGAATTTCTTTCATTGAAATGCAAGAGTTGGAATATTTCAGTAGTGTTTTGTCGTGGTTTACCTTGTCACAGTTACATTTCTTGATTTTTCAAAGTTCATTTTGAATTTCTTTCGTTGAAATGCAAGAGTTGGAATATTTCAGTAGTGTTTTGTTGTGGTTTACCTTGTCACAGTTACATTTTCTTGATTTTTCAAAGTTCATTTCGGATTTCTTTCATTGAAATGCAAGAGTTGGAATATTTCAGTAGTGTTTTGTCGTGGTTTACCTTGTCACAGTTACATTCTCTTGATTTTTCAAAGTTCATTTTGGATTTCTTTCGTTGAAATGCAAGAGTTGGAATATTTCAGTAGCGTTTTGTCGTGGTTTACCTTGTCACAGTTACATTCTCTTGATTTTTCAAAGTTCATTTTGAATTTCTTTCGTTGAAATGAAAGAGTAGGAATATTTCAGTAGTGTTTTGTCGTGGTTTACCGTGTCACAGTTACATTCTCTTGATTTTTCAAAGTTCATTTGGATTTCTTTCATTGAAATGCAAGAGTTGGAATATTTCAGTAGTGTTTTGTTGTGGTTTACCTTGTCACAGTTACATTCTCTTGATTTTTCAAAGTTCATTTGGATTTCTTTCATTGAAATGCAAGAGTTGGAATATTTCAGTAGTGTTTTGTCGTGGTTTACCTTGTCACAGTTACATTCTCTTGATTTTTCAAAGTTCATTTTGGATTTCTTTCGTTGAAATGCAAGAGTTGGAATATTTCAGTAGTGTTTTGTTGTGGTTTACCTTGTCACAGTTACATTCTCTTGATTTTTCAAAGTTCATTTTGGATTTCTTTCATTGAAATGCAAGAGTTGGAATATTTCAGTAGTGTTTTGTCGTGGTTTACCTTGTCACAGTTACATTCTCTTGATTTTTCAAAGTTCATTTTGGATTTCTTTCGTTGAAATGCAAGAGTTGGAATATTTCAGTAGTGTTTTGTCGTGGTTTACCTTGTCACAGTTACATTCTCTTGAATTTTTCAAAGTTCATTTTGAATTTCTTTCGTTGAAATGCAAGAGTTGGAATATTTCAGTAGTGTTTTGTCGTGGTTTACCTTGTCACAGTTACATTCTCTTGATTTTTCAAAGTTCATTTTGAATTTCTTTCGTTGAAATGCAAGAGTTGGAATATTTCAGTAGTGTTTTGTCGTGGTTTACCTTGTCACAGTTACATTCTCTTGATTTTTCAAAGTTCATTTTGAATTTCTTTCGTTGAAATGCAAGAGTTGGAATATTTCAGTAGTGTTTGGTTGTGGTTTACCTTGTCACAGTTACATTTTCTTGACTTTTCAAAGTTCATTTTGAGTTTCCTTCATTGAAATGCAAGAGTTGGAATATTTCAATAGTGTTTTATCGTGGTTTACCTTGTCACAGTTACATTTTCTTGATTTTTCAAAGTTCATTTTGAATTTCTTTCATTGAAATGCAAGAGTTGGAATATTTCAGTAGTGTTTTATCGTGGTTTACCTTGTCAAAGTTACATTCTCTTGATTTTTCAAAGTTCATTTTGAATTTCTTTCGTTGAAATGCAAGAGTTGGAATATTTCAGTAGTGTTTGGTTGTGGTTTACCTTGTCACAGTTACATTCTCTTGATTT
The DNA here is from genome assembly GCA_027921565.1 of Artemia sinica. Classification (NCBI taxonomy): domain Eukaryota; kingdom Metazoa; phylum Arthropoda; class Branchiopoda; order Anostraca; family Artemiidae; genus Artemia; species Artemia sinica. Next base: position 52,242,938 of record CM051259.1, on the reverse strand, counting down.
TTCAAAGTTCCTTTTGGATTTCTTTCATTGAAATGCAAGAGGTAGAATATTTCACTAGTGTTTTCTCGTGGTTTACCTTACCACACTTACGCGCGCGTACGTAGCTAACCTAACCTAACCTAACTTAACCTAGCCTAACCTAACTTGATCTAGCCTAAACCTAACCTAACCTAACCTAACAAAATCAAGAAATTTAACTGTGTCAAGGTAAAGCGCAACAAAACATATTTCAACGAAAGAAATCCATAATGAACTTTGATAAATCATGAGAATGTAACTGTGACAAAGTAAACCACGACAAAACACTACTGAAATATTCCAACTCTTGCATTTCAACGAAAGAAATCCAAAATGTACTTTGAAAAATTAAGAGAATGTAACTTTAACAAAGTAACCACGGCAAAAACACTACTGAAATATTCCAACTCTTGCATTTCAACGAAATATATCCAAAATGATCTTTGAAAAATCAAGAGAATGTAAGTGTGGTAAGGTAAACCACGAGAAAACACTAGTGAAATATTCTACCTCTTGCATTTCAATGAAAGAAATCCAAAAGGAACTTTGAAAAATCAAGAGAATGTAACTGTGACAAGGTAAACCACAACCAAACACTACTGAAATATTCCAACTCTTGCATTTCAACGAAAGAAATTCAAAATGAACTTTGAAAAATCAAGAGAATGTAACTTTGACAAGGTAAACCACGACAAAACACTATTGAAATATTCCAACTCTTGCATTTCAATGAAAGAAATTCAAAATGAACTTTGAAAAATCAAGAAGATGTAACTGTGACAAGGTAAACCACAACCAAACACTACTGAAATATTCCAACTCTTGCATTTCAATGAAAGAAATTCAAATGAACTTTGAAAAATCAAGAGAATGTAACTGTGACAAGGTAAACCACGATAAAACACTATTGAAATATTCCAACTCTTGCATTTCAATGAAAGAAATTCAAAATGAACTTTGAAAAACCAAGAAAATGTAACTGTTACAAGGTAAACCACAACCAAACACTACTGAAATATTCCAACTCTTGCATTTCAACGAAAGAAATTCAAAATGGACTTTGAAAAATCAAGAGAATGTAACTTTGACAAGGTAAACCACGACAAAACACTACTGAAATATTCCAACTCTTGCTTTTCAACGAAAGAAATTCAAAATGAACTTTGAAAAATCAAGAGAATGTAACTGTGACAAGGTAAACCACAACAAAACACTACTGAAATATTCCAACTCTTGCTTTTCAACGAAAGAAATTCAAAATGAACTTTGAAAAATTAAGAGAATGTAACTGTGACAAGGTAAACCACGACAAAACACTACTGAAATATTCCAACTCTTGCATTTCAACAAATGAAATCCAAAATGAACTTTGAAAAATCAAGAGAATGTAACTGTGATAAGGTAAACCATGACAAAACACTACTGAAATATTCCAACTCTTGCATTTCAATGAAAGAAATTCAAAATGAACTTTGAAAAATCAGAGAATGAAAGTGTGACAAGTAAACCACAACAAAACACTACTGAAATATTCCAACTCTTGCATTTCAATGAAAGAAATCCAAAATGAACTTTGAAAAATCAAGGGATTGTAACTGTGACATGGTAAACCACGACAAAACAGATACTGAAATAATCCCACTCTTTCATTTCAATGAAAGAAATTCAAAATGAACTTTGAAAAATCAATAGAATATAACTGTGACAAGGTAAGCCACCACAAAACGCTTCTGAAATATTCCAACTCTTGCATTTCAACTAAAGAAATCCAAAATGAACTTTGAAAAATCAAGGGAATGTAACTGTGACAAGGTAAACCACGACAAAACACTACTGAAATATTCCAACTCTTGCATTTCAATGAAAGAAAACGGAAATGAACTTTCAAAAATCAAGAAATGTAACTGTGACAAGGTAGCCACAACAAAACACTACTGAAATATTCCAACTCTTGCATTTCAATGAAAGAAATTCAAAATGAACTTTGAAAAATCAAGAAAATGTAACTGTGACAAGGTAAACCATGACAAAACACTACTGAAATATTCCAACTCTTGCATTTCAATGAAAGAAATTCAAATGAACTTTGAAAAATCAAGAGAATGTAACTGTGACAAGGTAAACCACAACGAAACACTACTGAAATATTCCAACTCTTGCATTACAACGATAGAAATTCAAAATGAACTTTGAAAAATTAAGAGAATGTAACTGTGACAAGGTAAACCATGACAAAACACTACTGAAATATTCCAACTCTTGCATTTCAACGAAGGAAATCCAAAAGGAACTTTGAAAAATCAAGGGAATGTAGCTGTGACATGGTAAACCACGACAAAACACTACTGAGTTAATTCCACTCTTGCATTTCAATGAAAGAAATTCAAAATGAACTTTGAAAAATCAAGAGAATGTAACTGTGACAAGGTAAACCACGACAAAACGCTACTGAAATATTCCAACTCTTGCTTTTCAACGAAAGAAATCCAAAATGAACTTTGAAAAATCAAGAAAATGTAACTGTGACAAGGTAAACCACAACCAAACACTACTGAAATATTCCAACTCTTGCATTTCAATGAAAGAAACTCAAAATGAACTTTGAAAAATCAAGAGAATGTAACTCTGACAAGGTAAACCACAACAAAACACTACTAAAATATTCCAACTCTTGCATTTCAATGAAAGAAATCCAAAATGAACTTTGAAAAATCAAGGGAATGTAACTGTGACAAGGTGAACCACGGCAAAACACTACTGAAATAATCCCACTCTTGCATTTCAATGAAAGAAATCAAATGAACTTTGAAAAATCAAGAGAATGTAACTGTGACAAGGTAAACCACGACAAAACGCTACTGAAATATTCCAACTGTTGCATTTCAACGAAAGAAATCCAAAATGAACTTTGAAAAATCAAGAGAATGTAACTGTGACAAGGTAAACCACGACAAAACACTACTGAAATATTCCAACTCTTGCATTTCAACGAAAGAAAACCGAAATGAACTTTTAAAAATCAAGAAAATGTAAGTGTGACAAGATAAATCACAACAAAACACTACTGAAATATTCCAACTCTTGCATTTCAACGAAAGAAATTCAAAATGAACTTTGAAAAATCATGAAAATGTAACTCTGACAAGGTAAACCACGACAAAACACTACTGAAATATTCCAACTCTTGCATTTCAATAAAAGAAATTCAAAATGAACTTTGAAAAATCAAGAAAATGTAACTGTGATAAGGTAAACCACAACAAAACACTACTGAAATATTCCAGCTCTTGCATTTCAACGATAGAAATTCAAAATGAATTTTGAAAAATTAAGAGGATGTAACTGTGACAAGGTAAACCACAACAAAACACTACTGAAATATTCCAACTCTTGCATTTCAACGAAAGAAATTCGAAATGAACTTTGAAAAATCAAGAGAATGTAACTGTGAAAGGTAAACCAACAACAAAACACTACTGTAAATATTCCAGCTCTTGCATTTCAACGATAGAAATTCAAAATGAATTTTGAAAAATTAAGAGAATGTAACTGTGATAAGGTAAACCACACCAAAACACTACTGCAATATTCCAACTCTTGCATTTCAACGAAGGAAATCGAAAATGAACTTTGAAAAATCAAGGGAATGTAACTGTGACATGGTAAACCACGACAAAACACTACTGAAATAATTCCACTCTTGCATTTCAATGAAAGAAATTCAAAATGAACTTTGAAAAATCAAGAGAATGTAACTGTGACAAGGTAAACCACGACAAAACGCTACTGAAATATTCCAACTCTTGCATTTCAACGAAAGAATCCAAAATGAACTTTGAAAAATCAAGAGAATGTAACTGTGACAAGGTAAACCACGACAAAACACTACTGAAATATTCCAACTCTTGCATTTCAATGAAAGAAAACCGAAATGAACTTTGAAAAATCAAGAAAATGTAACTGTGACAAGGTAAACCACAACCAAACACTACTGAAATAATCCAACTCTTGCATTTCAACGAAAGAAATTCAAAATGAACTTTGAAAAATCAAGAGAATGTAACTTGACAAGGTAAACCATGACAAAACACTACTGAAATAATCCAACTCTTGCATTTCAATGAAAGAAATTCAAAATGAACTTTGAAAAATCAAGAGAATGTAACTGTGACAAGGTAAACCACAACAAAACACTACTGAAATATTCCAACTCTTGCATTTCAATGAAAGAAACTCAAATGAAGTTTGAAAAATCAAGAGAATGTAACTGTGACAAGGTAAACCACAACAAAACACTACTGAAATATTCCAACTCTTGCTTTTCAACATAAGAAATGCAAAATGAACCTTGAAAAATTAAGAAAATGTAACTGTGACAAGGTAAACCATGGCAAAACACTACTGCAATATTCCAACTCTTGCATTTCAACGAAGGAAATCGAAAATGAACTTTGAAAAATCAAGGGAATGTAACTGTGACAAGGTAAACCACGACAAAACACTACTGAAATATTTTAACTCGTGCATTTCAATGAAAGAAATTCAAAATGAACTTTGAAAAGTCAAGAGAATGTAACTGTGATAAGGTAAACCACATCAAAACACTACTGAAATATTCCAACTCTTGCATTTCAACGAAAGAAATCCAAAATGATCTTTGAAAAATCAAGAGAATGTAACTGTGACAAGGTAAACCACGAGAAAACACTACTGAAATATTCCAGCTCTTGCATTTCAATGAAAGAAATTCAAAATGAACTTTGAAAAATCAAGAGAATGTAACTGTGACACTGTAAACCACATCAAAACACTACTGAAATATTCCAACTCTTGCATTTCAACGAAAGAAATCCAAAATGATCTTTGAAAAATCAAGAGAATGTAACTGTGACAAGGTAAACCACGACAAAACACTACTGAAATATTCCAACTCGTGCATTTCAATGAAAGAAATTCAAAATGAACTTTGAAAAATCAAGAGAATGTAACTGTGATAAGGTAAACCACAACCAATGCTTTTCAACAAAGGAAATTCAAAATGAACTTTGAAAAATTAAGGGAATGTAAGTGTGACATGGTAAACCACGACAACACACTACTGCAATATTCCAACTCTTGTATTTCAACGAAAGAAATCCAAAATGAACTTTGAAAAATCAAGAGAATGTAACTGTGACAAGGTAAACCACGACAAAACACTACTGAAATATTCCAACTCTTGCATTTCAATGAAAGAAATCCAAAATGAACTTTGAAAAATCAAGAGAATGTAACTGTGACACTGTAAACCACATCAAAACACTACTGAAATATTCCAACTCTTGCATTTCAACGAAAGAAATCCAAATGATCTTTGAAAAATCAAGAGAATGTAACTGTGGCAAGGTAAACCACGAGAAAACACTACTGAAATATTCCAACTCTTGCATTTCAATGAAAGAAATTCAAATGAACTTTGAAAAATCAAGAAAATGTAACTGTGACAAGGTAAACCACAACCAAACACTACTGAAATATTCTAACTTATGCATTTCAACGAAAGAAACTCAAAATGAACTTTGAAAAATCAAGAGAATGTAACTGTGACATGGTAAACCACAACAAAACACTACTGAAATATTCCAACTCTTGCATTTCAATGAAAGAAATTCAAAATGAACTTTGAAAAATCAAGAAAATGTAACTGTGACAAGGTAAACCACAACCAAACACTACTGAAATATTCCAACTCTTGCTGTTCAACGAAAGAAATTCAAAATGAATTTTGAAAATCAGGCCTTTGGGGCGCCGGGGGCCCTTTGGGAGGGGCCCAGGGGGAGGGGATCCTTCTGTGTCTCAATGCGCAAAAAAAAATATTAAAAAATGGGGGAGGGAAGGGGAGTGGAGTAGGGTATGGGAGGAGGGGAGGGGGAGGAGGGGAGGGGAGGGGGAGGAGGGGAGGGGGAGGGGAAGTTGAGGGGGGGTGGGGGTGGAGAGGGAGGGAGATGGAGGGGAGGGGCCCTTTGGGGGCCAAGGGGGGAGGGCCCTTTGGGGCCCGGGGGGTCCTTTGGGGGTCTGGGGGACCCTTGAGGGCCGGGTGGTCCTTTGGGAGCCCGGTGGACCTTTGAGGACCGGGGGCTTCCTTCGGGGTTGGGGTGGGGTATGAGGACCCTTCGGGGTTGGGGTGGGGTATGAGGACCCTTTGGGGTTGGGGTAGAGGACCTCACAACACTGTTCAAATGGAACTTGTGTAGTATAACGACCACAGAGTTTCACCCTCAAATCCTCTTCTAAAATCATCTTTTAAAATCATCTTTTAAAATGTCTCTAACTGTTCTCGCCGAAATAATTCCCTAAAATGTCTAAAACGGTTTCGCTCAAATAACCCCTAATCGTAACTTCAGCGTGTTCCTTTTGTTTTGGCATCTTTGCGCTGTCACATTTGAAATTACTAAGAAACCTGATTCCCGTGTTAATCTATTCATCGCTAAGATGTTTCTTGGAGAATTGTTTCCATGCCAATGTTTATTAATATCTTTTGGAGTTCGACCAGTAGAATTGTTTCCGAGGCAAAGACATTAATGACTTGGATCTATTCCTGGAGAATTGTTTCTAGGCGAAAATTTTTAAGGTCAGACAGATGATGTCATTGGTTGATTGATCTGTCAAGAAAGGGGAATTAATTTGTTGTTTCTAAGGGGAATTATTGATTCACGAAAGGGGAATTGAGGTCGACAGCACAGGTGTTCCAAATTCCTGGACACCTTGACATTCGCCTCGAGCGTGCACTTGGCCAAAACATCGATATCAGCAAATCGACCTTGGAAAAAGAGGTCATTGACCCTGTCCCCGTTAGACTCGATAATCCATCAAAGTGAGAAAAATACTATTTTTCCATTCTCACTGACAAAAACCATAAAACATACATAAATTGCTGTTGACATCCATTAAAGTGAGAAAGTTCCTGTTTTTTCATTCTCACTGACAAAAACCATAAAACAGACATGAATTGCTCTTGACATCCGAGAAAACATCAAATAA